>JAOXYF010000009.1:7227066-7257695 GCA_028565775.1 Sternarchorhynchus goeldii
ATATGAAAATAAATAAATAAATAAATGTGGTGTCTGTTCTGTGCAGAATCATTCCAGGTGGTTGTGAAAGGAAACGGATTTTTGTATGCCAGAAACATCAATCAGGTGCTGTGCAGCTTCAAAGTCAATGACACATTCACTGTGGGTAAGTAACAGTGACCTTGCTGAGTTTATCTTTTCTAAAAGAAACAAAAAAACCACTTTTATTTTTTTGAGTGTGATTAAGATGAGACCAAGTCAAAATACCAGTATGATCTTTGCAATAGGAAATTCAACACTTATACAGAATTATGTGATTATATAGAATAATATGTTTGAGGGTGAAAGCCTTTAATCTCAGACACTTTTTTATACACGGTCACTTCATTTGTTTGCCACTTTATTTTTGCACAGATGAGAAACCTGTAAACATTGAAGACACATTTCTGCTTTGTCCAGCACCAGTTATAGAAGAAATTGGAAAGTAAGTGTAAAGCTGGCTCTATGCTAACAGATAACAGAATGGTACCCTTGAAAGTTAGGGTCGATGTTATTTGAAATCCCTATTATCAGTAAAGCTTTATAACTCCTATCACAGTGAGACAAGGCGATGGGTTTGTCTTCTATGAGAAGGATTGTGTGGATGTGTTTGTGTGCTTGCATCTCGGGTGGCTGCTACACTGAGCATGGCCGGGGAAAGGTGGAGCTGGCATGTGGGAGTGAGGGAGAGCTTCTCCAGCGTCCTGCTTGCTCTCTCTTCACACAGCAAACGAGCTGCTGGCAGCCACCCACCGTGCTTCACGCCGTGCTGCACCGCTGGCTCGAGACACCTTGAGGAGTTCCCGTCTTGTTCTTGTCAAGATGATTTCCTGAGACCATTTGAGCCTTTACATCTTCCTCCGGTGGGGGGGGGGGGTGCTACGTTGCTACTGAAGCCAGATGGGCTGTTTTTTTGACGTGGGATGTATATATCTATATCTGCTTCATACTGAAGCTTTTATCCTTGAAAATCGAGTAAAAATGTTCTTGGTCTTATTTGGGTCAATAGTGAACTTTGCGATCGCGTAATGGAAGATCATTCAGTTCATGTTCTTTGTGTTTTTATTCACCGTGAGCTACAGTCACCTCATGAGGTGATGCACAAAACAGTGATGAATCAGTGATGAGTTAGCAGTGTAAGGATTTAATAGATATATGTGTAGCACTTTAAGGATTTAACTGATATACGCTCTGCTCTAATGCCACATGATGTTTTTGTTAGCTAAATATCCTACAGCAATTAAGAGCATTTTATTTCTACAGACTATAAAAGCACCCAGTTCAGGTAATGCAGTGCTTCTGTGCTCAACAGCAAGTGAGTAGGTCAGAACATCATGATGGCTATACAAGTAACACAAACCATTCATGATGGCCAAAGATATTGGCACAACTGTGCAAAGAAAAATGTATCAGTTGGTCAGTTTGAATCAGCTAAATAAAGAATAACATGGATGTGTGACTATATGAGAGGTGTGTGTGTGTGTGTGTGTGTGTGTGTTATGTTTGAGGGGGAGAGATGATGATTTTAGGGCATGCATTGCCTATCATCCCCCTTCTCTTTAGTGGTAGCCATGTCTTATGAGATGAAGATGTCAGTGTGTCGCCCATGCTGACCCCAGGAGGAAAAAGCTCTCTAGCAGACTGGAACTCTAGTGCTTCTGGTGGAGCCAAACATGGAAACGCCCCTCGTTGCTGGGTGAGATTCCATTTTTGAGAAAGCTGTGGTAATCAGGAGCCTGAATGACAGCTTTGATGGCCAAAGGAATGGACAGTTGTTGTCAAATTTCTCATCAGTACACAGACATTCCTTTATCTCACTGGAACCTTAGTATCTTCTTCAGCCTTGTGTTCTCAGCTTCCTCTTGAATAAAGTTCATATGCTGCATTTCGGAGAGCAGAACGTATCAAGTACAGTGTTATTATCTCTAAATAGCTGATGGATATACCCCAGCACCACTTAATACGTTTATGACTGCTGGGATGTAGGATGGTTAAGGATTGTCTTAGGAAGGTCTAGCTTCCTCCTTTTCCCGCATGCATTTCCTGCTTCCCTCTTTCCCTCCTCTCTCTCTGTCTCCGTTTGCCCTCCCAGCTCTGTGGCATCGTGGCGGCGTACAGCTCACCCAGCCCCCTGGCTTTTAAACGGCTAATGGCCTTAATCAGCCAAATGGCCTTTCCCGCAGTCTCTCAGCAACCTGATGCTCAGAGCTGTTATAGAGGTCAATAGGCAGCTTGCAGAAAAATGATCTTTCCCTGCTTAACTGGAAACACATCTGACGCTCGCGGTATTCGCAGGAGCGCAAGCCCTCACACGCACCACAGGAATGTTGAGATGTTTTGCGGTTTCTCCTCAAGGAACTGATTGGCATCTGTGTTTGTGCTCTGATCCAGGGTGATATATCTCCAGGTCAGCATGAATGAGGGCTTGTCCTACATCACTAGCACAGTGCACATCACCACCACAGAATGCGTAAGTACTTGCACTTCGACGTCGCACTTTCTGTCTCTGTCCTGCGGGAAGAAAACATTACAGTTTGGACGTTGGCGTTTGACTTTCTTTTGCTTCCAGTTTATATCTTCATGCCCTTTCTTTCAGTTCCTTATTTGTTTCCTTTTTCTTTCCTCCCCATTTCTGTCCTTTCATGAGGTCTCCTCTGCTTTCTTTCATCAGAGGAGTCTCTCTTTACCAAGTAAGTTCACATTCTCTTTCCCAACCGGGAGCCTTTGATTGTGGCCCCGTTTGGTAGTCCATACGAGTCCCTTCCGGTTGCAGAGATCTCACACTCATTGCGCACCATCTGCCCGGAGTAACGGGTTCTACGGGTTGTTGTATTGCTCTGACTCTCCAGCTGTGTAAACACTCCTGTAACATGTGTCTGCAGTTCAATGGCACCATCCTGCTCCTTTCATTGCTTGTGATCTTGCTGCTTGTGGGCCTGCTGTTCATGTGGTGGTTCTGGCCTCTGTGCTGCACTGTGGTGAGTTCTCACACCTCATCAGTAGTGTTGCAACTTAACACATAGCTTTTTTTTACTGGATAAACAAAATATATGTGCTTGTTCACAATAAATTCTTAATATTATAAAGATCATTATGGTAAAATTCTGTTTCCTATTGTCCAATCACAAACAGGTAATTAAAGAGAGACCTCCACCCCCACCAACTGCACCTGTAAGCCTCTACTAACAACATCTGGGCCTTGTAACACATTTGAATAATTTCTTATTGAGAAAGGGTGTGTGTTTGTGTATTTATGAGACAAAGTAAGAGAGTGCCTGCAAATATTCTTATAACTGCTACTCAGTACCTCAAGCCTACCAGTTTAAGATTATTTCCTTAGATTGGGAGTTCATCCACTGACTGAAAAAAGCCCACATTGTGCTCACCGTGAGCGCATGCGGAGCGCGTACGGGTCCGTGGGCTCCACCCGGCCAACTGCAACAGCGTCCGGGCTGCGTCGACTGCGCGGGCGAGCGAGGGTGAGGGGAGCAGGCGGCAGGCGGGTTCGCCGCTGAAGAATAGCCCGCTTGTCCTCGCCTCGTTCGCCAAGGTCAAAGGCGAGCAGGCGACGCGGCCGACGTGAAAGAAAAGAGCTTTGTGGACGGGGCCTCAGTGTGAACATCTGTGCGACTCGAGCCCCAGCGCCCACACAAGGAGCTCTGTCTCCACGGATCTTCTGGGTGGACACTTCCCTGTGCAGTTAGAATTGGGATGCTATTTCTGTCCTTTTGTTATTTGCGTGTTCCTTAGGAGTATAGAGAGTTTGGGTGGGTGTATATGAACAGTGAACATAAAGTGAAGTCCTTAGAAAGAACAGAGAACAATGAGGATGTTTTGGGATTGGCAGCCTCAGTAAATGTGTGGAAGATTTGATTTAAACTTTGAAGAAAGAATTAGTTGTGGCATCTGTCTAAATGGGTGTGTGTGTGTGTGTGTGTGTGTGTGTGTGTGTGTGTGTGTGTGTGTGTGTGTGTAGGACTCTGATGATGAAAATGGGATGCCAAAGAAGAAATGGCCTACAGTGGATGCTTCATACTATGGAGGCAGAGGGGTTGGAGGCATCAAAAGGATGGAGGTTTGTTTCCCTAATAACAAAATCATTTTGAGCCCTGATAACACTTAAAGGGGCAGATACATTCCACTGTATCAGATATGTTGTACAGAGGCCATTATAAATGAACGTAAAGATAAATACCTTTAGTTAGCCTGTGGGGATTGTGAATTGCTGCTGGGGTTCTGTAGGTTCACTGGGGGAACAAGGGTTCTACTGAGGAAGGCGCTAAACTGGAGAAGCCCAAGAATGCTGTGGTGAAGATGCCCGAGCAGGAGTTTGAGCTCAATGAGGCGCAACCCAGGAGGCCTGCAGGACGCCGGCCTGGACCACGGAGGAGATGGTACACTCCCATCCAGGTAGTGGCTGCTCCCCACAGCTTCTGAGCTCCAAAGCATGTTCAACATGCAAAACATGACCACTGGTCCACAATGACCAATTAGTTTGTGTGTGTGTCCTACCATGTCAGAACAGATTCAACTGATTTGTGTACACAGCTTTAATGATTTTACATGTGTAACAGTTATTATGGTAATGATTAGAAGACCATGATGCTTGGAGAGGTGTGAGGTTCTTTTTGCTGTTGGCTTGCTTTGCTCAGGGAAAACTGGATGCACTGTGGGCTCTGTTCCGCCGTGGGTATGACAACGTGTCACTCATGAGACCCCAACCTGGAGATCAGGTACGAGTACTGTATCCATCCATGTGAATGAGCACAGTTCTCAGGTTTCTGCCTCTTCTGCCTCTTTGTTTGGGTCAGATATATATCATATACCTCTGATATCTGTGTTTGTGCATTGTGTCTGGCCAGCTTTCCAGCATGCTCTGTGTTTTTCTTACTTTTACATTGAAACCAGCTTTTTGTGGAAATCAGCTGGTTAGCTTAAGTACATTTTAAACTTTTAGGTTGACTTTCTGGTGGAATGTAAGCTATCAGTCTTCTTCTCTATTGCTTGGGTTACTGTTTTGTGTTTGGGCTCTCAAAATTCATGTTGATTTGTTTCGCTATCTCCTAAACTATTTGACGACAGTTGCTTGCCATGTTTCGGTCCAGTGTTGCGGTCTGATGGCATGGCACAGGTTCTAACATGCTAACATGCTCGGTCGCTCTGAGCAAAGGAAACTCTTAGCAGCTTCCCCGCAGCTTGTTAGCAGGTCTGTTCCGGAACAGTCTCTGCCTCTGCGCTGTTTTTCGTCCCCCCTCTGTAACCAAGGCTTCTGCCCTGCGCCACATTATTCCACCAGGGCGAACAGTGTCATGGCAACACATCTGCGTGGCCGTGAAAGGCACCTTTCATGTGGGCCAGAGCCGAGCGGGCAGTACAGTGTGGCTCCATTGAGCGACCCGGGCCGTTACTCCACTGCCGCTGTGGATGGACTTATCTGATTTAGCCCTGCTCTTACTCAAGCACACTGCAGAATAGGCTGCTTGTGGTCCAGAGGGCCAGTGCCCAGCTGCTCTGTATACTGCGCAGGAAGCTTTGAAAGGAGCTGGGAAAGGCAGCAGACTCAGTAAAGAAGAGGGCTTGGCTGATACCAGCTGTGGCATTCAGACTGGTTTGAGCATGTCCACAGTGAGCTGTGTGTTTCACACCCACCTGCAGGACAATGCCCGGCGAGACTGGTTGGCACATACAGCACACACCACAGTGGATACACTCACAAACTCACACACACTTTTCCTTTCTCCTCTTTGCCTGTTAAATTTCTTCATATGCATGAATCTTTCTACAGCTGGTCCTCTTTTAAACCTATTCCAGTTACTATATCTCTACACGTTTTTCTTAACTTCCTAAGACAGTGAAATGCATATTGTGAAGTTCTGGTTTTGTGGTTGGAGGTCCAAAGATGGGGTCTGGTCACAAATAATTATTATTATGTCTTTATTTAATTATCTTCCACTCATTTAATAGGTTAAACTGGATAAATATACAGCTTCAGGAAAAACATAAGCCTCTGTAGTCTTGAGTTATTTGAGAGGCTGAAAAAAAAACAGTTGTTCTAATCCCCACATCTTTCTGAAAGCTTCAGTGGACACATTGTGATGCAGACGTGACAGTTTTGTTTTATTGCCGTCTGAATAAAGCAGTTTCTGCCACTGAAAGTGTTTGTTGTGTCTATTGTCTGCCATGTTTACAAGGCCACTCTAGCTGAAAGTGAGTAGCCTTGCTGGGTCAGACTCTGCCCATTTACTGCGAAGACAAAGAAAATCTGCAGAAGGAATGGGTAATGTTTTTGTTTAGCTTTTTTGTTTTTTGTTAATGGTCTACTAAAGTGTGGAAAAAACAAAATGACCTGCTCGGGCTAGCAGAAGGAATTGCCTGTTTAACATAATTTACAAGTGGGGAGGAAAAGGATTACAACTCAGAGATTTTCACTGATTTGCCTCTGATGTTGCTTAGTGTTCTTTTGTTCACTGGGATCTTGGTGAGGTTCTAGCCATCCTGGAACAGATACTTGGTGGTCTGATTTAACACCCTATTAAACAGAGAGACCTCTAATGTGACACGGGGCCAGAGTTTGGGGAGGACCTGAGGTTTTTTGTGCTGAGCCATTGTTAGGCCAGTTTGGAGATGGTGGGGATTGGCTAGAGGTTGTTTTTTTTTTTAGAGGGGGGGGGTTACTCGGGCGGTCGTGTGCAGAGAATGGGGCAATTTGGCGAGCAGCAACAGCCCCACATGGGGAGAGCATATGGGCAGAATAAGAATGGAGCCTCATGAATACTGTGCACATGTGAGAGGAGGGAGAAGCACAAGAGAGAGGATGAGGGAGGGGTCAGGGTTGTAAAGAGAACTCTGTCCATATGGAGGCTGAACCACTGAGGATGGCCCCCAGCAGGCTGTAAGCATCGGCAGCAGCTGAACAGCAGTTTTTGAAGTAAAACGTCAGGCCACGGCACATTTAAAGCCAGATACCTGGGACATTGCTGTACAAAGCATAACACCTGACATTTATACTTACTATACTGAGTCCTCTGGCTGAAGAAATACTCTGTAACTCTCAAGTGCTACAGAGCGTCTGTTATTATGCATTGGATTATGAAAATAATATATGCATGTCATTGAATATGCATTAATATATATGGCTGTTGAATTTAGTTGGTTTTATTCTCATCGATGACACAGCAAAATTTATTTTTGGAAATGCTTTGAAAAGCTATTAAAATAAAGACATTTATATTATTCAGACTCTTCAGTTGAGCTCTGGTGTATCATACTTCTGCCAGCGGTCCTTGAAATGTTTCTGTCTTCACTGGAAAACTGAATTTACAAAATTAAGGAAGGTGTATGTAAGGTCTCACGGATAGCACATGTCAGAGTGATAACCAAGCCATACGGTTGAGAGAATTGTCTTTAGACGCATGAGGGAAGCTTGTGTTGAGATGAGTTCCACAGTACCAGCCTAGCCAGAGTTTGGACCTGAACCCAATATAGCATCTGTGTGTACCACTGTTCCTCATACAGCCTGGCTAAGATTAAACCATTCTCCATGAAGACTGAGCCACAGAAAGTGGGTTGTTGCTGCCAGACATGTTTTAATCAAGCACAAAGTGAATTATATAAATGGGACATTTTTAATTTATTACTTTTAAAAAACAAAACAAACCAACCAAAACCAATGATTTTTGTCGTCATTGTGGAGTCAAAGATCAGTCTGAAACTTTCAAAAATGTGGAAAGTTTGAAAGGGTTTGAAAACTTTCCATGTTCACTGTAAACGACATGGACAGCTAAATACCTCAGGAGAGAATGTGCACCCTCACTGTCTCTGTGGAAACCTTCTGTAGCAGGTATACATGGGTTACTACTGACCCACTCAGTGACCAAAAGCAGCCTACATAAAATAAATAAATTAATTAATAAATAAATAAAGGTCTCATCATCTCTTACCCTAGTCTTGATCCAGTGCTATAAAAACACAAAGGGCAGAATCTCTCCTGTTAGTCTGTGCTTGTGGCCTTTAAACTCTCCATCTGTTTGTCTGATGAGCAATTAAATGGCGTGTCAGAAAATGGCACCCCCCACCTCCCCAACGGCCGCTCCCATTGCCACTCAAGTGAAAGTAATTCAAATGGATTTAGGAGATGCTCTCTTTGATTGTGGACTCAAAGCTAGCTAGATATTCATCGGTTCCCATTGTGTTTTTTTTCTTGTGATTAGCCATTGAATGGAGCCTCATCAACACAGACCTTAAATGAGCCTGACTGACTCGAGCTGAGTGCTTAGCCTTCAGCATTTATTTATCTAATGCTTCAGCACTTCTTCTCATTGGGCACATAGCAGCTGAATCTATACATTCACAGATTTTTTTAAAATAACATTTTCAATTATAATTACATATGCAAGGGGAATCAAGGAGTTTGAATTATATACACACACAACTATTAAGTGAAGGAAAACTTTATTGTGGATACTGTGAAACATGAAATTGTTTAATTGCTGGGTTTAACATACATACTCATGCTTTCTAGTATTTTGGTTTTCTAGTATTTTGTCTTCAGACATTCTTGCACGATTGGTCAGTGTTGTGCTCATCTTTCAGGACACTGAGTCCAGCATTACTCAGTGTTCCCTTTTTCACTATAAATGATGCGCTGAAGTAAAGCTCTAAAAACCTTTGTTCAGTTCTCTCTTAAGCTAGAATTCTTGAAAACATTCTGACAATAGCTTCTGAAAGTGCAGCCTGACTGTGATGAATCACTCGGCTTATAAGAATGCTGCTTTTCTCAAAGTGATCCCTAAGTGGAGGAAGGGCATTTTCACCCTTTCTTCCTAATGGGAACTGCTGAAATCTCTCCACCCACCCCCAGGATTTTAGAGACAGAATTATAGTTGACAGCTGAGACTCTGGGAGTGTGAAGTGTTTTGCCTTTTTGGGGGGTCATCTCCTGGGCATCCCAGGTCAAAGTCAGTCAGACCACCTAAGACCTCTGTCCAGGGCCAGCACTTCTAGATCATGTACTTTCATTTTTCCTACTCCCTTTATCCAGTACAAAGCCAACGGTACCAGACAGAGGTTTTGAGTGTTTATGTACTTCCTACTGAGCCTGTCTTTTTAAGGACGGTTAACAGGGAGGTTAATTTTAGCTCATAACTGTCAGTTATCCTGCCATCTGCTGTTTTCCCGCAGGGGCGATGCATCAACTTTACACGGGTGAAAGTGGAGGCAAGTGGGACACCACCACGCAGGCAGCCTCCGCCTCCGCCTCCCCCGGTGGACCAGCGGCCCCTGATGCGACCTACCACCTCAGACCCTCCCAGCAGACCACCCTCCCGAGGACCCTCCATCAGCCGATCACCCCATGGACCCCCACCTGCGCGAGCACCCCCGGGGCCCCCAAGACCCCCTCCCTCTCGCCCCCCACCCTGCCCTGGGAACCAACACTGAGAACAATGCAGAATCTTCATCACCCTAAATCTCCCGTCTTTACCAAATCCTAAAAATGCTGGTATTTATCGTCAAGACACTGGAATTTTAGATTGTTGCTGGACAGCAAAAAAAAAAAATATATATATATCAGTAGTTGATTGTCCCCATTTTCTTTTCTGAAAATTGCCTTGGTTTTTTCTTTCATATGCTTGTGCATGTTGAGTGGGATTTGTATATCAAATGAAACTTGCTAATCTTCCAAAATCTAAGAATAATTGCAACTGCAGGGCAGTTGTAGCCACTAATTTATTGAGCCTTGGTTTCCTGGAAGGCACTTGAGAATGGTAGGGTTTTCACCACTGTTATGGGACATGTATGGTATTCTATGGTATTCTATTTCAGCGTTCCTCTTCATTTAATGAACGTTAATGGGGTTTCTGATGCTTTTTTTCCTGTGCTTTGTTTTGACTAATTTTTAATCTCTTACTAATTTTTAACCCTTTGATAGACAGTATGGTGTTAGACATTATGCAAAGGATTAAGGGCCCTTTTTGTACATGTGATGCTTCATTTTGTACTAAAAATAGCTGTAAAATCTGCTAGTATCTATAATAATGCATATAATAACTTCCTTATTGAACTGGTTTTCATTTGGAACCAACAAGTAAGACTAACAAAATAGAATTTATTAAACATTTTTGTAAATCTAATCCAAGTTACATATCTTTTGCACCTTATATTCCTGAATGGCCAGGGTCATGTCCTGATACTGCACTGCATTGAGAGGGGCTGGACTTTCTCTGCTGCAAGCTCAGGTCTGGGCGGGAAGTGTGTCCCGTGCTGCATCTCGTCCTGTAATGTGGTCCTGTTCCAATCTTTATCCCGTTTCACTCACACTTCCTGCAGGCTGACCATGGCCACTGGACAAGCCCTAACATTCTACCTAACATTTGCACTGGGCATACATTCACTTCAGCCTCTCTGTGATTCTTAGCACCAGATTTATTTCTGTCCATAAATAAATTGCACTAGCAACTTTACAAGTGTGTGACTGTGCTTTCTCTACCACAATGAATCTTTACATTTTGGTATTAAATTTAACACCTTACACCAGCATCCACCATGGGCCCCAGACACTCAGTCCGCACTCAAACCATTTACTTTTCATATGAGTTTAAAGGATTCAGAAAACAAGCCACTGAAAATTATGCTTTAAGATTAATAACTAAAGTTGTATTTTAAGATAAAGTTATTTGTTTTACAATTTTAAAGATTTAGTACGTTTTTTTGTTTGTTTTTTAAATTCTACTACTTTAAATTCACCATCTGTTTACTGCCTCACACTGGAGGGGAAACCTAGAACATGACAGGAACAAACATTCAGTATCCTAGGATCATGACATGGTGCACCTGACCTTGGTCAGCTTTCCTCAGCAAGAACTGCAATCACATTTACCCAGATTTAAAAGAAAAACACTGACCCCTGCTGGACAAATAATGGCCAATGCACCATAAAACAGACTAGTAGCAGTACATACAACCATAATTGCCAGAAACAAATTACAGGGGAAGGAAACAAAGGCTGCAAAGTGAAGAAAATCATTGATACATATACAAGAGGTCATCAAGGCTAACTAGAAGTGAGCTAAAGACTACTGTGCTGCCTTTGTAACATTGTTGCTGAGACCAGTGTTTACAACATGGCCAGGAAGCCAAAAGTTTCACAGTTGTGTTCAACACACACCAATATGCTTATAACACCATTGTAATGATTCAGACAGCAGGTAAAATATTACCCAAACACATACTTGCAGTGATGCTTCTCCCCCGGAGATTTTGAGAACACTACAACAGTAGTAACAATAAATAAGTACTATATTTTATTATTAGAACCAGAGTTGTATAAACAACAAACATTTAGTCATTAGAACAGTTAAAGCCTTTTAGCTCGAGTTTTTAAAAAAAAAAAAAAACAGAACCAACAGAAAGATTACTGGAAAGTCAAAAAATATAGATGGCAACTAGCTGGTCCAAACTGTGCTGGTGAGAGGGAAAAATCTTCAAAAGGAACAGCGAGCTCACTGCTGCATACTGGGCTCGAGAGCAGCTGCAGCCCAGGAGACACAAATGACCCAGCGAACACTAAGACCCAGCACACAACATCAGTCCAGCCGAACCCCAGCGGAACAGGAACGCATGGCTGACCAATAACACTTCTCTCACTTGCTGCCTCACACAGACAACACCCATGCCACACTACGAAGACAGTTCTGCGAGTTACTGTGTAAAGAAGTCAAATTATGACCTTGAGAAATCACACATTATGTACAGTCAAGAAGAAATTATCACTGGTGGAGGCTCATAAAACTGATATTGTACACCTAGTGAAGAAAATACTGTAAGGCCCAAAACTGGCTACCCTGTAATGAAGTGAGGAGTCCTGACAACTGATTCGACTGGGCATCTGTGTCTTCTCTTACTACTGAAGATATAAAAACATGCTTCATCAAACAGATGAATATATTTTTTTCCCCACTGGCTAGTTAACATAAAGAACAGAGGCCACATCATAATTCATCATTCTCTCAACTCTCGCAAAATTTATTTTCCATACCATCTCTGCACATAAATACATTCATCACACAAAACTACCTTGTGTAATCCACTTGCAGTCTTCAAAAAAACACACTTACATTGGGAGTAAACACATTTAATAAGTCTCTGCACCTCGAAGCACGAAGGATCAAATGACCATAGAATTTGACTCACTAAAACGGTCAACAATCCATCTGCACTGAGGAGTACGGCACACGTACGTAGACGTGTGTGCGTTTCTCAGGATTTCCTCTTGCTCTTCTGAATTCTCTTTCCCGCCAGCACCCCCTTCTTAGCTCCTCTGACCAGTCCTTTAAACTGGCCCTGCAGTTTGGCTTTTTTCCTGTAAAACACAAGGTTACTGGATCAGACTGGGCCAAACGCACACCAGTCCCAGCCCCAGTTAAAAGAGCGCTAGCGCCTTTGCTCACCTGCGGTTGAGCTGGGCTTTCTTCAGAGGGATGTAGGCGTACGGGTCACACTTGCCCTTTTTCTTAATGTCACCTTTCCCCTTCTGCAATGACAGCAGGACTTGAAAAATCTCTACATACTCCATATTCGAAACTTTTAGTTGTTTACTCAAAGAACTAACATGATTGATCTCTAAATATTATAGAGGTTGTGACTGTTCAACCATTAAAACAAGAGCTTACCTTGGATTTATAATTAACACCCGATTCTTCTCTTCCAGACAGAGGCCGATGGATCCCAATGCCACCGGCTGAGGTAATAACACAAAGAGTGAGCTCTATAGAAAGCACAGCCAAATTCTGTTCCATCATGAACTGTTTGTTATTTCAGTATTTCATAGTTAAGCTCATAGATCAACTAGTCGGTCCACCTTTGTATTTCATCTGTGGTTCGATCTCCATATCATCATCATCATCCATATTATCAGCCATTTTCCTCTTCTGGGTCTTTTTCTGCTCAAAATAGACAATAACAAGGTTCCCATTTCTTTTTTCTTGAGCAGGGGAGGATATAAACAGAATATAAACAGAATATAAACAGCTACTCACCGTTTTGACTCCAGCCTCTTTCAGAATGTCATCAATTTCTTTGTCATCACCTGGAGGAGGACAGGACCAGAGCACATGGTCAGGTGGACATCACATCTTATATTCTTCTCTGCTATGGCTGTGGAAGCCAGAACGTACCTTTAGCTACCTCATCCTCCTCCTCTTCTGTAATGATCAATCGCCCGTCTGAGGTCACCTTGAACCCATGCTCAACCTTAGCCGACTTCTTCACGTCAGGGTTGGTTGCTACACCAAAACAGAGTTTTAAAGAAGGATGGGGGGGTTGTAATACTTTACAAATTTGGGGAAGTCAAATGTAATTTTTATTTCATCAGGAAATCTCTATTCCCTTCTAATTACAAACATGCCCGCTACTCCATAAAATTCCCACCCCAGTGCGACTCAGCCAGAGGCTTGTCTTACCCAGAATTCTCTGGGCTGCCTTGGGGTCGAGGAAGTTCAGTGGTTCGTCCGACGTGCCCTCCTTCAGCCATGCCCTTGCCTGGGGTTTAACCGGCTTCTTCTGCCCTTTCTTGGGCTTCTCATCCTCAGAGTCCTCGGACTCCGTGTCTGCCAGGATGTCTTCGAAGTTTTCGATGCTGAAGGCCCAGCACAGACAGTAAACGGAGGCACTCACACAGCCCCTACCCACCCTGCGGCTGACCGGGAGGTGGTGCGTACCTGTTGGCTGTGATTCTGGGGCGGTGCTCCTCATTGTCCGAGCTCTCCTCCTCGGCCTTGCGCAGGAGTTTGTGCCTCTTGGTCCTGGCCTCTGCTTTGCGGATGTTGGCCAGGACCTTGTGGTGCTCTGCAGGCAGCATGCTCTTCACCAGCTCGAAGCTGCACACACACAGAGGCAATGGTTCAAGCCAACACACGAGCGGTGAGCCCAGAGCGGCCAGAATCACGGCGGATTTACCCTACCCGAACTTCCGGATTAGCTTGGTGAACATGGTCTTCAGTTTTGTTCTGCAGTGTCTCCTCATATCATCCTTCATGTTACTAATGCCCTCCATCTGAGAGAGACCATACAAAGAGAGACCATCACACGCATTCCTTCATTAAAAATTACGACGTAAAACTAACAAACAGGAGAGACAATCGGTGCCAACTCTCAGCTGCGTACTTACTATGAAGGCCACGTGACCAGCCAGAATGTCCGTGTCGAGGATGAAGAGGAGGATCTTGATGAAGATCAGCGAGGCTTTGACGATCTCCCGCGTCCGGGAGCGCAGCAGCAGGCAGACGTTCTGCAGGAGCAGCTCCAGGGATGACAGGTCCACGGACTCTGCAGGGAATCAAGCCCGCCGTCAGCCCAGGTGCAACGCGGCCTAACGCAAAGGCCGAAGGAGCGATCCCCTGAACGAAGTATGTGCTTTATGCACATGGTGGTTTACCTTTGAACTCGAACACAATTCTGGTGAGTGCCAGCACGGTGCAGGAGATCATCGTGACTGATCCAGTGAGTCCCGCATACATGTGGCCCAAGTACTCATTCATAGCATCTGCAGAATACAGATGTCAGTACCTCATCAGTTCATTGTAGAACTCCGATACACATACAACAAGCAGCAGGGAAAACACTACTAACATCTCTGCAGTGTTTCTTGGTGAAGTGCTATGATCTGTGGTTGCTCAAAACTGTGTTGGTCGTAGGTTTTAGCTCACTGAAGCAAACTTACTTTTGGCGTTTCCACTGAATCGAATAAAGGCATTTCCAATCTCTATCAGGAGAGAGCTGGCATTTTTCCGAGCTCCACTAGACATTTCCTTTATACAAATAATAACCTGTAACAAGAGATAAATTCGACTATGAATATCTCGACACACATACCTTGATGTACAGAGACCTGTTGTGTGTGTGTGTGTGTGTGTGTGTGGTGAGGTACCTCAGGCAGTAATGCAGTGAGAAAGTCCTTGTGTTCTTCATTCAGTTGCTTCACGATGTGAATGAGACACTTCAGTCTGGGCTGTTTGGAAAAAAGGCCAGTTTTCAGTTAAAGCGAAGGCAGATCTCCATACGCTTAAGTGTAGTGGTAGTCAACGTTCAGAGCTCTTACTCTCTTGGCAGGTGAGGACGCACTCTTCAGGGTGCCCAGCAGGCTCACTTTGAGTTGCTCCAGATTGGCCAAGACGAAACTCTTACACGCCGCTGCCCCTCCCCCGCACATCTCCTCCAGCACCCGGTACGCCTTCTTCTGCATACCAGAGTCCTTACTCTGGGCAGGCGGACACACACACACACACACACACACACACACACACACACACGTAAGCGTACGAAAAACATGAAATAAAGAAATAAGGCTCAAACTCCTACCTCAAAGTGGGGACGGATGAGTTCATAGGTCTTTGACATAGTCGTCTCGTCCACAAACACAGCCATCACTACGACCAAATCCATCACAGCAAGCCTTTTTATAAGCAAGACAACGAGGTTAGCAATCAGATAATCAGACTCCAAAAAGTGAGCAGTGTTGGACCAACAAACAGGGATATCAGATAAAAAAAATATACATGTTGACAGAGTGCTTAAATTTCATTCAAACTTTCAAAAATTGGGGGGGGGATCTAACTCATGGACTGTGATAGTATAGAAAAACAATTCTTAACGGACGTAAAATTTGTTATGGAAAACTAACCTTGAGAATTCCTTTTATTATAGAAATCAGAGATCAGCAGCACACTGAAATGTGATTATATATAAACTAGATTCATCTCTAGATGTAGATATTTGCTTTTTGACAGAATATTTGAAAGTTTCCAAGGTAAATAAAAACCAGTTATAGGCAATGTGAACATTTCCATGAGAGTATTAAACCTCTGACACCCACTGCCAATGCAGATCTGGTACAGTACAAGACTAGAAGCTTGGAAAACATGCAAGAATTCTTTAAGTAACCCATCAATGGGAACTAATTCCCTGAAAGCCTGGCATGCAGCTGTGCAACAGTAATAGGGTAGAACAGGAGGAGAATGTAGTTACCGTGTAAACTCTGAACTGTCAGGACTGCTAAGCTTCTCCAAGGCTTTCTGCAGCAATGAGTTCACCATCTAAACATCAGAAGAAGAAAAAAACATTATACAACCAGCAGGGGGAGACAAAGCGCAAAAAAAATCCTAATCCTATAAAAACATCCAAAATTGTATTAGTATAAAGTGATCAATTGCGTTCCATTCCATTTAAACATTTCAAACATACAATCTTCTGAATGCAAGAGACAGGAAGGCTGTGGTTACCGTCTGCTCGGTGACGGTCAGGTAGGCTCGGATAGTGTCAAGGACGGCGACTTTGGATGGGTCATTTTCTCCGGGTTTAGGTTGCTCGGTGTGCACGTTGAACAGGATGGGCAGGAAGTTCTTAGCAAAGCGACCCACCTCAGCCTTTTCCTCCTCTGCACACACAAATGAAAGAATCACGGTAAAGCTACACAGGTGACGCAAATGCTTCTGGTGAAGAGTTTAAATAAACAGTGCCATCACATTCTCTCTCGCTCAGTCGCTCTGTCTCACAGCAGCTGACCTGTCTCGCAGCTCTTGTGGATGAGCCTGCGCAGGGCTTGGTAGATGCAGGGTCGGAGGTCAGGATGCTGAGTGATGGCCATGCCCAGCGAGCGGGCGATGCCTTTGAAGGAAGCGAGCAGGTCAGTGGGCTTGGTGCAGAACCCAGGAAGCATCGTCCAAATCTGAACCCACAAGAAAAACCACAGAAATAAGATTAATTTGTAGTATTGTTACTTAACGTCAGATCACTTCACTGAAGAAAAAAAAAAAAAATAACAGCCACCATCTTTGAGTCTTGCCAAAATGAACCTGCATGGAATTTGGATTGCTCATTACCTGCACGTGTAACGTCTGGTATATTTTAGACACTAGCTTCTGTCCAGACTGGTCCAATTCATCAGCTGAAAACAGAAAAAGCTCACTTGGTGTGGAGAACTTTCTACTTGAGCAAAAACATTTCGCCTCAGCTTAAAAACTAATCGCACAAAAACCAGTGCGGCGTAGCAGGAGGACAGTTTTGTAAAGCTGCGATGTGTGAGTGTGTGGAAGCAAGTGGACGGGGGGGGAAGCCTTACCTTTCTGTTTGAGTGTAGACGCCAGGGGAAGGAAGTAGGAGGTGAAGTAGGCGAGCTGAGTGTCCTTCACGTGATCTCTGATGACGGGGATGAGCCAGCTCCGTGGGAACTCCAGGTCATCACTGCAAGCCCACAAACCTCTTAGCCTTCACAACACAAGCTACTGTAGCCTCGAAGGAAAATTCCCCAAAGTCTTTAAGTATTCAGAGTGAATTAAAAAAAAAAATGGCATTTTGAAACCATTCTGTAACTCCAGTGGTTTGGTACGAGACAGCAGTGCAGTTCAGCTGAAACTTCCACAGGTCAGCAGCAGTACTGCACATTAAGGTGCAGCTTAGCTTCTAGTTGACTAGAGCCTGTTATTAACAGGTATGAGAATGGAAGAAAGTTTTTCTTTCTTGCCAAGTGGAAGAGGTGCGAGAGTCAAACTCGGAGCCGAAGCAGAGAAGATAGCAGTGTGGGCTGTGCTGTGACTCACTCTGTACCAGTGATGAGTAGAGGGATAGCGCCCAGGACCACCTGTGGTCCCATGGTCTGCACAGCGCCCCCTACAGTCGAGTCCAGCTCACCACAGAACGGGAACCGTGGTGTAGCCCGCAGATCACTCAGCGACTGCAGGCTCTGGGGAGGAACATACACACACACCCCCATTTGAATTTGCTGAATGTCTGCTCTCTGAATAGCTCATTAATCACAGTGCTTCGGTGGTGACTTCTTACAGCTGAGCAAACAGAAAAGGGGTTATATTCCAAAGAACACCATTTCCTACAACTGCTCAAGGAAGTTGGGCCAGCAGGGCTAGCGTTCAGCTCTCACCTTGGTCATCACAGGGTGAGCGTACTTCCCCGCGGCTCTGTAGAAGAAGCCGAGAACCTGCAGCACGAAGGGCCAGGAGGCGTGGAACCGATAGGACAAGCCCTCCTCCACAACCCTGCCAGAGGCAGCAAGACCATCAGTGCTGGCCAGCGCAACACCCAGACAGCAGGGGAGAAATAACAAGAGCTACCGCCTCCTTTGGGTTATGCTAACAATGTGAGGAAACACTCACCGGAACATCTTAGTAATGTAAAGCCCATGACCAGAGACTGTGGTGGGCAGTACAGGACCAATCTCTGCTATGTGATGATCCACACACGCAATGATCAGGGACTGGCATGAGGGGAAAAAACCAGTTAGTGCGAAACAAAATGAAAAACGATCAGACCAGCTTAACAGCCAGTTCTACAGAAGAATGCAAACTTCGGAAAAAGCAGCAAGACGTTCATTCATCCGAGCTTCGTTTAGCTCGCGTACCTTCAGCGTCGTGGTGGCAGCGGAGACCACCTGCGTGAGTGGAGAGAGGAGGCAGGACATGGCCGCAGAGAAGAATCGAGGGAGGTGCGCCAGACTGCGAGGGCCCTGCAAGCTAAACACCGCCCACATCAGCTTGCATTTCTGTCATAGGACACGCTTGCAGAAATGGACCAATCGCAGAGCTGCGTTGGCGAAGCCTACCAGCACAGGTGGATGTGGGCTTTCTCCATGACCGCAAGCCACGCTTGCATCGGCTGCAGGTCGTTCTCGCTGGGGACGTAGTCGTACAGCGCCTAGCGGAGAGGAGGATGCAGTGGAGGTTCCTCAAACCATCACCACAAGAACCCAGAAAGAGTATTGTGCATGGATGTGCTGTTTACCGTTATAATCTGGGCATTGAGCTCTGCAGACATGGCCAAGGGGTTGGGCTTCCTGTTGAAGAGCTGGTAGAAGGCCTCCATAGCGCCCGCCGTTACTAGCTTAGAAAAACAGAGAAAAACAGCTCGGTAATGCACGGCTGATTCAACACCCTGATCCCGTGCGCCGGGCATGCATGAGGGAAAGCACCTCACCACATGACTCAAGGTCATCAGGCGAAGGAGGGTCTCGCAGCAGGACTTCACGGAGCTGAGCGGGAAGGTCGTGATGAGCTCGCCGACGAGCCCCAGCACGTGCAGGGTGGTCGTGTCTTCCTTGCTGCCTGTTTACAGCATGAGAACAGAGGGTGAGAGGATGCTGGCTTTCACCAAGGATGTGGACGCCTGGCGTAGGCCTACCTCCTGCCCGCTCCATCTCTTTGATGCAGTACTTGGCCGTGGTGACAGTAGCAGGGTGGTGGCTGGGCGCGTCGTCTGTGAACATGCAGTCACTGCCGTGGAGGACGGAGCAGACGCCCTGCTGGGCTGCCTTACGCACCTGCCGTACACAGGACATCAGCCCAAACATCAGCACTGCACCACAGAGATCAGACAGCTTCTAGATACAAGTAGCGGAGAGGGACATGAAGCATGTTGCCGTTGATCAGAAGGTCACCTTTGGTTTGGAGTGCACGGTGAAACTAAGAAGCCCATGATACACCTGCAGCGTGGACGGATAACTCCACACTGACAGGTCCTGCTTCCTCAGTAAGACAGCCAGGCAGGACAAGATCTGCAAAGGAGCTCACTATTATGTTCAAATACAGTAGCATCTTCTTGTAAAGAGTTGATTGTAATTAGGTTTTGTTAACAGCAATGACCCCTACTGTGTTGGACTGTGTTAGATTGTGAGCATGTATATAAAGGTTGGAGTGTGCATACATAAGTAACTATATAACTGGGAAATCAATATTGTACCTACCCAGCGCAGGGAGGACACGGAGTCAGCACTGGCTTGTTTTGACAGAACATCCATTAAGGCTTTTGCTGTGTCTGAGAACTTCTTTATCAATACTGGAGCAGGAACCCTGTACACGCACAGCCAATTATTGACAGAACATCAACCTTACATAACCAGTGAAGACCAAGCAGCGCCACCGCCTGGATCTAATGGGATTTCATTTTGTTTTGATCTGCAGATTCAGTTCATCCAAACTGAATCTAAAAGGATTCGTTTGCCCAGTTACTGCACGGTCAGATAAACAATCTATATGGATTTACTGTAAACACAGCACACCTTCTCATTACGAGGTTCAATAGGTGAGCAACAGCAGCCAGCGATTCACTGCTCTCCACTGCCTCAAGGGTCGTCATCTGTTTTAGGAAGGAGATTTGGGGGTCAACCAATGAAGTTGAGCACACTGTTGACTATTCGCAAAGTTCAATAAGCACATTAAGTTTTTGTCCTTTGTAGAATGGAAAAGATCATGAAGATCAACAGCGCGGAAACCACCTAAAAGCTTGAATAAGGCCCACTTACCAAAGCAGCAAAGTATTCTGTCTCTGTCTCTTTCCCACCTTGAGAGCGAATCACCTCTGTGACAGCTGCCAGCACAGCGCAAATCTGAACACCACCACAGAACAGCATGCATCTGATATAAACCACAAAAGGTCTGATACTCCATAACGAAATAAAAAAAAAATACTCCACTGTCATGTCACCTCAACACAACATCAACATACCTCTTTGTGTGCAGCAGAGTTGGACTCCCAGTAACGCTGGACTTTTCTAAATGTGAGATTGGAACAGTCAGACAGCCCACTAAGAAACGTCCCTGATGTCCTCTCAGTGAGTGCTGCCTCGTCCATAACATCCTCCGTCCTGTTACCACCGCTCTCCAGAGAACCCGTCTGCAGCTCATTATGGAGTTTAAGGGCATCAATCGTCAGATCGCTTTTCTCTAACAAAGAACAAGGACAAACCATACAGGTGTATTCTCAATGGATTGTAAAACAAAACAAATCAAAAAACTGCCATTCCGACAAATTTCCACACACCAAAATGCTTAAAAACAAGGGCTATGACGTTTAGCGTTAACCTAAAAATAGTCAGACAGATCGTTTAGGCATACAGACCAAAACAATGCCTTAACGTTAATGTGAACACATTTTCAAACAATTGTATCTTTTGTCAAAACATGTATTAACTACAGAACTGAAAACGGCCCCAGCTGCCTGAAGGGATTTGTTTGCCTCGGTTATCCACGTGTTAATTCACGCTAGGTTAGCTAGTTAGCTTACTGCAGAAATTCCATAACATAGCTAGCTATAACTTTACCTCTGGGACGGCTGAAAAATCGGCTTCTTGCAGCTTGCCGATAGCGACTTGTCTGTGGATTTGAATCGCTACTGTGTCCTTTCTTCCATCTCTTCAATTTCTGAGCTGTTCCAGACCGCAGCTTTCCGGATTTCACCATTTTGGCAGGAGAAATGATCAACCAAGAATTTCAGCCACGCTTGTCTCCAGCGTTCACGTCGCTCTTTAGATGTCGTCATCATCCCGAGCCAGTTCTTCCCATGATCTTGCCGCTAGGGGCAGTAAGGTCAGGCCCTTGTCATCTTAGAAATGTGCTCGATGTGGTAATTTTTTTTAGTTCCAAATTATCCCGCAAGGCTCTGTCAATACCATACATGGATTGAAAGCAAAATAAACAGATCACAATTCATGAATGACATAATCACATTGTAACTACTCAGATAACAAGATAGTGTGCTGTGATTATTGCAGAGGTTTCGGGAGATATTAGTCTCTTATGTACTGTATGCACAAAACTTCCCCTCAATCAAAACAAATACGTGTGGCAGTACGGGTTTCAGTTACCGAGTGGGCTGGATAGCCTTGACAGATTGTGTGCTTTTTCCATATACTTTGGAAAAGTGTAAAAATGGGTTGACATTAATAGCCACTCAAAAATAACTGACTCGGCCTTCTAATAAATATTATTGTACATTTATTGTTAGACTTTTAGTCACTATTTTAAATATTGTAATTCATTTCTACACATCCGTGATGGTTGTAGATTGAATTGTCTGAATAAATTTGTTCATTCTATAGATTGCATTATGTTGGAATGCAAGGTCTAACTGACCAGTTAGAATTTTACTTGTGTAAAAGTAAAAGATATAACAGTGTAAGTGAATAATCGGTTCATAATCACATATGACCTGCAGTAAAACTATTTAAAAAATAATCACTTAACATATGCAAATTTATTGATCACAAAGTTTACACTGGAAGAAATTCAACAGAAAATAAAATATTGGTTTGATGAGGGGTTAAAAATATCAAGAATGCTCCAGGTCATAAAGGATCATTTTTACTAACCATAGTAATGATATCATGCATGTGATTTGGTACAGAGAACTTAAAATACATTCAGTTACAAGACTCATGATAATATGATAGAATAGTGCTGGTTTACTTTATATAAAGTTGCAGAGAATAGAAAACATGATCTGTTTTTTGTTTTGTTTTTTTTTATATCAGTGAAACTGTAGAACCTTAGAAGAATTATAAAAAACCTTGGAAAAACTGCAATCATTTTTTTTTTATGAAAATGGCAGACAAAAATTGCATGATAAACATAAGATGAATAACAAATAAAAAACCCAAACCTTTTTCTTCAGACCGACAGTCATTTGCAGACTTTTGAGGGAGCACAGCTCCACAATCACAAAATCTCTGACAAGTCAGTACGCCCCAGTAACTTCACACCACATATGAACTTCAGACTTAAGAAATGTACATTAGAAAAAGAACACCATCGCTAGGAGTTCCAAAAGTAAAACAAACAAAGTGTGCATAATTTAGACTGATCAGTTTTCTCTTTCTCATGACTGGCATCACGTGTCAGTGCACCTGCACCTTCAGGCTTGGCAGGGCTCTGTGTGCACGTCCCTTTGGATCCATATCCGGCCTTGGCACAGCTGGACAGTGACCTGCAGAGTGAACTGGGCCTCCACCATTACATCCGCTGGTCCAAGAACCTGCTCACACTGGAATCATGTCTTTTTTAAGTGGGAAGATTTCCCATGTCATCCCATCACCATAAGGACTGTGTCCAGAAGGCAGCAAAACCCTCGTCAGCCAATGACTGTTCAAAAAAAATCCATTATATCATGTTACATTTCAAGAACAATGTGATTATTTAAACTCTACTATTTTAATAAAATATTTAACAAATGACATCAATAATGTATGCCTCAAAAACATTTAAGTAATGTGCAATAATATAATAAAAGTGTATGGTGAATGCAATAAGATAGAATTGCTCTCTAATTATGGGGTTGTACATTATTCTGGGAATTACTTCATTACAGCCATTTCTAACTCTTGCCTACCTCCTCTTCTCTACACCAAAGAACACCTTCCAGTTGTTCAGTTTCCCATAGTTGAAGGGATTCCTGTAGACCTGTCATGCAGTTAATACATTAAAAAGCCTGTTGTAGCTACTTGATTGCTTTGCATGCAATATTTGCCCATAATTATATTTGTGCTCAGTGTATTTCAACAAACGTTTACTACTTAAAAGACATTTCAGCATCAGTACTGGGCAAGTAGTCAAAATACATTCTCCTAAAAATAGATACGATACACTCTTAACATTATGTGCTTAACCACACTTACACATTGATTTGGTTTAAGGATTAATATTCATAATTTAAAATGTCATTAGCTTTCTAAATGTCATGTTCCTCTACCTACCCTTCCCCTTTTTTGCATGCGTTTGGCCTCTTTCTTGTTGATGTGTCTCTCAATACTGGTCTCTCCCCGGGAGATGAGGACGGCATGCCACACCGTCAAACCACCCAGAGCAACAGCTACCGTGCTGAGGACCCCAAGACACATTCGGATCTGATCAGCGGCAGGTCACACGTTGCAACACCATGCTGGAGAGAGAGACTTGTGGAACTGCGTACCTCGTGAGGACCCACATGTAGATAATGCTTTTATGAAACATCCTGTCTTTGAAGGTGTAAGATGACATTTCTGTTTGAAAATTACTCTAATTGAATACGAGAGAAACAGGACAGATTGTAAGCATTTAGAAATGAATTTACACACAGAAAATTAGTCAGAAATGACAATTTTACAATTAATGACTTTTAGTCAAATATCTTTTTTGAAATGGAAAATGGATTGTGGGTAATTTCTTTATTTGGATAAAAGTAGCAATATTATGGCTAGAGCTAATGGCGCAGGGCATTTTTTTTTAGCTGAACTGACTTCAGAGTGCCTGACAAGAATTTCTTTTTATAAATAAAACTGATCAGATTAAATTTTTCAATCCCAGGTGAACATTTCAAGGTTAAATAGATATGTGATTGCTTTTGAGCCAACTCATTAAAAACCACAACAAGAGCTTCAGCAATCCAGTAAAAGGATGCATTCCTGAAATATCCTGGTTTGGCTATGTCAGATGAAGGCATTTGAACAAAGAAGCCATTATCAGCTAGAAAGACCCATAAGCTGGGAGCAGAAACACCAAGATGAGTTAAAGGCCAAATTGTATACTTGCATTCTAACAAGAACACATATTTAAAAGTGGCCACATAAAGTGTCCTTCAGATTCTCAAATATTTGTACTCTGTGGTATATTCGTCAAAGGGTTCTTGCAAGTATGCAAGGGTGATGATATGCAAGCACCCAGCTCATGTATGTGTTCTGAACTACCACCATTGTACAGTGGAAAGTAAAGCTGTTGAAACTACCTTCCCAGTCATGGATTCTTGTGGCAGGATTCCTATGAGCAGGTCTACACCTGTCACTGGAAGCCCTTGTTTCTCCACATCCATGTGCTTGAAGCGCTATTAAAGTAATGCCAGAGACAGAATATACAGTGTTACTGCATGCAGAGGATCCCCAGTTTTGATAACAGAGAGAGAAGGTGAAAAAACCTTCGTCATCGAACAAGTAGGACCGAGAGTTTCCCATGCATTGAAACCGGAGCTGTTTTCGTCAGCAGCAGGTGTAAGAGGCTTTGTGCATGAAGTGTAGTCTGTAGAAGTCGAACATGAAAAATGTGGAGAGCCTTACATCTATGGCATTGTAGGCATCTATGAAAAGGTTACGACCACTGATGCTGCAGTACAGGCAGCCGAGAGTCATATAGAGACAGAAGGAGAAGAAATAACGATGGTTAAAATGTCCAACACAGTTGTTAAGCCAAGCTGAGAGGATGCAGTTAAGGTTGTTTGTAACAAGGTGAAAAACAAGGCAAGATGAATGAGAAAGTGGCATGTACATTGGTTCCGTTATATCATTCGTTGTTATATGTTGGTACCCCAGTAGAACACACTAATGAAAGCCCTTATATGATGCTGAGGGTGACACTGTAATGCATGGAGGAAGTGGGACAATCCAGTGTTACTCTGGGCACCACGTACATTGAGATTGAGAAGAAATATAATGTCTTAAGCATCTTTCTGATTCATCCTATGCCGATTTTAACCTTAATTAAGAAAACCTAATTAAGGTGTTCATATGATAACTGCAAAAACTGCTTTAATCTGATTAAGTCTCACTGCATTATTTGTGTACATACTACACAAGATGGCTATAGTTTTTCTCTCAGGGAAGCCGTTGGACAAATTCTCTAACTGAATTCTTAAGAGTGCTGCCTCACTGCACAGTCTACAGCTGTCTGTCCTCCAACACGCACACTTTAACTTGGTAATCTTGAAACAGTAAAACACAAAACCGTGCAGCGTCAGGAAGAGTTTGTCTTCCTGAAAAGGATACGGCAGTGATGGTCCATTTTCAGTACACATCTGTGAACAAAGAGGGTGTAAAGTGAAGACAGCCATATGCCTCACAACAGATGATCAAATTATTTGTCTTTGTGACCACAGGTTACTGTTCTTACGTTCTACAGATCCCACAGTGATGAGTTCTCGCTGGTTTAGGAATTACACACTTTTTGCAGACAGATACAAATGGAATGTCATTTTTCGTCTGCAAAGAAAAGAAAAGCATAAACAGCTGAAATAATGTCAAATTTGAATATGAACATTTCACCCCTTTTAACAGCATGTTTATACTGAACCTTAGGAGGGTAGCCAGGGCAGGTTCTGGTAGCTTTGTAGTAATGGAAAACTATCATGACTATGATCCAGTTTCCATAACATATGTGCCACAGTATCCAGCCAAGAGAATATGTACGAACAGCCAAGGGAAGGAGGCCGATGTATGCAATAAGGATGACGGAACTGGTGAGAGTCACTACTAGAAATACAAAAACCTCAAAGACAACACAAAGAAAACACAAATTTAAACAAGTTTACACAAGTTTAGTGAAAAACGCAATGTGCCTTGAAAACTAAGACGCAAACATACAAAAACAAAATAAATAAAATAAAAATAAATCACCCACAAACATTTTGAAAGAATTCAGAGGCTTTACCTTCCCGAACCAGCGGGTCATAATGTCCACCAACCAGAAGACTGGCTCGAAGAGAGAATCCGTCACCACGTCAGAGTTGGTGAGTGAGTTGTAGCAGAGGGACTGTAGTATCAGACCGATGTAGCTCAGGGGCTCCCTCAGCCTGCGAGGCGTGCGGCCGCGGGTTTGCCTGGAGCAGCCCCGCAGGCACCTCATCAACAGGTGCGTGGCACTGCCGCATGGTCGCATTCTGCCCACAGAAGGCAAAGGGTTAATGCTGCATCCAATAACTTTTAGTTGTGGTAGAACTATATCAATAATACACAGAAAGCAAGTGAAAACTAGTGGAAATGAATACACATTAACAAATTATCATTAGATGTGTCTTGGATGTTTGGTAAAAAAAAAACAAACAGGTAATTTGTGAGGCTTAGAATAAATGTAGCTCAATGGGTCAAACTTCAAAAATCCATAATTAAGAGAGTATTTAAAAAATGAAAAGAGATCCTTGGATTAGCTATACACATTTCTGGTATATATCTATTAACCAATATATATTCTAGTTTGTGTTCGACAGTAAAATGTAGTCACCTAAACATGGAATACAATGTGAATTCAAAGAGGTAATATATGTGTGTTTCTCTAACCTCAAACATGAACTATTCAATAAATAAATCAAACCCTTTAGAACAATAAAAATTTGCTACAGCAGACAGTCAAAATAAAGCAACATTTTGTAGCAACAGCAAGCACCAGACAGACAGTTAATGTAGATATCTGGATTTTTGGGTTTAGATTTTTGTTTAATCTTCACTAAGCAGTCTTCAAACCGCCCAATGAAAATCCACTGTACTCCCAAATCCCTCTTGAATGAGAGATTAATATGGTCGACCATGCACATCCTTTTTGATAAAGAAACCCAATGACATATTACTGCATTTTTAGTTGTTTTGTAAACAGCCACATGTGATGTATTTGGAATAATGGTCAAGTAAGAAAAGCTAAGCTTCAACAAAATAACTTAAATTACATTAATATTGTTAACTGTAGGAAGCTATAGGGATTGTTTCCAATAGACAACCAAATCCTGATATTCTGCATTCCGACCAGGGTGTGAGCTACAACTGTACAATAAAGATGGAGGAGGGCTTTAGAGAAAAAGATTCCTCTCGCAGTAGATAGAAATACTAGTATAACAGTAGTATAAGTAGCTAGCTAGTAAGCCAAGATGTTAGATCATATAACTCAACCCAAATCAGTCAGCCGTTGCATCCACTATTAAATTTATGTAAGATGCTTGTAATTATGATACTTATTTATTCTAGTGGCTAGCTATGTTTCTTCAGTAGCTAGAATATACAAAAATGTATATCTCTGTATTTTGTTAAAATGAGCATAAGCAAAATGCTAGTCATATACTACATAGCTAACCAGCTAGCTAGCTAATCATATTGCCACCTAAAATCAATGTGTGTAGCCTAGAACTCGAGCGTTCACGTTTTTCGTTACAGACACTGTCTCACCTGACTGTGGTCCTCTACCAAAATGTAAGACAAAAGTCACGTCATATCGCTGACGAAAGATTTAACCGCAGACGTGAGACAAATTATTCACATTTGTTTAAATCCTTTTGGCTTTCCTGCACTGTCCGGCAACGCACAGATTTGTGGGCTGTCATTGTGAGCATTGTGGGAATTGAAGTGCTATTCAAACTTGCAGCAACAGAATATGTGACGTTGCAGGAAGGGGATGCCAAACCCAAATAGCGATTGAAACGTTGCGTTTTTGTTTTGCTGTTGTCGGCACTCGTGACAGATTTCTATGCGTTAGTCTGTCAAATGATACAGCGATTCGAAACACCTATGTCTGACGTGGGGGCAATCAAATGATTAAAACTTAAACTCGATATGTTTTCAAACGCAGTTAGCATCTTTCGTCTGCGAGTTAGTACTGCGAGTTCTGTGCGATAACAGCACCGAGTGCAAATAACAGTACTGTGCGATTGTAGGGGAAGTGCAGGAATGAAATATAAGGAGTTAAAAAAAGTACTATGGACGGATATATACACAATAGATATATAGAAAAACTCCTCAATGCACAGAGGGTTTCATCCCACATCCAGCACTCTGAGGTCGTACGCTAAGCGTAAGCACACATCTCCTGCAGTTACTCATCTGAAGAGATACTTGCGCTTAATCTACAGGAACAGGAAAACATTTATTGCATTGTGGATGTTGTAGTCCAATACGTTCGATAGAACATGTGCAGTACTTGCTCGACCGCGATCAGTCATGGCATTTAGTTTTAATTTCGATATTCCGTTGCAGGCAAGTGATAAATCGGACGACGATATCCGAGATGAAAGAGAAAAAGAAGAAATTCAAGATCATGTGAATAACTCTAGCAGACCTGTCGTAAGTGTGAATGAACTTTCCTTAGGAAAAGATCAGGCTAGCCAGTTAAAGTTATCATCAGAAGATAACGGTCAAATACTAGAGTAACCTTTTATTCTAGCTACAAAATTCGGTGTATTTATTCTTTTTCTAAACATTACTCTTGAACCCTTTACATGTTTACGTAACTAGCTAGTAGTCCTGTGTTATGCTTAGGCTAAATAATAAGATAGCTATCGTCCAGTTTGAAAGCCTGTGTCGTAATATAATTGTACTTTATACAGCACACTAATAATAATCCAGCGACTTAATTAATTTAAGGTTCTCTGTAACCCCATAGGAGGCCAGTGAGCCCATTCCCAATAAGGTGAAAGAAGCCGTGGAGCACCTATATACGCCGGATGCTCTCGTTCAAATCGAAAACTCCGTAACTGAAACAGTCACCATTGGCACACTACCGCCTCTTCATTATCTCAACGAATCTGTATTTGAACAGACTGCACCTGAGCGAGCTGACAGAGAGAATATATTGTTTCAAGCTCGGAAAAAAAACTCGGACCTTATAAGCGGAGTGTATGAAGGTGGCCTTAAAATCTGGGAATGTACCTATGATCTGCTAGAGTACCTTGATGAGGAGGGGGAGACCTTCTCTGGAAAAAAAGTCCTGGACCTAGGGTGTGGAGCTGGACTACTTGGCATTCTTGCTTTAAAGAGAGGAGCTAGTAAGGTTGACTTCCAGGACTATAACAGCACTGTGATAGAGCAGCTGACCATGCAAAATGTGGAGCTCAATTATGAGGAAGAACGTGAAGAAGATGATGAAGAAAGTGGTGGCAGTCCACCATCAAAAAGAAGAACTTTAGATGCATCACCTCATTTAATTAAAGACCGTTCCAGGTTTTTCTCAGGGGACTGGACATCCTATCTGTCACTCATGCAGACCAAAGATTCCACATTCAAATATGACATTATAGTTACATCTGAAACCATCTATAATACAGAATACTACCCTTCTCTTCATAACATATTTCAGAAATTGCTTGCTGAGGATGGAGTTGTCTATTTGGCAACTAAGTCTCATTATTTTGGGGTGGGTGGAGGACTTCATTTGTTTGAAAATTTTGTGAAAGGCAAGGATGTTTTCCAGATCAAATATTTAAAGGAGGTGGATCAGGGCCTTAAAAGACATATTGTTTCTTTAGGTTTCAAGAGTGCACCATCATGACATTCTATTATAATGAGAGGAATAGAATGAGCTCACATAAGCTTGCAGACTTGGTTTCTGAATGTAGGCCTTGTTTGAGACTGAACTATTAGACAGTTCAGTATTGAAACATTTGTAGGAGATTCAGTGTTTCTTACAAACATTCTGCCAAAAGTAGGACAAAAATGTTTTTATGAGAAGTGTGCATGTGTCTGATGGAATAAACAAGTGTCCATGTCCTTGTGACAAAGTGAATCACTGAATCAATGTCCATCACTTTAGTTATGTATATTTTCACAAGCATGTATTATGCCTTTGGTGCAAAACACTTCAATCAGCTGCACTGGATTTTGGGTGCAAGTGTGTATTCCTTAAAAGTAGCACTGCATAACTGCAATTAATATTTCATATATACTGTGTGAAATGTACATTGAAACAGTGTTTACTGTTGATAGTCTCATCTAACCATGTTTCATCTTTATTCCCTGTGGTTTTTCAACTGGAAACAATATTTACAAGGTTTAAAAGACCACATGACACTTGTAGCCAAAAAATATTTTATTTGTCTCTGTGATCCTTATAAATTATGAAACAAGGCATGACGAAGACAAGCTTGGTCAGTAACCATGTAATGAAATTACAGCTGACAAAACAAGATACAATGTTGATATTGGTACAGAATACTCCCAAATTTACACACATGTAATCTTGATAGAGAGTGATGAGAGTGATGTCACTAGTGGTAGCTGTTCAGTGCAACACCACTCTGAAGTTGGTCTAAGGAAAGGACTCTACTTCTTGGCTTTGCCC
>JAOXYF010000009.1:7264242-7305938 GCA_028565775.1 Sternarchorhynchus goeldii
TATCTATCTATCTATCTATCTATCTATCTATCTATCTATCTATCTATCTATCTATCTATCTATCTATCTATCTAAACTGTTTTTGTCACTACATCTGTACCAGAGGAACTATATAGGAATCCACCCACTTGATTCACACACATTTTCCATGTGTGTTGTAATATACAGTATGACAAGAATGTTTTTATCTAAATACTCAGTTCTTCTGCAGACCTTCATAACCCTGTTCTCGGCAATGACTCTGTTGTCTAAGAGTGGCAATGAGTCTCTCACTTAAATTCCTATGAACTGCCAAGGCTGTACAATGCAGGGTCTGTTCTTCGCTGTGTTTCAGTCACAGTTTTTACTGCTGAACTCTCTGGCTTTGCTCCTTTTGGGGTTATATAGCTGCTTTCTGCATGAACATTTCCTAAAACACGTCAATTCACATGCCTTCTTTAGTCTTACTCTCATCTCTCCTACACCCTTAACAAATAAAGAGTTCATTACCATGTTAGGTGCTACAACCAAAAAGTACCAACAAACATTTGAGCCAACATAAACCATGGGCAAAAAGCTTTTTTTCACATAAAAAAAATACATTCTAGTGAAAAGGAATTTATATTAACTGCTCAATCAAAAAGAGACTTCCTTGGATGTACTCATATGGCCAGAGCAGTTGCAAAGTACTTCTTGCTCTATTCTTGCTTAACAAAGAACACATTGCACATTTGATTGCACAGCCATTAATGTTTGGATCAAAACCCAAACAACATGTTTAACTCTTAAAGCACAAGTAAATAGAGAAAAAAAGCACAGTTCCCAGCGATATATTTAATGTAGTGATAAACTGATAAATCACTTATCCATTAAAATACAATCCATAAAATAATTTCTGCAAAGATTGGATATAAATGAGTAGATAAAACACTTACTGTCAAGCCAGAGAAAATACAAAATGAGTTATGCATGTATGTATATGTAATGTATGCATGACCCCTTATACATGAGCTTGGTCAGTCTTTAATTAATATGTTGTGACAATATTGTTACATTATTTAAAATCCGTTGTAAGAATACAAATCTATAAGATTTGAGAAAAGAAGAGTATTATCCCTAAAAACAAATATCAGACACTATTACTGAAGTTGTTGTCACGCCTAAGAATTACACTAAGAACTACAGTAATGTCAGAGCTCCTCACTCTTGAGCATCTCTGTATCATGTCTACACTGTTGTAGCCCTGTCCTGCAGGACTGCTGATGGCTCTGTGAATATAGGAGGTGTACATACACCATTGTTAGTACTTGCTACACGCCCCCTTAATTCCTGACTAATTCTTCAGTGCTTTACTGAAAGCAGAAGTGTACATGTGGTCCCCGGCATAATAGTGCTAACCACACTCTCCACACAGTGCTGAGACACACATTCCTCAGAGTGACACACCCTTGCTCTGCACAGGATGGAACACTGAGACAGGGAACAGACACAACAAACCCCAGAAGGTAAGAATATAGGCGTGAATAGAGAGGGCAGGTAAGTTCTGTTTTCAGTGTTTCATTAACAGGCTTAATGTTCTATTCCTCTTCAATGAGGGTATTACAAGAACAATGTTCTGCTGTGATGTTTTTCCATAAGTCAACCAATTACCAAATATTCCAAGAAGACACCGAGTTTTGTGAGGCAGGAGGAAATTACTTCACATCCTGTCTGGGAGGTACACAAATCATTGCTGTGGTTTAGTATAACTTCCTGAAACTACAACTTGTTGGACATGCTATTTATAGGATTCTGGAAATACCAAGGCTTCCGTTATGTTGCCAGCCCATGCCAGATGGCAGGAAGGCATTATTAACTCCATGAAGATTTCACCAATTGTAGTTTATGTACTAAATGGGTGCTCTGGGGAGTAGAGTTAAACACAGATCTGTGTGAAACAATGCCAGCTCTGATCCCATAGCTTACTGCACAGTCAACATTTAACAGCAATGGATGCTTTCACATGCTTTTTCCACACCTCTCAAGTCTCTGAGCAGCACTGACATGGGAACATCAAACAGCTCTGTGTAATTAAGGAAACACAGAGAGACTGAATCACTGAATCTCAAAAAGGAACATACTATTCTTAGTCTTTAAAGGTGTTAAAAAATGGATAGTTACTAGCTTAACAAAGGAAAACTAAGATACTATGGTCAGAATAAAAAAAAACACTTAAATGTATTGATGTAAGATCCAATCCATGACTAGACAACTTTTGTGGCATGGTGCATAGTTCTGCTGAAAGTGCACTTCTGCTATCAGAGGACCCAGGGTGTGCCAAGAAAATATTCCCCACACCATTATTCCCCTTTCACCAGCCTGGACTGTTGACAACTGAGAGGAAGGGCTCATGGACTCATGCTGCTTGCACCAAATTCTGCCATGCCATCAGCTTGGTACCAGGATTCATCTGACCAGGGGAAGTTTTTTAACATCTCTGTGATCAAATATTTGTGCTTTAATGCCCACTGAAGTCTTGCTTTTCTGTTTCCCTTAGATGACAGTGGCATTCAGAGTGGTCATCTACTGTTCTAACACATCTGTGTTAAGGAATGACACCTTAGCTGGAGCACCAGTATCAAATTTGACTGATTTCCTTCTCAGTGCACTCCACCAATTTCTATTACCCAACCAATCAGACACCTCCAACCTGTCAGGAACCAGCCCCTCCACCAATCACAACATTCATTTACTTCATCCTTGCCAATCACCCACAGTCATGCCTACACTTTCTGACACTCTGCTCACGGGTTCCTCTAGTTTATACTTCATGTTTTCCACCTCTCTTTGGGAAACATGTCCATCAATCCCCAAGGGCTTCTTTGTCTTATTTTATTTTTTTTTAGATTTTGTTTTGCATTTAGTTTGTTCCTCTGTTGTTTTACTGCTGTATTCTACATTAAAGGGCCGTTTTATTTAACCTCACTTGTGCCTTGCTTCTTCAATCCAATAAAAATAATACAAATGTCTTTATATAGGAAAATAAATAAAACAACTGCACGTATCTGACTACAAATTATATCAATACAAATATGATGGAAAAAAACCTGCATAGCCCATCTGTTGACTAGCCAAGCATAAATCATAGGAAGGTGCATAAACATCTTGCAAAAATGTCTTAACATGTTTTTATCTAGCCTGATTTACCTGGTTTAACATAGTGAATGTGCACAGAAGATCGGCTGTTATTCTTCACTCTATTTAGTGAGTATCTTTACATTATGTTATTGTAAGGGCCCACCTCAGGGCTCAGTCAACTGCTATGCCGTCTTTGGCCACCAGAGGGAGGTGGCAGTTTTGCAGTGATCGGGCAGTAATCCTCCCAGGATCAGAATTATTTTAGCCTTGTCTTGACAAAAAAACAGGATCTGCCACCAATATGTTATGACTGTTGATTGTTCAGTGGTATCACCCATCATAGAACAACAATCAAGTAACAGCCACAGGAACGTACAGCCAGCAGAACGGCGATTTACCATCCTGGGCTATAAACCTATAGGTTTCCTAAAAGCATCATAAAACAAAGATAAACTTTAAATGGTAGAGAAAGAATTATACCAAACACCATTAAACCTCTTTCTCAATAAAGAAAACAGCACAATTACAATATTAGGAAAAGGGGCCCAGAATAACAAGTGACCTTTTGTGGTGGGAAAGGGTTAAAATAAGCTATTGCTAATTTGATCACTTTTATTTCATTTCTAAGAGAAGATATGCATAGCAAACAAGAACAAGACTTCATAGGCCACATGTTTAGCCCACAACCCCTCCTTATTATTCAGTTAGACCCATTGCTAACAGATGTATGAAAACAGGCACATAGCCATGAAATTATCATATAAAAATAATAGCGGTAGAATAGGTTATACTAAAGTACCTACATATGGCACTGGCATAGCCTCCACATTTGCCACAAGTGAATTTCTGCCCTGTTAGATCTTCCCCAGTCAACTCTACTAAACTGTCCCAGTGGTATTTTTTGAAACCGGGGCCACAACAAATCAACCATAAAAAGGTAGACTGTATAAGCCCACAGTATAGTATTAGCAAGAGCCAATGTGTATACTGCATAAAAACAACCCATTCTATTTCATCACGTACTTAGTTCCAAGCCACCTCTGGAAGTAACATCAGGACAAGATATGTGCTTCTGGAGCTCCATGAAGGTTTCCATGGCTGAGAGCTGTACACAAGCGTAAGAGCATATGCAGTGCCAAGCTTTGGTTGGTGTGGTGTAACACATGCAGACACTTGACACAGTGGCAGTAAAAATGTGCTGTCTGAAGTGAAGAATAATACATCTGGTAGTTTGGTGAATGAATCTGAGTTTGGTGGATGTAAGGAGAACTCTACATACTAGAATGCATAGTGTTGTGGCAACAGTAAAATTTGGGACAGGAGTAATAATGGTGTGAACTGTTTTTGGGGGTTAGGCCCAGGCCCCTTAGTTCCAGTGAAGTGTAATTTTACTGCCACAACATAAAAAAACAACATTTTCAATGCTTATAAACTTCTAGTTTTGTGGCAACAGTTTGGTGGAATCCGGTTCTGGTTCCAACTTGGCAGTGCCCATGTACACAAAGTGAGTCCCATAAAGTCATGGTTTGACAAGTTTGTTGGGGAGGACCTCCAAATCCTTGCACAGAGGTCTGACCTCAAGCCCACCGAACAATCTGAAATTAACTGCAATGTCAACTGAAAGGCAGGTCTTCACACTTAACATCAGAGCCTGACATCTCAAATGCTCTTTTGACTCTAGCTAATGCAGCTAATGTTGCCCAAAGCAGAATACCACATTTCACTGGAACAATGTTACTGTATTTCTCCGGTTTTTGTTGGACTACCTCTTCACTCACTCTCTGACTGAGTCTCACTGTTATGAAAGGGGCCTCAACAGTAAAAGAAAGAAGACCACTCAAATTCTACACTTCTCTCTGAGATTTTAAGTGCTTAAGATATAGTGGTGTTAACATATGTGGGAAAAGTGGTGCACAGTGGAGAGCTATCTAGTTAAGCTATAGCTGTTTTCCTCCAAAAGCCATTCTATGATTAAGAGTCCCATTTGTATAGTAATGTTATTAAAGATGAATGTTACAAATTGTTCAAACAAATTCATAAAATACACTCAAATACACACTTTACTGAATTTCTTTGGGTCACTATAAGTCAAATATAATGCACTTTTGATTAAATTGTTTATTCATAAAGATGATAGGCTAATTAAAATATCATAGTTTAGATCTGGGAGAGGCTCAGAACATCTGTTCCTGATGCCCCCATGACACCTCCCTAGGGAGATGTTCCGGGCAATGTCCAATGGGGAAGAGATGCCAGGGAAGACCAAGGACATGCTGGACGGATTTACATCTCTCGACTGTCCTGGGAACACCTTGGTATCCCCCCTGGAGGAGCTGGAGGAGGTGGCAGGGGAAAGGGAAGTCTGGGACTTCTGCCCCCACTATGTAGACCAGGATAAGTGGTAGAGAATGGATGAATGGATGGATGGATAGATGGATGGATAGTTTAGATATCTCAATTATTAAGGACCTAGTGAATTTGCACTATTATTAACCTGTACATATTGTTTCATAGTAGTGTGTATCAATTTAATTACATACATACATACATACATACATATAGGTTAATGCATGTTGATGTTTAAGATCTGATGCTATAAAATATGGTATAAAGTTGATCTCTGAAGCTATAGTGAAGTTGTTCATATACAAAAACCATGTGACCTCTGGTTTCCCCCCTTCTTAACATATTCATCTACACCCATGTAGAGCACTGAGATTCTAATAACACCAGTGTATTTCACAAAAACCATCCTGAACTGATTCTACTAGTGTGACTGAAAAACAATATTTCCCACAATTCCATGCTTTGGTCATAAACAGAAAATTGGTCTATGCATTAGCACATTAGTCTCAGAGCAAATGATTTTGAAATTTTTCTTCAAGGAAGAATGTTAATATATGATTTTAAAATTTGTCCACTAGGGGACACCAGACACTTTCTCTTCCGTCTTTTTAAAAGCAAGTTTAATGTTTTTTCTTTACCTTACAGTGCACTGTAATGTATGCATTCATTAGAAGGATGTCCTTGATTAATCTAAAATGAAAAGGAAATTGTGTGCTTTAAAGAAATAATTGGCTACCAATCTATTTAATCTGCTAGATTCAATTCCTTACATGAGAAAAAGCCCCTGTTTCATGATTGTAAGATAAAAAATTGACCTTGATTTGTCCTTTCAGTTCACAACAGCCTTATATCATGATGTTTACAGATGTTTTTTAAAAGTCTGCATAGCTTTTTCCATGACCACCTTATCTGATTTCCTATTTATTGATTTTGTAAAGAAAATTCAACTGTCACCTTTAAAACAAGACATTCCTGGTAGGTTGTGGTTAATTTAATTTCTGATGTTTTCCAAGTGTTACGCATAACACCACGTGTAAGTCATTTAAAGTCTGAGTAAGAGCAAGCCCTCAGTAGATCAACTGCATGTAAATAAATGTAATACAGTTTAAAACTTGACAAACTCTGTATGTCAACTGCAAAGCAATACTACATCTGTGTTTTAGAATGACATCATCATGCCAGGGTGTTATTATACTTAAAATCTGAACAATATATTTTTAACATGTACAATATTTATCTATGTTTGGCCTTAGGAACATCCTTCTTCAGTGTCTATCAGTCAACCAACACAGAAGGGCTTCACTTTCTTTGGTACCATATTTTCACACTACACATAATGTGAGTATACTGGAAAAAAATGGGTGAGAAATTCTGAAGACATATTTGCATTCAGTGTGCAAAACTACTTAAACAGGTGTTTGTATGTTTTTGCATGAAGCAAAATCATTATTGACCAGTGAAATAACTGCACAACCATGTCTCTGATTTGCCATTAACAATGTCTCTATCAAATTACACACTCCTCATTCTTCATGGGAGAACAGTGTCAAACAGTCTCTGGGACATGTAGCAGCATTGCTATCACACGCTCTCTAGAGTCCTCACAATGCGCTCCTTCTAGCACTTGCCGAAACAATAGGTAATGGGAGGGGCAACTATGCTGGAGGAGGGGCAGTAACACCCTCCTGGAAACCAGAGTATGTCATTGGTACAAACCTAATGAGAGCAATAGGAGCAGAGTCATTGGAGGCTGCAGCAAACTAATCTGCAAGAGGTTGAAGCGGCTGGCGTACCTCGGGCCAGACGCCAGAGGTGCCTAGGAGCCCGAGCGACAGGAACCAAAGCAGGACAACTTTGTGCTCTAGACTGTTAAGCTTTGTGCTCCAGATTGTGGTGACCTCTCATTTGTTTCCTGCTGCAAATTCACTGCCAGTCTAATGAACTACACATTGACTGACATTTTTTTTTAAGTAAACCAAGGTTTATTGCTTAAGGTGGGTAGATGATTCAGTCAGAGACTGAATTTACACATTATATTTCACTCATCAGAATAAAAATACAATTACAATGTCGTAGTGACAAGTACTGAATGTCCACTAGTGCTGTAAGATTCTAGCATGGCAACAGTCATCTTGTCAGTTTGTCATGACTTCTGTCATTCCCAGTTGTCACATGATGTAGAACGATCCGGATGGTGTAAAGTGCCAAACAACGAAGGTGTTGCTGTGTCCTCAGTGCAAATTTACTCCTAAAATGCACAGTCATAATATTGTATTGCTATTACATATTAGGCAAACTGATTTTAGGCAAAGCCATTTTATGCAAATACTGTAGTTATTGTTGTTATTAGTTGCTTTTAGAAATGATATGTTGTATTAAATTACAACATTGGAAATATTACAATGGTGTTCTAATGAGTTAATAAACTCCTACATTTCTCACATAATTAGCATAGTTTCATTATAACTGCTTTGCATGATTTAAGTATTCAAAGAAAGAAAATACAAATCTTATTTAAATAAACCTGTGCTTATTAAAAAGAAAAACTGGAAAAGATGCTAATGGTGCATTCGCACCTACTACAGCTGTAGTTGTGTAGGAATTATATTCAAAATAGCGTCTAAAGCTATAAAAATGTTGAAACATTCATTACACTACCAAGTGCAATCAAAGCGCATAAACACACCTGTGTTCTTTCTGCAACCCTGTGTAAAGGCTATAACCCAGATCACTCTGGTGGGTGTATGAGACTTTTTCAGGGCTTGAGGGGTTAGTGTGACTTATAGCTGCTCTTAATAGACTTTGACCCTGTATATGTGTAGGTCAGCTTTTATTGGCCTTGTTCAGAAGTGTCCAGGTTTTAACCAAATTGAAACTGTATAGTTTACATACACAAAATATAGTGTCCTTTCTTACCTTTTAGTCTGTTTGTCTAATATGAATCAGAGTGAAACTGATACTTTTGGTTTATTTTCTGCTGGGTCTGATTTGGGTTCATGCTTCTTTATCCTGCATTAATTTTATACATTCTTTGCAGTGTTCAAGCTACATGGAGTTAGCTAAGTAATACGTTATCAAGCTACACCAGTCTATATAACAAAAGTAGTTCAGCTGAACTGAAGCATGACTGAAGCATGACCATCTTTTCTGCTAATTAACATAAAGTAATTAAAAGAGGTTGTTTGGCAAACAATATATTCTCATTAATAATGTTGAATTTAATTTTATTCATATAGTGTCTTTAACAATACACACTAGCCCTTATTCATCAAAGCTGTGTATTCAAAACAAGCAATACACATTTGCCTGCTCCAAAACAAAAGCACAGATTTGTCCACCTGAATGACTTACTACTTCAGGTCTGATTTACGAAACTGTCACATGACGGAGAAACAGGAGGTGATTTGGACAGAACCAGCAATTCATCTTCAGTTGGGTGCTGGCACATTGTTGTTTAATTTACATAACATTTGCAAAGGGCACAACCTGAATTATCCTCATATCCATACTATTTGCATTAAACATATCCTAATTCATGCATATGTAATGATAACAAGACAACAAAAGGCAAGGAATAACCACATTATGAACAAAATCTTAAATATTAAAAGAAAAATATTAAAAGAAACAAACAATTTCAGAGATTTAAAAATCAGAGTTAGAGGTGGTTGTGTCTTTATATTTAGTTGAAGGACAGATTATTAAGATCTAGGTCAGCAAAACCCAGGTGGCAATTACACACTATACCTGCTGACCGTAATCAAATAGAACTGTATATGAAAAGGATGGCGTGGCAAGGGAAAACATCTATGGGCCATAAACAAGAAGGTTTGACAGGACCAGACTCAAATAAGCATAGCAAAAGACAGAAAGTACAGTTCTGACCCATTATCTAGATGGCAATCTATTCTGCAGCACTGTTGTTTCAAGTCAGGACCAGTGAGACATAACATTTTTGGTTTACCTTCTACAATTGAGATGAAGAAGAGTGTTGGTACTGCAATCAATGTTCACTAGGATTTGCTTGAAACCAGCGTGAAACCACCTCTGCCAAGTGATTGTTTTTTTGTCCGCTTCAAATTACTATTGCATCCTTACACTTTGCAAAATATATCACACCATGAGGGTAAACAAGGCAGCGATCAATATGTGAAAGTTCCTATAGATTTATACTGTAACTCTACTTGCCCCTGTACTGTTTATGCATTCACTTATGAATAGAGCAATATTTATACACAAAATATCCAAGCCTTTGAAAAACAAGGACTGGTAATGTACAGATACAGCTCTAGCGTGTGTGTAACAATCTGTCAACTCAGTGTAGTTAGAGCTTTAACTTGATATAATTCAAACTAAATGGCAATAAAGAACTATTACTTATAGATAGTTTAGTTAATGTTCACTGGTCTTGTGTGATCCTACTAACCATGAGATAAGACAACAGTAATCCTGATCCAGGAGAAAAGAGATAAATGTGGCACTGTAGACAGGTCTCTGGGATCCAGGCCTTGTGCCTTTTGTGAACTCTTCTTTGCTACAAGCTGTAAGTGGACCCAGCAGTAATGAAACTGGTAAATTATCTATTACAAACCTGCTATAGCCTCATGGCTATTTCTGAGAAGACCTTTGGTGAGAGAACAAAGAAAGAATGAAGTTGAAAGCTAGTTGAAAGAACCTGAGCAGAGGGCTGACTCTGATGTGAAAACAGTGGGCAGTTTTTCAGAGGAGGCATTCTGAGGAAAATTTTTGTGTCAGCATGTGTATTGTTGAAACGTGTATTGTTGAAACGTGTATTGTTGAAAAGTGCCCCATTAGCCTTATTAATATAACTCTACTTTTTTGTTGATAGGAAAACGCTGTTCAAATAAATGACATGCCGAATTTCTGAATGCTAAAAGGATCCTAATAAAAGAATCACAGACCTTCCCAGTCCAACAGGGGACCAGCTACACATGAGCCATGGACAAGAATGTCTTACCTTATTTTGTTACTATAAATTCACATTAAATCCCACAAGTCCTGCTTTCACCGTGGAAACTTTTGTAACAAAGTCTTCAGGGCTTTATTAACCTGAAAACCATTATCACTCATGTGTTGATATATCTTGGCACCTTTCTGTACATGTCTGCCCAAGTTGGAATCATATTGTCTATTATCACAATATGCTTTCACATTCAGACTTGTGTTTTATCAAATTACAATAATCTTTATAATAATAATGATCTTTATTTGTATTAGCACCTTTCATACATACATGCAACTCAAAGTGCTTTACATATTATTTAAAATCATAATATACCATACTCAACGTACCACACACTAAATGAAGAATTGTGAATTAGAAAAATCTGTAAAATTGTTGTGTGAACATTCATGTCTTTTGTTTAAAGATGCATTACTACATAGTATTGTTAACAGCATTTTAACAGTATTGCAATTTAAAATAATGTAAGCTGTACTTTTTCATTATTTATGTTACGTGGATACAGGGATTCTTTTTATTTATCAAACAGGAATGACAAAATATTTTGGAGGTGAATATATGTATACAGCAGCACATTACCAGCTGTTCCAATTAAGTCTGCCTAATTGTAATAAAGTCCCAAGCATTAAGTAATTGAAATATAGCCCCAAGCAGTAAGTAATTGAAATATAGCCCCAAGCAGTAAGTAATTGTAATAAAGCCCAAAGCAGTAAGTAATTGTAATAAAGCACAAGTTTCTGGTGTCCTACTTCCTGGAATGTTCTCCTACTTGCATCACAATGCAAGAAAAAATGGTCATTTAAAAGTGACATCAAATAGTTGGAAAATGCTCGTTTTGTCAGACTCAATATTAACCAACAATAATTTGTCTCATTGGAATTCGGTGCAATAAAATGAACTATTAACAATAAAAACATTTGTTAGGATCTAACATTTTTATTTTGTAAGAGTGAAGTCGTATAGCTGCAGTGTGTCCTTAAGAAATCACAATACATCATGGGAAATAAATAGCTGTGAAAAGATTTACTGAATAGTTGATTAAAATTGTAAAAAAACAAAAACAAAAGAACATACTGTATGTTTACAACCAATCCTGAAACTCCACTTTCTCCTCCCTACTTACACATCCTGTAAAGGTAGAGTGGACTGGAGTCAGATTCAAAACTCACTGGTAATGCACTAAAAAACATTCTAGTAACTGTACCATGAATCAAGAGTGGCCATTGATCCAGCTGCAGAGCTAATGAGAGGCTTGTTGTAACATAGTAAATGAAATCCTAGGCTAGAACCAGTGAGTTAACAGTAGGCATGAGAGAAAGACTCACAAGGAGGCAGAACACATAACAAATAGCAAGCTGCAATAGGCTAACTTAAAAAAACTAAAGGAAACTGAGACCAGGGGCAAAGTAGATCCAAGCTCATAATAAAAGATAATACCAAAGATTAAGAGCTTAGTCAGAGATACCAGCATGTGAACTGAAAACTGAAGCTCTGTTCAGACAGCACAGCAGATTCCACAAAGAAATCCTGTTTAGCCAAGTTTAGCCAAAGAGAGATGTAGCAAAGCAAATTATGGGTGGGGCTTGGGAAGTAAGTTATATATGACAGATCAACCTATCTGGCAAATCAGGTTATACATTTTGATCATGTGCTCCAGTCTATAGCATGTCATGACAATCACTTCACCAGCATAACTATAATACAATATATTCTTGAAATTCCTCTAGAAATTGACACAACTTTCTATGTGTGCAAGCTGCTATAGTCATACAATTGCTACTAAGAAAAGCAGACTATGCCACTTTGGGAAGAAAATGTACTGTATCTTGTGAAGGGAGGCAACTGTTTTGGGCTTCAGTCATATATAGTATACACACACAGAAGTAGATGTTCATCTCACAATCTCAGTCACTTTCAAAGGAAACATCTCCACAACAACCAGTGAGGACACACCACCACTCAAAAGTGAGCCACACAAGACAGTTAAAATCATTAGACAATAGACTACAAGCAACAAAAGTAAAATCGCTCTTCCCAGAACCTGCAATGTGGCTCACACTCAGAGAACTGGAAGCAATAACTTCAGGAGAGCGTTACTGAAATAAAAAGCATTTACACACACATACGTGCCTCACAGTTTGTGATTCATGGGAGCTGTCTAAATCAACGTGGCAGTAGAGGAATGCTATGTAAATGTCAAAATTAACAAAATAACAAAACACTAAACAAAGAAACAAAAAAATCTAGCAAAACAAATGAGGGCAAAACAAGACAAAGATAAAAATGGCACTATATTCTGTAGCAGTGTGCCATAACCCCTTTGGTCACAGGGTAGCAAATGCAAATTCAACCAGGCCAAGTGTTACATAAGAAATAAAACAAACTGTACAAATACATGCCCAGTGCCCATTGGGAGGTCAAACCTGGATCATGCTGCCATCCACTACTGAGTGTATGGTGGATCAAGAACCAAACTAAATGGCTCGATCTTAAGAAAAAATCTGACCCATATATACGCCAAACAGCTACATACCGACAAGAACCAACAGCTTTGCGAGTCACAGCATCTGTTCTCATTGTCTGGAAACAGCGACCTTGACAGGAACTAGAACATCTAGTTCTTACACACCACATTCAGTGAAGCAAGTCAGGAAGCTCCACAAGTGTAACTCAGACAACACTCTTTCAGCTTTTATGTTCAGCAGCACCCCCATAATTAATTAATTAGGTAGCATCTAACCACACCCTACGCTATTAGGTTCGCCCAGAAAGTTAACCCTCAACCTGCCACACATGCTTGATTTTTTTTATGTAAGTAATGATATAGAGGAGAATTATTACATCATATAACTCTGAAAAACCTTGGATACTGCATTCACAAGGCAGCTCTTTCCACAGCAAGAGCAAACCTGTCCTGGGCTTGCAGAGAAGCAAGTTGCAACTATGAAATGAATATACAAAGAATCTATGTGCATCCACATGATACTGGAGACCACATGTGCTTATATGGAAGGGTATTCAGGCCATCACTGACTACAGTGTCACCACATGTCTTTAATGATGTCTCACTCTCAGACACACTGAACAATTTCTATCCTTGATTTATAGAGCAGAACAACAAGCCGGCAAAGAATACTCCCTGGATATCTGGATACTTAACTCCAGCTGCTTAGCAAAGAAAATCCAGCAGTGCTTTTACTTCTTCCTCCTATCCTTACCATGTTCTGCAGGGGAACTATGAAGATCATCCAGACCAGCTGTCTCTCACTCTGGTATGGGAATTGCATGGTCTCAGACAGCAAGTCCCTATGGCAGATCGTGAAAGCTGTTGAGATGATCATTAGGGTCTATCTACCTACCAGAAGTACTGCATCTGCACAGCCACGAACATTGCTGATAATACACCTCTGTCTCTTCACCTTCTTGCCATCTGGCATCCATGCCACCACCTCCATGCCACTGCTCCCCAGACTCCACAAAAAGTTCTTCAAAGAGCAAGTCAGATCGCTTAACACTGCTAGCCCTCATCACCCAGCTGGACTAATGAAGAGTATTTCCATTACAACCTGGACCATCACCCTCCCCTAAGGACCTTTCTTGCATACCACTACATAACATCCTCCACATTCAGACAGGGCAACCCAGACTGTACCATCAAACTGTACTGCAATACCACAGATATAAACTGTACCTCAGTAAAACCCACCAGCAGATGTCACAGATGCAAGCTGGAACATTGTTCGCCCAGCTATGGGTGAACAGCTGAACGAAGCTCTGGCACAAAGTTCTTCCTCTCCCACAGTCACCTTACCTATGTCCCAAGCACAACTGAAATAATGCTTTTAACTCAAACCAGCATGCCGAGACGTTTGCTGGCTGTATTCAACAACATTGTGGAAACATGAAATGCAGGAACAACAGGGTCAAACTTGAACAACAAAAACAAGACACACACACATACGTTTAAGACAAATGAGACATTTGCAAGACAAGGAACAGGTGACAGCAGTAACAGACACACACAGACACACCCACACACACCCACACACACACACACCCACACACAGACACACCCACACACACACACACCCACACACAGACACACCCACACACAGACACACCCACACACACACACCCACACACAGACACACCCACACACCCACACACAGACACACACACACACACACACACACCCACACACAGACACACACACACCCACACACACACCCACACACACCCACACACAGACACACATGAGCCCGAGGGAGGAACATTCCATGTTACCACATACTGCACAACTTTCCTGAGTGTTTAAAGTAACTCCAGTATGTATGAGATGCAACACAGTGAAACAGCAGGCACCAGCTGTACGTATGTGAACCATGCAGGGACACACACACTTCTGCTGATTTAATTACATATTCCTGCTCTTACCTGCACGTTTACAAGGAAAAAGCATTTATTTTGCAAGTACAATTCACTCTGTTGATTTAATTTGATTCTTGCCTCCCCCCACCCCCAAATGTGTGTAGTGACAGGTTTGCAATTTTAATTACACATAATTTTACAGTTTGATGTCAATATGTCATTATGGTAATCTTAACAGCCTGTTTCACAATTTTATTTGCATATACCTCTATCACCATGAAAGGCAAAAGTGTATCTTCAACCCATTATCATAAAGGAAATTATTATTATTAAATTGGGCAGGTGTAGACTAACGGCTCTGATAATATTTAATAAATATTTAATCTTTTTGAGTGCTATTACAGCCTTAATGCTGCTTTTCACTTAAACAGAATTAAGAATAATGAGGCAATTAAAAGTGTATTATAGTGGATGTTGCACTTTTACTTCCAGTTCATTTAGAACCAGATACATCTGTAGAAAACGCCATTGCTCTTTATCAGGAGGAACATTTTCTGCCATGGCCTTTATAAGATAGAAGCTGCATTTAGAAACCAAAGATGTTGATAAAAGTTGGCTTGACCATGACAGCTTCTGGGCACAATGCACCAGTGCAGCATCAGCATTGCCGTGCTGGGTGCAGGCTCTGACTGGCAGTATCTTTATAATGAGAGTTTGCTCTGTAGGTATCATAGATTGTCAGGCCAGTAGTGCTGTTCTGTGATTAGTGATGAATTAGTGGTAAATGCTCATAAGAACCAGCATCAGCATTGGTGCGTCCAGTTTCTCACTGTTAGAGTAACAAAGCAAGAGCGAATCTGGGAACCTCACCATAAGATTCTTATAGAACTACTCAGGACAGAATTGAAGCTTAAAACAAAAATAATGGATATCTTCAATGTTAGAAAAACAAGAGATCTACAGTCCAAAAACCATTCCCAAAAGGGGATCACTTCAGTATTCTCTCATCTTAAAAGTTGTTCTGATGCCAGTTTGTTTTCCTCTCCCACACAACTCCCCCATAAAAGATCTACACTTACCAACCACTTTATTAGGTGCATCTCGCTAGTATCCGGTTTGACCCCCTTTGCTTTCAGAACTGCCTTAACTCCAATGTACTGGAAATGGTTCTCTGAGATTTTGGTCCATATTGACATAATAGCATAATGTTGTTGCTGCAGGTTTGTTGGCTGCACATCCATGATGTAAATCTCTCAATCCACTACATCCCAAAGGTGCTATTTGGAATGAGATCTGGTGTTTGTGGGGGCCATTTGAGTACAATGAATTCATTGTCATGTTCAAGCAACCAGTTTGAGATGATTTGAGCTTTGTGACATGGCACATTATACTGCTGGAAGTATCCATCCATCTTCCACCCCATGTCCTGGTCTGGGTCATGGGGGCAGCAGCCTAAGCAAAGAGGTCCAGGCCTCCACCTCCTCCAGCTCCTTCGGGGGGATACAGAGGCATTCCCAGGACAGTTAACAGATGTAAACCCTCTCATGTCCTGGGTCTTCCACAGGTCTTCTTCCCGCTGGACATGCCTGGCACACCTCCCTAGGGAGACCTCAGCTGGCTCCTCTCAACGTAGAGGAGCAGCAGTTCTACTCAGAGCCTCTGAGCTCCTCACAATATCTCTAAGGGAGAGCAACCCTGTGGTGAAAGATCATTTCAGCTGCTTGTATCTGCGATATCGTCCTTTCGGTCACTACACTCACGACCATAGGTGCTGGAAGTAGCCATCAGTAAATGAGTACACTGTGGTTATAAAGAAATGGACATGATAAGCAACAGTACTCAGGCATTTACATGGCTGTAGCATTTACACAATGCTCAGTTGGTATTAAGTGGCTGAAAACATGGCAAAGAAATCCCTCACCACATTATACCATCACCAGCAGCCTGTACCGTTGGTACAATGCAGGATGGAGTCATGCAGCTTCGACCTGTAGCTTATGCCAAATTCTGACTCTACCATGTGTCAGCACAAACTGAAACTCATCAGACCAGTTAATGTTTTTCCAATCTTCTATTGTCCAATTCTGGTGAGCCTGTGCAAATTGTAGCCTTCTTAGCTGACAGCGCTTGGTGTTGTCTTCTGCTGCTGTAGTCCATCTGCTTAAAGATAAGCTCTTGTGCTTTCAGACACGCTCTTTTGCGTACATCAGTTGTAAACAAGTAGTTATTTCAAGTTACTGTTGCCTTCTATCTTTTCAAACAAGTCTGATCATTCTTATCTCGCCTCTGGCATCAACAAGGCATTTTTGCACAGAGAACTGGTGATAACTAGATAGTTTCTCTTTTTGAATCATTCTCTGTTAAACCCTAGAGAAGGTTGTGCATGAAAATTCCAGCACATTAGCAGTTTCTGAAATATTCAGACCATCTATCATACACAACCATGCCACATTCAAAGTCACTTAAATCACCCTTACTCCCAGTTCTGAAGCTTGGTTTACTTCAGCAGGTCTTCAGCAGGTCTTGTTCATCAAATGCCACTCATGTAAATGAGGTAGTGCAAGGCAAGGTTTAATAGAATTAAAAGACTTGCATGACTCTTTTACAGTAACGATGGTTCATGGAAAATTCCTAGTCAGTGGATGACTATGAATACTAACTGTCTTATAGGTGGTTGCCTTTATGATATAGCTTAGCAACTTTTTTTTAATTGGCACCTAGATGTGATGTACATAATTAGCTTAACCATTATTCAGTGCTGAACTGTTGACTATATGGTTCTAGGCCTGAATGTGAAAGTGGATGCTAGATTTCCTCTGGAGGAATCTGTAGGAAGCCAGAGCATGCTCACATAGATTCATGTGCTGTACAACACAAAATCATTTTGAGATCAGTGGATGACTATCAGGGATACCACTCTGATGACAGTGTCTCGCTGTCTTGTAAACTGCTTTGTGTTTACTGCTGCTATTTATGACAACTTATTACTATTAATAAAGTATTAATACCACGTGTGACTAGTTATAACTAGTCAGTGTGGCAATGGTATTTATATTGTGTTACATTACATAACTGTATATGTGGACTTTGAAGATACTATTTAAGCTTCTATTTTTTTTATACTGCTGCAGTGTTCTTTACTGCCACTTAATTATTACCGTTAGACATGTATATTTTGCATATTCTGAAGATTATATTGTGTTTCACACATTTAGCAGAGCTAGATAGTAAAAACTGTAACGTTGTGCCCAAAGAACATGCCGGAATGCCGACAAAAACAGACAAACATGAAGTGACATATACCTGACGAGACTCCGGTGAAACGGATAACGATGACAAGACAGACATCTACACAACACACCCCCAGCACACCTACAGACACACACACACTTATACATGCACACAGAACACTGAACAACATGCACACAAACACAGGACGGGGTGGAGCTGAGGGTTGGTCACCATGACAGAACCCCTCCCCAAGGGACGCTTTCTCCAGGAACACCCAGCGCTAATCAGACTTCTGAAGGTATTATACAGACAATATGTTATGTTCCACAGTGTTTCCATGCCTGTGCAAAATAATATTTCATATTTGTTTTCGTATTTATTTCATATGTTATTTTTGTTGTCCTTTTCATCGTACATGCATGATTTATATGATGAATTTCAGGTATATAGCGTGTCTCCACCTAATGCATTGTGGTTTAACAGAGTTACAGAATACATTACACATCCAGCACTTTTGTGTAGAACACGATTACACTGGTATTGATGGTATTGTGGACACACTGTAATGCTTCTGCACCATGGAGGAGTGTACTTGACCTAAGTACTTGAAAATTAGTGTTTACTAAAACTCCTTTTTTAAAAGGTGACTGTGATGACCTCATAATCATGAGGATTATTGCACAGTCCCTTTGTTGCTCGGCTGCAGTATCACCTCCAAGCACGTTGCCCAACACAGCATATACAATGACATGCCACAAGTCATTGGACAGCTGCTAGTAGCATGTAGATGGCCCAATAGACAAGCAGACAACTGCAACTTGATGTGGCATCAATTCCACAAGTGAACAGAAGACATCTAGACAGCCCACAATTCTGGGGGTATTTACATTATTGTACTTCTGATGCTTTTATCCAAAGTGACTTACAATTGTGATAAATCTTGAGCAATTAGGGTAAAGGGCCTTGCTGTGTCAGCTTGGCAGATGTGGGTCTTGAACAAGCAATATTCTGATTACTAGTTGAGTCTTAACTGCTGAGCTACCCATTGGTATCTGGGCTGCAAATGAACCCCTCCACCACATCTCATAAACACTCGATTGGGGTCATGTAGGGCAAACATACTGGCCACACCATTTGTCAGAACTTTCAAGAATGCTCCACAAATCACTTCTAGGTCATTTGGGCCTGATGGCATGGTGCATTATACTGCTGGAATATGAATGGGCACTGGCCAATGACAGTGTTTAGGGTTAGGTTTAGGCAATGTTTAGGTGGACCAGTAACCCAAGCCATGCAACAAAAACACATCCCACACCAGTATGGAACTACCATCAGCCTGCACATTACATTCTTGACATCTGGGGTCCATGTTATGTCCCTGTTTAGGGTCTGGAATGAAACAGGAAAGGGATGGAGAAATAAAGAAAAACGGGGATACAGGCATTTTGAGTGCTGTGTTCAAAACAACAAACCAAAAGGAACAAACAAACAAGCATAACCAAAGCACTCTAAGGGAGAAATCGTATCTCTTTGGTGCTTCCCCGGAGGTCCTATATACCAGTGTCCAGCCAATGGGACGTCATGTTGGTATCACCCGAGGAGAGAGAGGGAGGAGACAAATCTGGACGGGGGTTGGACTGAAACCAAGAACATACACAATACACAGAGACACAAACCACCAAAACCCCATGCACACACAGAAGACCACGCAGGTTCATAACAGTCCATGTCTTCATGTGGTCTGTGCCAAACACACACATTATCATCAGCCCAAAACTGTTAGTCCCATAACTCATCGGACCACACCACATATTGTACCACACCGCATGTTAGGTCCAGTTAGCAGCCTCACTAGCCCAGGTGAGATGTGCTTTAAAAAATGCTCCACTGACCTACAGAAAATGTGTATGGGACCTCCTGCATTAAATCTGGATTCTTTTGTCCAAATCTGTAGAATGGCTTGTCTGTTTGCATGAACAACTCTATCCAGACAACGCTAGTTAAGCACTCGTGGGCAGTCAGTACGCTGTCCACTGTAGGCGGTGTTTCCTTCTATCAAATATTCCTGGTAAAAATGTGACACTGTGGTTCAAGGAATGTTAAATACACACATAACGTTGGAAACGTAATATCCCATCCATATGGCACCCTCTATCATGCCTTGTTTGAACTCTGATAATTCATGTCTCCTTGCCTTCAGCATGCTGGCCAGTGTTCATCCTCACTCACAAGAGTTCAAAACACTCACAACACTTCACAACTTATACAGGCGTGGGCATTCCCAAGCCGTCCCCTGAGATAATGCTATTTTAATTTACATGCTGCTATGCCATGTATGTCAATGTACTTTTGGTACGTCAGTGGAGTGACACAAAACATAAAAACAAAACTTGGGAACCATCAGAGAAAAATGTAGGAAATAAAATGTACAGAATTGCAAATTAGAAGGTGGCATTAAGTTCGTGATGTTTACCATTAATGGGGAAGTGGAAGTGAACAAACCAAGGGGGTTTCCCAGAAGGGGCATGACAACTTTAATTGTCATTAAATCATTGCACACTCTAATGATTACTATGATCTTAACACCACAGTATTGTAGGGATGTGTAGCTTCAATTAAGTTATAAGATTAAATCAACATGTTTATGTCTTTTTTAATGACAATGTATTTGCCTGTAGCAAAGGTTTCCATGCTAGTGTTGTTGTTTTTTTGTCAAATAGCCTCCCTCAGACAAGAGGCACAGAAATAGCATAATGGGCTGTTATTTTAAATTTTATTGAAGTGGTGATATTAAGAAGTTATGAAGCTGAAAACGATCTGCTGAGGGCCTAGGCCTTTGTTTAGCATCAAGTCGTCTAACCGAAATGAGCAGAGACTTTAAATGTAATACATCTCAGTCCTAGAGTAATGGAGGTTCTACTTATAGATGAGTTTCTGACCTTTCTCAGACTCTTGTTATTTTTGCTGACTGGCTGACAGTAACTGCTTTACTGATTTTCTAGTTCCTATCAATCATTCAGCTGTGTTTTGTATCAAAGCACTAACAGAAATCTGTGCAACGAGAAGGCTTGTGATGTAAACTAAAACTGATTAAAAATGTGCTCTCTATTTGACAGCCAGGGGTCTCCATGCTTGTAGCATATTAATATTTATCTAAGCAAAAAAATAAAATTATACTTGTGGAATATTGCATCACAGCCCTCCTCAGTGACTATGTGGCAAAGAAGAGTTTTGTTTAATGTCTGAAATTTGAAATTTGTTGACAAGTGTCATGTGCAAGGCATTTTATGGAAGAACAGTAAAACAGATTTTATACTGATGACTGAAAATTTGCATATAAAAAGATTTAGTGGGATTGGAGGAGCTAGCAGCTACAGTACTGAGTCCTCATGGGACATTTGCTATTTCGTATCACCTTGAAATCTAAGGACGGCACCGTGAAGCTAGTTTAATTTTAATTAAAGTATTAATTTTAAGAAAGCTGATAGATGTTTGCTGCTTAGTGACGATGCTCTGTGCATGTTGATGTGATATTTAATGTAAAACGTGTCGTCATAGAGCATGCAGGAAAGAAATAAGAAAAAAAAAAGTCTCCAACTGAAGGTTTTAATGAAAGTAACAAAATGAAACTAAACATAAAAGTGCAATAACAACAACTAAAGCTAAAATAACTTCAATGACTGACAAAGGCATGCAAACACAGAGCAGCTTAAATATTGAACATGATAACATAATGGGACACAGGTAATGAAGCAAAACCAAAAAGCCACATGCAACACCACTGCTGTCTGATAGAGGCTCCTGGCTGGCACCTTCACAAATTGAACGTTAATAACTTTTTTGATTCTGAGGTCGATATTTTTTTAGCCAACCATGTTCACATGTTGATCACTTCTCAAGCTTTTATCCTTTTGGGTTTGAAAAGACTGTAACATGCCGCACTACAATATGTGGGTGTCTGTGACACTGAAATGTAAATTTTTCTAATTTCATGCGATCTGAACCTTGCACTGTGCAATGAAATCAAAGTTCAGTGTAAATTAGTTGGCAAGTATTATGTATATGAGGTAATTTACAAAATGGTATTTTGGTGAAAATGAAACCATTGCAATAAGCAGCCCACAAATTACAAATATAGTACATGCAAAACATCTGAGTGCAAACATTTGATAATTTGCTGGTATCAACCTCAAACAAGACGTGTCCTAGAAATGCACTTACAACAGGTGGTGTAACAATCATTCACAGGTATCATTCACTGAATGGCCACTTTGTTAGAGACACCAGCCCTTTCATGATTGTAGCTTTCCTGTATGGAAATTAGTAGTATGAAATAGTACTGCATTAAATCAGGTGAGAAATGTTTCTCTGGATTAGTTTCAGTGCGAATCTACTTTAGAATGGAAAAACCAAGCAATCTGAGAGACTTCAAACAAGTCATGGCCTTGTATGCTATACTAGCTATACAAGGCCAGTATTTGAAAACTGCCAAGAAAACTGTGTTTTCTTATAGCATGACAGAGATATAATAAATGGTGCAGAGTACACTGTGAATGGTGTAATCGAAGGAAAACATCCAACAAAAGAGGATCCTGTGGATTTAAAAAACTATTTGTTGCTGGAAGTGGTCAGGAGAGGATGTCAAGAATCATTCTGATGAGCAGGTCGTGTACAGTGAACAAACTGCAGCTGAATGCAACAGTGGTGCTCCAACTAATCTGAATGCACAACTCATTGTTCTTTAGCATGGATGGACTACAACAGCAGATGTTCGTGTGGTGAATTAGCCAGTGAGATAGCAGTATTCTGTGGTCAGTAAGTCACTAAAGCCTGCAGGTCAACATGTCTGTAGCAGTTAAGTGGACATTGTTCCATCCCTCCAACCAACACAGAGGTTGGATTCCTCTATTTTAGCTAAGTATCAGATTTTCTTATGAAAATGTTTCATTTCTGTACTATTTACTTCCAGTTCTTCAGCACCTATCTATATAATTGAGACTCCACCAAAGAAACTGTAATACCAGAAACCTAACTCACCTCCCATAGTTATTACAGTCTCAGACCATGCTTGCAAGTGGGCCTTGGAATTGCCCATTTGGTATACAGAAGGCAGACTGCATCTCAGCCTCAGTGTCCATGAATTCACTTCACTTCCTTGCTCTGATAGAAACCTGGATCACCCTAGACAACTCAGCTACTCCAGCTGTTCCATCTTCTGTCTTTTTCTTCATTAATTCTCCTCAGGAGCCTGGTAGTGATGGTGGTACAAGTTTGCTTCTCTCTCTCGAATTGTGTTTCAACTGTACTGTTTCTCACCTTTCTATATATCATCTATTGAATGCCACATAAGTACTATATCCTTCCCCACAAAACTTCATATATTGTCATATATTGTCCTCCTTATCCTTTATGTAGCTTTATAGATGTGCTGGACCTTCTTCCAAGTTTCTTCCTTGTCAAAGATCCTGTCATTCTTCTTGGTGACTTTAACCTTCCTTTAGACAAGCTCATGTCATCTTGCCTTCTTCCACTCATCTCTTTTGACCTCAACCTTAACCCATCAACTCTGTAGCACAGAGTAGTCAACATGAGCTTCAACAGGCCTGCCTCAGCACTGGTTATCACTGTAACCCCCTTTCACCTTTCAGATCATCATTTTTTATCCATCACTCTCCCACTCTCTTTTCTCCCTGTCCACGCCACACCTACACTTTCCTCAAACGCATCACAGTCTTCACTCAGTTTCTCTTTCCTACCTTGCATCAGCTGTCATAACGTCCCTTCAACACTAGGACTCCTTTTTTCCATCTTCTTAAAATCTGCTATAGATACCATCCTCTTTTCATTCTCCTCTTCAATTAACCTTCATTGTCCTCTCTTCTGCAGGCCATCTAGATCTTTCCTACCTGCTTCATAGCTGACCAATGTCCTATGCAGTAACCAGAGGGAACTAAGAAAGGCAAAGAGAAGATGGAGGAATCACAACTATATTCTGATCTTCAATCTTTACAGTTTCTTTCTTGCCAAGTTCTTGTTATAAGTTAAAGTTGTAAAGACTGCATTGTACAAAGAGAAACTGTAAGCATCAGCATCTAATCCATGCAAACATTTCACCAATTTTTCTTATCTTCTCAATCATCCCCCTTCCCTTTCATCCACTTCTCTAACATCTGACAATTTTGACACCTTCTTTGAGCAGAAAGTTAACAGGATCCATCAGACTTTATCTCATGTCTCATGCCATCCAGCAGTCCTTATCCTCATATTCTCCTCACTCTATGGATTAAGTCCTACATTTCTGGCATTCAGCAGTCCAGCTACCTTTCAGCTGGACCCCATCACATCCACATTGCTTCAGTGAATCTGCCAAGACCTACTCCTCTTTGCCACTACCATCATAAACATCTCTCTATTATTAGGTTATGTACCGTTTGCCTTCAAGACTGCCAGGGTGTCTTCAATATTGAAGAAACCAATACTAGCCAGCTCTGACATCAACAACTTCTGACCAGGATCCTTCCTGCCCTAAAGATTATTATGCATACTATCTATAACCAATTGTCTCTCACTCAGAGCCAGCTCCAGAACCCTAATCAGTCTACCGTCAATCCTGCACACATTATCAAAAGAACCTTACTCTGTTGCCTATCTGTTGCCTTACTTCTGCATCCTATCACCCAGTTGAGAAATGAACTTCTACTGGTTGTCCTTGCTGTCTTTGAATGGACTGAAAACTAAGCGGTTTGAAAAGTACTTTTAATAAGTATGATCAACCTAATCATTTGTAAGAAGTTTTTATATTTGATCTTTCTTATATGGTAGTTACTCTAATCTCATATATTATATCTCATTCTAGGTTTACTTTGAATAGATGACTAAATAAATTTTTGTAAGTAGCTTTTGATAAGAGAATCTGGTAATGCCATAAATGTACATGTGATGAATGGGGAAGAGAGTAGATGATAATTTTTGCATTCCAACAGAAGGGATATGGTCTGTGATTGTACATCTAAAAATATGCACCTAAATTATACTGTAGGTGTACCTAATAAAGTGAATGTGGGTACAAGGTTTGCGTTTCTAATGAAGTGGATAGTGAGTGTGAAATCCTCTTCACCCAACATGATTGAATGTGGCCATGTATGAATAACACCAAAATGTCACATGCCTTTTGTTCATGGTTGCAGCAACTGCATTAGATTGCTGCAGCTGTTTGGCAAAAATAGGACTACTAGCATTGCTTCTATAGAACTGTTAGTATTGCTTCTTGTTTCTTTAGTACCAAGCAGTTTCAAATACCCACATGACAAACCTAAATTATTGTGAGACCTGTGGTTCGCGAGGAGTGTGAGCTTGCTGCATGTGCCGAGCAGAGCTTTAGGTGTGTGATGCTGAGTGTCCTTGAATATTCATGTAACTGTCAGGGAACATGCGATCCTCCCCTCCCCCTCCTGCAGTGCATTTAAAACCGCACTGATCCATCTCTGCAGGCATAGTCAGACATGAGGGTTGGAGGGAGGGGTGCTTTGACAGGCCTGATTGCATCTCTCATGTGGTGGAGCACTATGCATTGATAATAAATCTCTGTAACAGGGGTGAGGTGTTCTTGCACTGTGTGCATTTGGAACTCATTTTGGTTTTAGATCAGCTGGTGCATTTGCTTATATCGTATTTATTTGGATTTGAGGTATTAGATTAGATTGAACTCGCATGTAATCAAATAGTAATTAAATTTCAGAGATTACTTCAAGTGGGAATCTGTAACTGCCAATGATTAAATGATTAGTCACAGTGTATTGTGGCCACAGAAAACAATATACAGTATTACTTTTTAGATTAGTTTTACTCTGTGCATTATTCATTTTTTTATATTGTGTTCTTGGTGCAACTTACCAGTCATATGTTTCAGCATCTTTTGTGAAACTGACAATCTGCTCAATGTGAAGGGGGGGGGGGGGGTTGGGGGATGAGAAGGGGAGAAACTTGTGACACCTGAGAGGTGCAATTTCCCTCATGCCTTCATTCAGTCTTAACAATGTGTCTTCTGTATAGCACTTCCAAAATGGGTTTTTTAGATCTTAGAATATTACATTAAAATTCATCACGTTCTCTCATGTGACTATTACAGGGCGACCCCTCTCAAATACACAGTCAGGCTTCCAAATGGACAGTCCTGTGGTCTCATGAGGGGGAGAAGGTTATTGTTATTGCATAATATTTCATCACAATACTGCTGGTTCAGTTTAAAATGTGTTTTTTCACGTTTGGAAACTGAAAAAGTCATCTTCACTTCTTGTTGCCACAAAACTAGCATAATTTTTACATTTCCACATGTCTGTGTGCCATATATATCTATGTGACCTGCAGCTGGTGTAACGTGTTCATTATTTGTATGGAAAACACACACAAACACACACACATAAATATAGAATGTTAATTACTGTTTGGACAAAGGTTGAAGGTCATGGTCTTTGTTTAGTTTCAGGTAGACCATATTTAAATGAAGAGTCTATAAAAATGATATATCTCTGATGCCTACTTATAGTTGTGACCTTTTTCAAACATTTCTTGAGGCTTGGCTGGCAGTAACAGCTTTATAGCAGAACTGTTTCATAAATCTCCTAGTTCTGTTTAATAATTCAGTCGTACTCCACACCACAACACCAAAAACAGAGCAGGCAGGGAGAAGTTAACTAAACTAAAAGTGATTGTTCATATTGAAAAATATGCTCTCTGTTGGCAGCCAGCCGATTCCATGCTATCTTGCAGAAAAATGCAAAAAGCTGGATCAGCAACTGGATTTTGGATCAGCAACGGGGGAGCAGCCATCTAAGGTTGTATATATACGCCTTATATATTCTTTTCTTTTCTTCTTCCATTTTTCCTTTGTGCCTAGGGTCAGTAGTAGAGTACCAGGCTGTCTGGTATCATGACCTCTCTGTCTTTGCCAAAATAATTATTGGCACAGGTTAGTGTGGGGAATGGTAGTTTGTTACACATAACCCTGACCGTTGTAAGGGAAAGGCCAGAAGGGTAAGATAAATTATATTTTTTGAATGTTATTTATTCGTTTGCAATTATTATTTAAGTATCATTTCAATGATTAAACTGACATCACTGAGAAATCAATGAGATTAAAAATGATAAGAACTCATCAGAACTTTAAGAAGGCAACATCTTGTTTAGTCTAAGCCCTATGTCTGGAAACAACAACTGGTGTGATGGCAGTATAGAGGGGGCTGTAAGAGAACATGCACACATCTCTCTTTATTCTCCATTAAGACAACGACAAAGAGCACAGCAGCAGATACAAGAAAACAAAAGTAAGGGCCGGTGATGTCAGCACCCACTCTTAACCGCATACAGCAGCAGAACGACGACGAGCACTCAAGCTGTCCGAATAGGTGCAGAGAGGGCAAGGCAGAGAGGGCACGGCACCGGAGGGAAGCACCCATGGACTTAAATAAGGCAGAAGAACAAGAGAATAAACAAGACACAGATTATGTGTGTGCTCTGCTGTTCATTTTGAAAACTGAATTATTCGATCGCATTTTGAATATGATAAGGCTGATGTGAATAGCGTTCCTAAAACATAAAGTACTTCTTCAATTTCTCTTATTTATGATATAGAATTACTGATCAAACTTCTTTGTCAATATGTTAGCCTTTCAGTAGAATTGGATAATTTACAGTGACAGGGTAAAATGGCCTATGATGAGTGTAATGTTAGCAGTATTCTTATTCCTTACTTTGTATCAGAATTCATTAAAAAAATCAATGAAGTGATGCATTGCAAGATACAAGGTCTCTTGTGTCAAGACCCCTAAGACTCTAATCAGACCTCCAAGGCTAAAAAGCTTAATTAGAGGAATGCAGTAGGCTTGACCACTCAACAGATAATTAATGCAGAAGGTATTTAGTCCAGTGGTTCATGTTTCCCCTTTAACTAGATTTTGCTATGTTTTTGCCATCACTAAGTTTCACATATAAACCAATCATCTTCCAGTACTGTTAAAATGAAGGTCATCATTTTTCTGAAAGATTTAATTTAAAAGGCCAGCTCTATGAGCCTAGTACTGCTCTTTCAACTTCAATTTTATGAATCAGTCACAAAGAATACTTTTGAGTATTACCTGTTTTTTGATAGTCTTTTTTGAAAGTCTCAAAAACATTGTTGAGTCCAAGTGAGTGTGGGAGTTTTTCACCCCATTGCTATCATAATACATTCTGAAAGCAGTTACTCAAATACAAATTCAAGATTTCCTTACAATTTTACTGACTTCTGCTTATTTGCCTTGTTTGGTCTGTTGTTTGACCTTCAGTACTGTTCTAAGGCTTAAATCTATACTTCTAATCAAGATCATAACACTTTTTGTTTTGACTTTATATTATTTCAGCTTTCCTAGTAGTTTTTGGTGAAAATCTTAGTTTATGCTGCCTCATCTTATTTGCCCCATATTGGCTGTCCCTAAAAAGGTCAGTCATATATCACCATGGCCACCTCATTCCTCATTCATAAATCAAGATAGACTGCACTACCAAATTCTGAAAGTTTTGAGGCAAGACCCAGAGGGCCTGCAAAGTCAGTAGCTCAGAGTAGTTTGAAGAGGCTAAAAAAATGTAAAGTCCATGTTCATTTTTCCCATAATGCTATGCCATCAACTGTCACAGCTACAAATCACAACAACGTCCTAAACTTCCTAGTAACTAATAGTTTGCTCAGAGGTGATGTTGGAATGAAATCTATGGAATCAGAAATTAGTTGTTGTGCTCTTGGACTTTCAGCTGTTCCTGACTTTACAAGTATCAGAACATTTTGAGCTCCTTCATAAGATCATGCAGAACCACTGAGTGCAAATGATGGCTTTTCAATAGAAGATGCATGCCCCCTCTGTGCTGTTTTAGGGTGGAGGGGGAGAACTTGCAGGCCCAGGGACCCACTCTCTTGCGTCATGCTTTTGTAAGTCAGTCTTCCCTGCAGTGAAAAGTTTTGCAAATGGGAAATACTAATTTGAAAGAACACTCCTACACCAGATGTGAAAGCAAAGACACATCTCAAGAGACAAAGACTACTTCTGTCATGAATATCAAAGAGAAGTTTGTTACAGTGCAGAGCTTTCTTTCCAACAACTTATAAGGAATTGCTGCTAATGTGTCAGATCTTCTGCTTAGCAGTCCTGAGTGCTCTCTGTGAGACAAAACGTGGACACACTTACACAGTGAATGAATAAAATTCACCAAAGGATGTTGTTCTTCTGTCCAAAATTTGAACCAAATGTTCTCAAAACGTTACTGCTCTTTATTTGATTGACGTCTCAGTAGATATTAGAATTTCTTATATTTGGCATATTTGTTGTATAATTTAAAATACAACAAAATGTTCATTCTCTCTGTCATTACTTAAAAGACTTAAAAGATACCTAAAAATGATACTTAAAATGTTATAGTCTCTGGGTTTTTCACTAGATATTACAGTTCTCTCTACAGAAACAAAGCAGTTGATTGTGTTTCTGAGGTGCTACTTCAACAGTGTTTTTAATATTCTTCGAGACCTGTACTGTGTTGAGGAGAAGAGTGTTTAACACCCCCTTTGTGTGTGAACTTGTAATGAGCTGGAACAGAAGGAAAGCCTTGCTAGGCAACACTCACAGAGCAAAAAAAAAAAAAACCTCTCTAGTTATCACAAACGGAGCACTTATTGACTAAAAGACTTCATTATGCAGAGGATGAGGGAATGTCATATTGATTGTGGGTTGTTTCAGTAATCAGGGGCATTGACCATGGGGCTTAAGGGACTGATCACTTTGGGCTTGGTATGAGATGAAAGGTCGGGCTGGGCTTGAGGAGGTCTGAGCCTCAGTTTGAGCTGGTTCTGTGTCAGGGGGAGGGGGTAGAGGAGGAGCAAAGAACTCTAACTCCAGCGAAGCTGTTTGAGGAGCAAAAGGGTGTCAGACAGACTGCATGGCTTACAGATGATAAAAGGTCATATTAAAAATTGAGCTGGTGCAAGAAGATGTGATGGTGTGAAAGAAGGTTCTTAGGAAGAGATTTAGAGATTAAGGCTTTGATGGAGATCTTTCAGTTCTGTTATTTTACTCTTTATCTTCTTGGTCATACTTTCAACTTTACGGCATATGCTATCACAAGCAGTGAATAGGTTGGAATTTACAGTAGAGCTGTTATGAAGGAATACAATTCATTTTCTTTACTATTCAATTTTGGGTCAAGTGGGCTGACAGTTTGTTATATAATTGCAATAAAAGTGTTGGAGATGCTCTCTGTCATTATGGAGTGCTGGCAACCAAAGGTGGCATAGCATGTTGCACTAGCTGCCACCTTTTTGGACACTATTGCAGCAGACTGCCTCGCCTCTTCTGCCTCAAACGCCTTCTGTGGAACTGTTGTACACTGGGATCACAGGCAATGCTCAGTAATATAGTAGAAATAACCTAACCCATGCCACTGAACCTAAAGGACCACATGTATAAAGCAAGTCATTCAGCTGTAACAAAATATTGCCAGAATTAAAATCCTAAATGTTTTGTGATTTGCAACATTAAACTGACATTTATGGATCTCTGTGTGTGTGTGTGTGTGTGTGTGTGCGTGTGTGTATCATTCCATTTTGACAGGTCCATGGGGATTTAGACATTAACTGTGATATTTGTGCTTGCTTATCCCCACATGATACATTTTGGGTGTTTAGAATCTGACTGATTGTGTTTAAGGGCTGTGGAACTGGATATTGCGATCTGATCTTCGTAACTCATAAAGTTTTTTCCTCAAAAATAGTTTGTCAGGTTAGTTTCAGTTTGACCTACACCTCCATCCAGGAAATGGTCATCAAAATAGGAGATTAGTTGAATTGGTGTGGAATGACCCTAATGGAACCTTCTAGAAACCTCAATCAAATGTTCTGTGTAGCTGCTGACAAGTTCTGCACAGGGGTTATGGAGGAACTTGGCCTATATGTACAAAAGTTTTGATTTATGTAATTTTTTAAAATCTGCTTTGGAGTATTTGTGTATGGGTCGCAGCATGTTTGTGTCCGTTTAATCTGTAATATTGTGACAGTGGTTGCTAACAATCTTTATTATCCATGTAATTAATTGAGATTAAAGATTGATTTCTTAAAATACTCACTTTTGGTGGAGTCTACTGAGAGGGGCATTCAAGCCACAGGTTCTGAAGAAACCTTCCTCCTAAAACGCCTTCTTACATATTGCTTGCATCAAATTTAGTTTCCATTCAGTAGAGTGACCACTCAACAATGCTTTGAGAGGTCTGCAGTGTGTTAAGTTGCTGGTTGCTGTCTTGTTTAGTATGTTCATTTGGAATCTGTGTAATGACATTTATTTGCAAAAATGAACTAACGTCAAAGAAAATGAGTCTTCAAAATATTTGCTTATTTTGTGTATGTAGTTTAATTTGTAGTTGAGATATTAGCTAGGAAGACACAAAGCGAGATTTCAGTGTGTTTGTGTGTGTGTGTAGGAGAAGGACAGGAGCTTTTGTAATGAGCACTCCTTCACGTTCATTGCAGTAGCTGAAATCTCTGTAGTCATGTTTATTTGGAGATTGCATGCAGGGTCAGTGTGAGTTCCTAGGTGCACGACCCTCCAGATCGGGCCCTGCAGTGGGTGTCAAGTTCCACCACAAGTAATGATAACAACATAAACACACACACAATGGTCACAGTCCATTCTGTGATCTCCCCGCTGTGCCATGTAGTTTCTGTAAATGATTGCCTGTGGAAGCTATCGATCACAGGCTTTCTGAGAGCCTTTAAAGCTCTGTTTTCTCCCCAGCCTCAGCTGCTTCTCCTCACACACCACCCGTTTTCACACGCCCATCCTCTCATGCTCCCCCACACCCTCTTTTGCCTCTCACTTGCAATTCTCTTGCCTCTCTGGGGGCCTGCTGACTCAATAGACAGCCATACCCAAGTAAACACATGCGACTCCACTTCACTCGCTCAGTTTCAGCCCAAAATAAACTCAGACACGGTGCTGAATGTTGACAAATACAACGATGAAATGTGCCAGTGCTGTGGATGAAGTCTTACTGCTGCAACATAAGGAAAGGAACAGTTATTTTGAGTCTTTGATTTAGTCACATCAAAATGAGTCTTTTAGAATGTCTGCTAAAGGTGAAAATCACATATGATTTACTTTTGTTCTTTCTGTCTTGTTTTCTCTTTAACAAGATAATTTGCTATTTTGGTAAGATAACAGAATTTATGATTCACAGCAAGGCAAAGCAAGTTTATTTGAATAGTATAATTCATACACAAAGATAATACAAAGTGTTTCACATAAACAAAAATAAATACGTACAGGGCATAATATATAAATTAATTATTAAATATATTAATTATTAAATATATTAATGTATGAAACATTTATGATTAAATATTGATCTAAAATCTCACAGAAAAAATAAGTAAAAAAGGAAAATTATTTAGAAAGCCATTTCCTACAGGTAAGCAGACTATAGAGTAATGAAAAACTTAAAAGGAAAAACTCACGAAACAGGAGATGTAATCTTGAAACGCTCACAGAGAGACCCACAGAGAGACTCATAGAGAGATTGCTCCTCAGACTTCTTTCTACCATTGCACCAGAACCACTCTATACTGGAATCATGACAAGTGAAATTGATTCTAGAGGAACTGACTCTACAGTAGGTGAATATAAGTGAAAAGTCATGGAAAGTGAATGCATAACTACACTATGTGAACTTTTTCTTCCTCTTCATGCAAGGAGGCCTGGCATGGAGAACCATCTTCCAGCATGAAATGAAAGAGGTGGTTGTGCCTTTGGCCTTAATAGGCATGCCATCTTCTATGTGGATTTCTGATTGAGTTGCCTTCTATGCATTAAATGCACATGGAGGGATGGTTGTGGGTAGTGCAGAACAATGTTCTCTTGCTCTCTGTCCCTCTGTCTCTGTCTCTCTCTCTCTGTCTCTCTCTCTCTGTCTTTGGTCAGTGCTATCTGCCGGAGCCCACACTGAGAGCAGTGGATTACTCTACAGTTGTCTTAGCCTCTTGTATGAGGTCTGTCAGGCACTGGAAATGCTTTAGGAAGCAAAATCTTCTCTTCTAATCCTAAACAATGGTCTTTATGAGCCTTATTAGAATCCTGTACAGCGATGGTGTTTAATTGTTTTGGCCATGGTTTGGTGGGTTTGCAGCCAGTGTGATAATTGCAGGGACTCTAGCATGCCACAGACAGGACTGCTGGCCTTTGTGGTTCACAGTCAGGACTCATTTACCATTTTTTCACAACATGCCTAGGCATTAGCTGCACATAAACAGTATACCAGTAACATAAAAATGAGATCAGAATAGGAACATTTAGGGTAAACCATTGCATTGTTTTTTGTTGTTGTCATTTTTCAAATGTGTTATTGCAAATAAATCATAATTTAATATTAATTTAACACTGCCAAGTATTACAGTTTCTCTGGGAAGCATGTTTTAAGCATAAATTTCTTACAGTGTTATTTGTTATGGAGTTCACTTGGGTTTTGAGCTAATTTTGTCTTTAATTATACTTTTATGTTATGATGACATGTTTGTTGCTATTTTGGTCTATACTAGTTATTTCCTCTCCAAACCTTTAGCTTTTATATATATGTTCATCTTCTATGCATTTCTTTTCCATAATGTTAGTATGACCACAGGATAATGAAGATGCTGTTCAAGTATAAATGTTTCAGGAATTCTGCACTTGCATATTAATACAGAATTAGACTCTTGAAAGGTTGTTGCTAATATTTGGAGAAGGGCCCAGCCAGACTATTTTGAATATTTTAGTCACATGGAGCAAACTCTTGTCCCTGTGACATTTAAAAACTTCACATGAGAGGAGTAAACTTGCCCTTTGTTGAGGAGTTTATAAATTTAGCATTTTGCTCACTACAGAAAAAGGAAGCATGAGATTAACAAATGGACTGAGGCAGCAGCAGCAGTTTTGCAGTCTGTGAATCAGTCTGTGGTGGTGGTGGTAAATCATGAACCTCTGTGTGCACTGGTCAGTAAACATCCTCATCCTTGCCTATGGTCACGAGATCTGAATACTTAATAAAGATAATAAATACAAGCAGCTTAAATTAGGTTTCTCTGCAGTGTTGGGTCTTACTGGGGTCTTACTCTGTGATATGGAGTAGAGCTCCAGGCCACAGACTGGCTTTGAAGAACAGCTATTGCTCCAAAAATCAGAGTGGAGGCAAATGGTTTGGGCATCTCAAAGGAAGATCCCAGTCAGCTGTTCCAGGAACACCCTGGAAGGAAGCATAGAGGTCCAAGACCCGCATCTCACAGCTGACATGGAATCTGGAAACAGCTGGAAAGAATCTGGGTGTTCCACAAGAGGATCTGGAATCTATTGCTTGGAATAGAAAAGTCCGGGCTGATCTTCACATCCTGCTACCATTGTGACCCTCGTCAGGAAAAGTGGAAGTAAATTGATAATGCATATCATTGGTTTGTTTATGCCTTTATGCATTTGACTCTTTAGAGTGATACGTTTTTTTCTCATATGCTGAATTCTGTATTCAAAAAGGTTCAAGCTCACGTTACATCTATTATAGCCAGCAATTTAGAAGTCAGTAAGTTTCCTCAGTGCAATAACATAATTGTTTTCTTTGATATTTATTTGATCATTTTCATCTTAAAAATATATCCAGGGTGCATAACATACTCTCACTGGTTAATAGTGAGAAACTTATGCACACTTTTGTGCCCTCACAGTGACTACTGTAGTCACTACTTGGCTGCTAAAATGCTCTGCTTTCTAACCTCCATTTCCAATTTTTAGAGGGTGCAAAATCCTGCAGCATTAATCCTGACATGCACAAAAAAATTGAATTTAGAATTGATTTTAAGACATTATTACTGGTTTTTAACTGCTTTCATGGTTTCATGCCACAATACTTAAGTGACAAGATCACTCAGCATAAAAGTGGAAGGACAGCCTTTTGCCATTATGACTGTAATCTTTGGAATTCCCTTTTTGATAAGCACAGAGCTCTGAATGACCTTGGCACTTTTAAAATAGAGGTTAAGACACACTTTTTCAGCTTAGCATTTACTTAATGTTTCACTGATTCTACTTTTACTGTTTTTATTTTATTATTACTACTGTCATTTTATTATTTTATAATTTATTTTATTACGGTTTTATACATTTTATTGTTCCATTTTTTTAAACATTTAATAATTTATTTTTAGATTTAGTACTTATCTAATTTTGGTCTTCAATTGTCTGCATCTATTTTATCTCTGCAAAGCAATTTGTATTACTGCTGTATAAAAGGTGCAATATAATAAGATTATTATTATTATTATTATTATTATTATTATTATTATTATAACATATTAAAGGTGGTATTGGTCCGGTGAAAATTTGCATACACCAGCATCTCAGTTTAAACAAGCCCACCTTATGTTAATCACTTTATGTTACTGTCCAACATAATAATAACAACTATAGCTTTGATATTGTTCTGTTAGCCCTTTAAAAGTTTTGTTTTGCCTTTGTTCTATAAATGACAACTGGAGTTTCTGGTAGAAATACTGACAGCCAGTGTTGTTAGATATGGTACTGTGTATTAACCAGAGAAGTGCTGTTAGATATGGTACTGTGTATTAACCAGAGAAGTGCTGTTAGATATGGTACTGTGTATTAACCAGAGAAGTAGACATCATAATGCATGGAGAACATGGACTTTATGATAAAGAACATGGTGAAGTGTTACAATAATAATCTTTCCTGTTTTGTGTAGCAGAAGGACACAGTTTGTCACTTTCTCAGAAGTGAGACATTGCCTCTGTACACCCTCTCTAATCAGTGGCTAAGGTCAGTTATGCAGTTTGTCAAGACCGTGATGTAGGACATCTGAGGTTTGTGACACTTGCGTTCTTCTTGTTGCTGTGAGCACATGGACATGCTTCACCTCAGAAACTGACTGTTGTGTTGGAGTGGCCATTTGTGAGAATTTACAGCAATTTTCAACATTTTGTACTTGATAATTGATTTACTCTCTGATGTATTGCTAACCCCATAGAACTTGCACTGGTAACCATATGCAAACTAATGGTGGGTTTAGATTAATATATTCATGATATTTCAAATTCTAATTAAGCACTCTATCCAGCCATTCATTTCTCTCCTTATTCCTAGGCCACTCTGTAGGTATTAAAAACTCCACTCTTGACAGTGCAAACATAGCTGACTTTCACTACATTTTTCATTATGTGTCCCTTTGGTTGAAAGCATGTTCTCTTAGACCTACAGTTTTTGTTGGTCCCCTGTGAGTCTGTAGCAGCATCAATGCCTATTTATTGCTGCTGTTGATTTATGCGCATCGCATGGCCTTTTGGACTTTCATGAGCATCCGCTGACTCTTTGACCTTCAGACACACTGCACTGCCCATGCTGAGCTGTTGGAATAGGCCACCACTACATATGGCTATTGACTGGGACACTGCCTTCCTTGGGCTCTGTAAAAGCTGTAGTAAGACCCATAGGTTGCTCCAGTCAATAAAATCTGCTTGTCTCTTTCACTGGCTAAGAGGGCCTTTGTCAGCACTGGAAGAAAATTAAATATGCAATCGAACAACTTCAGGATTCAGTTTATGGCTGTGATAAAAAAAAAAGGAAAAAAAATTAAGTGTAAATGCAGATAGATTTCTCCTGGAATACATAAATCTTGCAAGGTTGTTTGGCGAAGGGCAGCCTTAGTGGAGGAGAGAGGCAGATTACTGAAGCATTATTTACTTTGCAGAAAGTGGACAGAAGAGTACCCATTAATTTCTGCAGAGCCGGTTCTTGTTTATGCTCTGCTGCTAAGCAGCTGGTTTTTCCTCTCAACTTTAGCCATGCCAGAAAGGTTCCGGCTTTCTCCCAGCTCTGACACACGGAGGACTATAAATAAAGTGATACAAAATTCAAAAGATATTCTGCAGTACTGAACAGCCTAAGCACTTAGCTTGCAAATATGAATGAACGCTAATTTAATTCATCCCTTGCAATCTAGATGCAGCCAAATTAAAGAATTAGCCTACACTAGAATGCACAGAACATGGAATGGAGTGGACTTGATGATGGAATAATGCAAACCTGATGCATCTTGGTTACCTAAAATGTAATCATAGTCCTGAAATTCACTGTGCCAGATTTCATATGGCCATATGGAATTCTGTTACAGGAATGTTCCACGTCTGGAACATGACGTATATAGTTTACTCACTAAAATGTCACACATAGTTTGGTCAGGCAGATTTTCTGTATCCTTTGAACTAATTAATAACCACAAATATCTATTTAGAAGCATTTCTAAATAATGGGTAGTGTTCTTGATGAGCTCCAGACTGTAATTTTATGCTTAGGAGCATTTGTTCTGAAATGCCATCATATCTCTTCTTAACATGGGCTCCCCTTAGGCCAATGTCTGAGATTTGAGTCCTGCTGACTGACAGCAGTGATATAATGAGGATGCTTATGTAAGTGTTGACAATTTAGTGGCAGCAAAACAGGGACGTTAGTGAGGGACTGGTTAAATGTGGCCAATATTCCCTCATAGGAATGACTATGAGTTGAAGTATGTAGTATGTGAAGTATGTGTCCTGTTATGGGTTTTAACAGAACAAAAGTAGTTATGTGCAAAGATGTATGGTTCCAACGTCAAACAAATGGTTTTAGTGATTTAATTGCAATATACGTGTGCATTTACACACAAACTGGGAAATGAAGGAAAAGCAGAATGTTGTAATTTGATCTTTTGTAATTCTAGTATTCTGCTTTGACTACAATTTAGAGCCTAAGTCAGCAGTCACAGAGGTTGGTACAGAAACAGAAGGGTTATGTCATATTCATACCTTTAAAGCTGATCGTGTAGCCTGTTACTATTTGGGATTTTGTACTACTAATCTCCAGTTGTGAATTTTGAAGATGTTTGAAAAAGCATCAAGCATCAATAACACAAGTTCCTACAAGTATTCTGAGGGTGTAGTAATGTAAAGGGTAAAAGAGCAGAATTGAGATTCTTGCATTGAACAGCATGTGGCAAAGCACAGAATTTCTTAAGATGATATATGCAGAGGCTGTGTGGTAAATATAGCTCATATTCCCTAGTTTTCCCAAAAGGGAGTTGGAACCAGACTGAGTTTGGCTTAATGAAAGTACCTGCCCCAGTTTTCCCTGTAGTCAGTGCTCCCTCTCACTTTGAGGGAGGGCTTAGGTACTGATGGGGAGGGTAAGAGTGCATAATACTGCTCCAGGTAAGCCGTGAAGAATGACAAAACTATCTGTGCTCTGCAGAGAGTCAAGCATGTCATGTGTGTAATAGAGCAATATAAAGTAGATAAGAGTTTATGCTTTGCTGGGCTTGGGGGTGGGGGTTGGTGCAGACAGCAGCACAGTTAGCAGAATAGTTATTATTTAGACCAGCCTTCCATAGTTCTTACAGCAATGTCCCCCACTACCAGCTCCAGGCTTAGTTATCTGGATGGTTACCTTGACAGGGACAATAGTATTTATAGAAAAATTGTTAATTATAATCTAATTTGATATACAGTGCACTAGAGCAACAGGAACACCATGCTATCCATTCAGCTGAAAATTTAGTACATCAGTGAAAGGATTTTTCCATGTTTGGAAACCAAAATATACTCCCCCAGCACTACCAAAACTCCCAAAGGGAAACAAAAGACAGCATCTACTGGTACTTTATACTCCACCAGTGGCTTTGCTCAGACTACATGTGGAAGAAAGATCAGAGTTGCCATGGAACATAGTGTTGAATCTGACCAAGATCATTACGTGCTAGTGGAGAATTCCAGTGACCTTCTCTAAGCATTGGGCCACCATCACGGCTTGCCTTGCTAGCATCAAAGTGACCACCAGAATTTCTATCACACCGTTCCCTGTCGCTTCACTGTTCTCCCCACTCCTTCTCCTCTGAATGTTTATCTCTGTCAAGATTCTTCCTTTTAAAGACAAATTTGGCTTTTTACAAAACATTACCTGTCAGTTGAATGAATCGCCACTCTTTGGCCAGCAGCCTCAGACGTGTTAGCTAGCTGCTGTGTAGGCCAATGAAACTCATCTATCCATCACAGATGCTAAGGTCCAGTATAACATGGCAAATAATTTTGTGGAGCTGATATTGAATTAATTATGCTTGCTTTCTGTGATTATGTGTTTTTGTGATTATTTGTGGTTACTTTAGTACTGAATTTAAGTGTTTAAAGGGGTTTTGTTTTAGGTTTTATAGTGAATCTAATTAATGTTTAGTAATAAGTATTTCCCTTGAAGTGGATGATTTCTCTTTAAAATGGCTAATTACTGTAGATGCCAAGTTCTGAAGTTCATTTAGCACAAAACTAAACAATGTCAGGGAGAATAAAGGATAATACCAAATCATGATTGCTTTTGCAAGATGTTTGCTTACTGTTTGCCTGATGAATTTTACACTATGGATAAACATGCAAACTAAGTTTGGATTCAGTGCCAAGATGATGGTAGACACAAGTTAATCCAAGGTTAAGAAAGTTGGACATGTTCTTATTTTGATGGGACATCGGTGTGATGTAATTATCATTTGGCAAGGAAGAAACACTAAGCATGATTCGAAAGGGAAATGTTATATGTCACAAAAAACAAGCATCTGCACTATAATAAATGCAAATAGTTAAATGTACTTCATTATTCAAATAGCTTATGCACATGCAATTTGCATGTTAATTCAAAGCGTAAAAACAGTATTTACTACTTCAGATGTACTGTAGCCTAGTGACCTATTGGCCAGTACCATCTGTTCCTCTGAGGAATATTGTCTGGTTGTATAATGAACGTGAGTGATCCCACTGAATACGTCCCACACGTTTCCTTAAGTTAATGGGGGTTTTGAAGCACTGTTGTTGGTGAAACATGCCACTAACACAACACCTGATGTGCCTGCACTTCCTGTCTCAGCCTTGTGTAATTTTGTTCAAATGCTAGAGTCTCAGTGAGGTCAACCTTACTCAAGTGAGCATAAATCTAATTTGCACCCAAGCCTATAGCTATCAGGTCCTATATTGATTTTATTTCGGGGCGCCATTATTAAAAGGAAAACGTAGTAATATTTGCATTGCTTTCACATTACAGCATGTGCTATTATTACTAGAGTTTAGGAAATGTATTTCATTTTCAAGTCATTGTCATTGATACCAGGCACAATTTTCTTCTATGAGAGCAAATAGTGTGATCAAGATTATTTGAACATATTTTCAAATTTAAATGTACTAATTATCATTTTCTGAGATAAACCTGACGAGGCATGAAAAGATAAACATGTCATGTTCAAAAGATTGGGATGTAACTGGTTTTCTCTCTCCCCCTTTGAAATAGACATCAAAAACATGGCAGCTGTATTTTAAAGCTGCATTTGAAGAAAACTCAGTTTAACTTTACTGTATGGAACTTAAAAGGTCAGACATTTTCATCCAGAGTTTTGAACAAACAGTACAAAGGTGTTTGACAGTGATGTTTCAGTATTTCACATCCTGTAGAAACCAAAATTGATTTGATGAGCTTATGTAATAACATAATTTTAAAGTACTTTTTTGCTACCTGTGGAGATCAAAGATGTGCATGATCAAAAAGAAGGCAATCCTGTGCAATAATTTCTCACATGAAAAAAGCCCTTATGACTTATCTGTTAAAATATTGCACCAGCACAGCAGAGACACATTTCTGGAGCTGTGCACCATTGGTACAGCAATTTATACGAAAACTTCTTACTCTTGTTTACCTAGTCACATCAAGCTCACAGTATAGAAAGAGAAGCTACCACCAGCTAATCATAACTGGCCTTCTCCTGTCGAAAGCCAAAGATTTTATGGAATGCCTGGATGTCTGGCTCTGTCAACATCAAAGGCCTATTTAATTTATAAGTGCAAAAAATGAGCACTTATTCTTCCCCAAAAGAGTCATTTTTCTGAATTTGTATCTGAGGAGAACACTACTTTTTCATATAATATTGTTGTTATCACAGCAATCTCATAAATAAGCTTACATTAATTTTAAGCTCTTTGGAACAATCACCAATCCTCATAAAACTTAACAATTAAACCTGTAAAAAGTATGTTTAGCTTACATGCCATATCTGATTACCATGTCTAAAGCCTACCACTCTATGATGCTGCCTCTTGACTTTATATAAAGTGCCAAATAAACCGTTGATTAGAATCCATTAACATCTTTTGACAGTTCATTTCAGAGTGTTATTGGTCTTTGAAAGCAGGCATTGTTCTTTTTATCTGTAGAATGTATTTTTATGAATGCCACCTCCACACAGACATTCACCAACCACTTTTTTGGGGCATTAAATCTGCTAATGCACAGTTCTCATGAACAAACTGTCGTACGAATATCTCTGTGTACAGAGGTCATTTACAACAGATAGGTAAAGTTATTTGAGAGCCGAGGAAACGTTAATAGAATATTTAGTCTCCGTTTGACTCAAGCATAACTAAAATATGCATGACAAAAGCTGCAGTGAACACTCACAATGCCGAAACTAAGCAGTAGCAAAGGAAGTGCAAACTAGCACAGGTACAGCAGTGTGTGTGTGTGTGTGTGTGTGTGTGTGTGTGGGCGGGGGGGGGGGGGGTAAAACA
>JAOXYF010000009.1:7308480-7324708 GCA_028565775.1 Sternarchorhynchus goeldii
CCCCCCCCCCCCCCCCCCCCCCCCCCCCCCCCCCCCCCCCCCCCCCCATAACAGACTTTTCAGAATACCATAAGAAACACAATAAAATTAATATATTAACCTTTTTTTTATTTGCCTTATAGTTACAATCTGCTATGAAACAAGCAAAACACCAAACAAAACAACAAATTTAACTCTGAATTTGACTGTCTGAATTATTCACCTCGTAATATTCAGGCACCTAATCCTGATAGTTGTCCAATTCCAGCCAGCTGTATTTTTGGAAAATCCAATGTTCTTAAGTATGGAACTAAAGCAACATATTTTGTTACATGCAATTACTTGCAGTCTACAGTCTACTTACACTGTAGGCCTGAGAGGAAATGGAAAGCATTTATTAAAGTTATCTTGCATCCTGTAATCCGTGTGTATGAAGGCACATTGTAAGGGAACATCTGTGGAATTTATTGTGACTGCACTGAATTGTGTAAAAACTGACCACAGATTAAAGCTGCAGCAGGTTAGATTAAGTCATATCAGTGCTGTATTGACTCATAGCAGCCTAGTCTATGCAGAGAATGGGTCTTTGAAAATAAAGAAATGGTGCAGCAGTATTTGAACTCCATTCTAAATACTGAGTGTGTAGCTTCCCTGCATTGCACTGTTCATGTCTTTGAAATCTAATGTTCTTCTAGATTGAAATTAGTAATTAAAATGATTGAAATTATTGACATGTAATCTAGCAATTTCTTTCCACTGGTATTCAACAATACTTTGTTTTTATAGATCTAATATTACAATGAAAACCATTAGAACCAGTATAGAATTTAAAGGACAAATCTTGGAAAACAGAATAAGAAAGAAGTGAGAGGTGAACAATAGCCTTTGTTATATTCTGATAGATCACAGTCTGTTAATTGGGTACAGTCCTTCCTTTTTCATATTTGATGTTCTTCATGGATAGACAGTAAAGGTATTTTATGCATTTAATTTGTGCTGATATTTTCTACATGTGGTACATTTTACTCCTGTTAGCTTCCTCAAGCATGTTGTCAGTGATATCCAGATGTTCTACCTCTATGAAGAGCAGGGCTTGACACCGACATGATATTTTACCTAAACATTTACCTAAACAAGACAACAAACACCCAACAACAAAGCTCGACATAAAAAAATGTAGCTGGTTCTGATGTTAATGTTAACGAAGCTACAGTGGGACTTGAAGATGATTAATGGTTAAAAACCAAAAAAACAAAAATGGAGAAACACAGAATAATGAAATAATGATAATGAAAATGAAACATTAATATTTTGCAGTGAAAACACTGCAGGTGCAGAGAACAAACCTCTATTGCAAGATGTGTGAGATGTATTTTTTAATTAAATCAACATCTGCCATATGAAATACATAGAACAGATAAAAATGTAGGGATGATTATTACTGGAATAAAGTCTCAACTGAACTAGGACTAAACAATACAGCACTGAGAGCATCTAATGGCTTATAACAGTACAGCAATCGACCTGCCACATTTATAATAAACTCACACGAAATTCTTATTTCATTTAGTAAACTGCAGCAGTAACCCACCAGTAATCAACACCCATGTGGATGGAACACAAACAAAATTTGCATGGGACTTCCAGCCAGAGGGACACACCCACTGACACAGACAGACAGATAGACAGACACACACACACACACACACACACACCACATCACATATCCTGGTACCAATCACTGGTTTATTGATTATCACAAGCACCTGTGCCTTGTTTACTCTCTTCCTTTTTAAAGCCCAGGGTTCTTCAGTACTGTGCTTGCCTATACAGCACCAGAAAAAGAACTATGAGTTGTTACTGACAATGCTTTTTTGTTGTTGTTGTTGTTGTTGTTGTTGTTGTTCTTATGTTGTATATTTCACTTGCTTCTGTGCTTTGTTATGGAGAATAAAGGCCTTCCTTACACAATCTCATGCTTTTCCCTCCATCCCTGCTGCTGGCACAACAACCTTATGCTTAAGTAACAGCAATGTGCATTCTAACTGGCCCATAAACAACAGGATAAAAATACTTACTATTATGCATTGCTCTATCCAAAGCATACAGGGCATTTGCAGGTGTCTGCCCCTAACCTAGTGTGTCTAGACAATAAGGATACCTACTGAAATAAGGGGTAGTGGACAGGTGCAGTTATAAGAGCAATCACACTTGTACAGGGAGGTAGATGACCCTGCTCTACACAAGTTACGCGCAGATGGAGCTCATTAGCCTTGGCTGTTAGTCCATCTAGAAAAAGAAAACTTCTAATCAATCCTCCTCTGCCTTGTGACTATACCCATATGGGAAATGGTTAGAGGAGTAAACCCTGAAAAAAACAGGCTCCATGGTTCCAAAGACAGTTAATTGTTTACAACAATTCCGGCAACTCCTGCAACACCACTGATGCAAAGCTGTACTAGCTTTTGCAGGTTCCTTGGTCAACACCAGTGCCATATATAGAGAAAATCTGCTACATGGACAATATCTGATTGCATGAACCTGCTACATGGACAATATCTGATTGGTAGCTGCTACAATGGACATTTCAGTGCTTCTTAGTGCTGGAAAAACAGAAAGCAGCAGTTACTAGCTATGAAATTTGAAAATTCAGTTGGCATAGAGTCAGGTGCCATGGTCTGCTTCCAATGGGAGGAGAAATTCTCAGATCTAAATGGGCAGTTAACACCTGCCACAAGCTGAGAAGTCCCAAACAATTAGGTGCTGTCTCACTAATATCCATTTGCTCCTCTGTGTGTGTATAACTTAGGGAATTTCCCAGCAGATGGCTCAATAATACTTTACAGAAAAAAAAACAAATTGTAAAAATCAAGCCATTAAGGCTGGAACATGAGGACCATGACAACAGACCTTACAGAAGACCTGAAAGACATCAGCAATGCCTGTAAGACTGCTGTCATTAACAGCTCATTGTGCAGGCTGCAAATGGATATCATCACCTTTCAGGAAACAAGGCTTCAAGAGAACTACCAGATATGTAAAGTCATTCCATGATGATATGGAGAGGTCTGTTTGGGATCTTCTTTGTGGGCATGTTCAATTATTTTCTTTTTTTTTAGATGCCATGGAGGGTATTTATGATGTACAAGCTCAGACAGGAACCTCTTGATGCTGTCAAGGCTCAGATGGAGAACCAAGGTGCAGATCAGATGTCTCTGAGACTTCCTTTTTGCTAATGATGCTGTTAGTATCTGACTCTCAGTAGGAGCTGTATGAATTCATGGCTCTCTTTGCATAAGCCTGCAAGGAGTTTGGCCTCACCATCAGCCTTCAGAAGATGTAGGTAATGTGTCAAGATGTTGACACTAACCCATCTGTCAGCATCGCCAACTACAAAATGAAAGTTGTCAGAGTGTTTACATACCTGGAATCTCAGGCAACCTATCATTCAAAAGTGTGGTCAACAAGCGCTTTGGAAAGGCAGCTACAACCATCTCTAGGATGATCAAGACACTACGGGCCAACCCCAAGCTTCCATGGAACTCCAAAGCCTGGGTGTACATTGCCTGTGTTGTGAGCACCCTGCTGTATGCCAGTGAGACTTGGATACTGTGCACAAAACAAGAACAGAATCTCAACTGCACATGCACCGTCTACTGCATGTGCTCGGCATCACTTGGAGAGTCTTGGTCTCCAACAAAGCAGTGCTTGAGAGAGCAGGCACCACCTTCATCTTAACCTTCCTCAAGCAGAGACAATGACTTGCTACCAAGTTAGTCACTGACACCATCATACATGGCCGATGGCTGGATGTCCAAGGACCTCGTTTTCATGGAACTGGTGTCTGGAAAGTCCTGTACCCAAAATATCACGGCTGCCTTAGTGTTCTACTGTCAACAGAATTCATTCCACAAAGAATGCAGAGGCTGGCAGGGATTCATATATTTGAGTCTACAGCCACAGAAAAAAGATGCAAAAACTTCTCCACTATGAGCACAATTGTGGGATTTTAAGGAGTTTATTACTACTGATGTAAATGTTGGTTCATGTGAAGAGTAAATGTTTTGTGGGTAACAAAACTTGAAGAAAGCCACAACACTAACAGGAGATCAGAACTACCAAGCTAGTCACTGTGCAAGTTAAACAAGGCTGTCAATGCCAGCGTAATTAAAACAAGTTAACAGGAAAACAGAAGACAGCATGTCCCCAACTGACAGGTGATCTGGGTCACGTCTTCACAGTAACACCAAAAGGTAGAGAGAGAAAGCAAACAAAAGGGCAGGAGAGACAGAAAGAAAATAAACACTAGTGTGTGAGCACTGACACACAGCACTATCAATGAAATGTCAAATCAAGAAAGTCTTTTTTTGATACTGGAACAACAAAGGCCTTAAAGCAATTATGCACAATCCCATAAAAAAACAGCAAAATGTGTGATGTAATGTGAGTCATGACCCTGTTCCAACAAGTTTTGACTGAATATTTAATAAATATTTAAGAAATATATTAAGATAAAGAACAATAAAGATAAAGAATATTGCACAGGAAATGAGGAATTATTTACAGGATTCTGCATAAGCAGAATACATAGGACCTCTCCAGATGAAGATGTTGAAGTGACTGCCTCATGTTTGATAGCCGGCTCTTGAATTTAGTTAATATTAAATTTATTCCAAAGTGATAAGGGACCGAAGGGACTGAAATGACTGATATGCAATTTAACTTTCTCTGACAGATGTGGAATATTGTGTCCTAGTTGGAGAATAGTTTGTGGTATATTTGATGTGAATGATCATTGCACCAGAGTCTGCCTTCAGCCTTTGCCTGTTTTAAGCAGACAGACGCAGCCCCAGCTAGCAACTGGGTCACCTCAGCACCTCCTGCTGCCATCAGTGAATCCACTAAAAGCTACAGCATATCCTTCCGCTTCGCCTCGGGACCACAAAGCTTAATCCGCACACAATAATGCTCTTTCACAAAAGAAATTACACTGAGTCGCATAGTGCTGAAAAGCAAGAAGAGCAACCCTGATAGCAAAGGCCTTGCTTTCATGTGGCATGCTACTGCACCACTGTTGGATAATGCAGTAGTGTATGCATACAGGCTCAGCCTTTCTTCTCTTTTTCTGGTTGCAATCTCTTTGGTGACGTTTACCCAATAATGGACACACGTGATTCCCAATAGGAGGGCATCCAGCTTACTCTAAAACCATAAAGAGCTTTCTTTCCACTCTCTGTTTTGCCACAGCATGAATGCTGGTATGTTCAGTTTTTGAAGGAAAAGTTGAATCTCTGGTGGAAAGCTGAGCATGATGCTTGTATGGCAGCTTGTGGTGTTGGAGAGTACTTGAGCCTGTGTGATAGATCTGTGGATTACCATGTCTTTGTCTGCACTTTTTACCAGTACCAGTGTCCTTTAGAAAACATTTTTCAAATGTCAATTATCGTAATGGCTCAAGGAAGTAATGTTTTTAAGTCACCTGTGTGCAAAGATTGTCTTTGTCTTGGGCACCCAGTAACAGAAGGAATGACGACCTCATTGCCCTTGTGAGAACCTCTAAAATATGTTCTTTAGCAAATTGTTTCCAGGGGGCAATTTGATTTAGCAGGTAATTGAATTATAGCACTAGAGATGCCCTAAAATGTGTGTGAGTACAGAGTGTGTGTGTGTGGGTGAGAGAGAGAGAGAGAGAGAGAGAGAGAGAGACTGGAGTGGGTAACGGAGAGGAAAGTAAAGAGGAAGTAATGCTTCTAAAGCATTATGCCCCTGGTAACAGTTTTTGGGGGATTAAAGAGAACATGAAAAATAGTTTTTAGCCATGACTTAGAACATTTTATCACATCTTGGAGGCATTAGTCAACAGCAGGAGTATTAGAATCTGTGGAACTCTGGCAGTCTAACTTCTCTATATAATCTCCTGTAAGTATAACACAAATTATAAAAATATGTATATTTTCACTTTCAGTTGTAAAACGGATACTATCTTTAGGTAGGTTATATAGGTCCTGACAAGGTAGGTTATATTGGGTTTTTTTTTTCTTTTATTGTTCTACAAAGCCAGGGCATATTTGTCCCATAAATGTCTAAAGCACACACACACACACACACACACACACACATCAACATAGACATAAGCACCCAGACACACATGATTTTGTCAGTTAAAGGAGGGCATTAGTGGAGTGCAGGTGAGCTCTGGCTGACCTGTAGAATTTCAGCATGAATGAAATGGTATACGATAGTATTGACTGTGAAAGAAAAAGAGAGAAATAGAGAGTAAAAAAGAGAGACTGTCACTACAGAACCAGCAAAGAAACAACCCAGAGACACATTTCTTGTTTGAAAGATAAAATAGATATCAAGTGTATTTACAAATGTGCACGAGTCTTAACATTCTCACTTATTTCACTTTCAGAAAAAAATAGAACACCTACAGCATGTGGTTCTCATATATTCTACTTAAGAAGCCCCAGTTCAACTGCATTGTGCCCATTTTATATGCATTTTATATACATACAGCATATATTCTGTGATTTTATAAATAAACCCTTTTTGAGTCACACCACATTGTAGCTATTACACAATTTGTTTGGTGTGCGTTGTTTAAAAAAGGCATTCCACATGATAAGCATTACAACAAGATGAACAGCAAAATGCTCCGAGCTCTGAGATTAGCTGAAATTGAGTCAAAACCAGTTGAGTCGGCTAATGTGCAGCTTTGTCTTGCATGCTCATGTTGTCAATGTCTTGCCCTCTGTCTCAAGGCAATTTCCCAAAGTCCTGCAGGGCAGTACAAAGTAGCGTGGCTAATTCATGTTGCTTTAATGGGATTTCTCACAATCTTGCATCCTGATTTAGCCAGCAATTGTCCAGGCTTGACATTTAGCTCATATGGCAAGCTGTCAATTCTACTGTGTTGCGGTGAAAAAAGAGTTAAGGGAATGCTTTGTGGTTATACACTTGCTGCTTATTACTGACACACCACAGGGCTCTGATCTGAACACAGCCATGAAAAAGTGCTTGTCTCCTGTGGGTTTGATTGCTGTTCTAACAAACACAACAGTCTAAAGGTTAAAACAATCATTAATGTTTTAAAAAGTAACACGCAATTCAGGCAGCAAAGGATTACTGAAATCCTAGAATACACAGATATTTGAAGTTTTTTTTAACGGATCATTTAGACTGTTTATCCTTATCATTTGAAAACAGATCCAGCATGGTTGTTAATAATCTGATTGCATAAATAATACTCCACTTCCAATTAAGTCATTCAATTTTAAATGAGATTTTTAGAAATATTTCAAATAAAATGCTAGCTGTTGATAACATTAAAGATAATTTATTTGCAACACAAAACCAAGGCATTGCATTGTTTTTTCTCCTTTTACAGGCTGTCCTTTTGTCATAGATATAAGTATTTAAAATCCAATTCCATCAACATTAAATCAGAAATGGAGTTAATGTAAAAGACTTGCTCATTTTGTGTTACAGTGCTCCCTTTCAACACCAGTAGGAAGGAAAAGAATCAGAGAGCTGCTGATGAATCTGTCCTGAATCAAAGAGCTACTGATGAATCTGTACTGAATCAGAGAGCTGCTGATGAATCTGTCCTGAATCAAAGAGCTACTGATGAATCTGTACTGAATCGGAGAGCTACTGATGAATCTGTACTGAATCACATAATCTGCACTCAGCTAATAGCTCAGTATCTCCCCTCTGCAGTAACACTTCCTAGTGCTCTTCATAGTAAATAGTAAATTTGGGTCATACTTGTTTAGGGAGCCAGCATTGTGGCCAGTGTGGGATCAGTGAGAACACTGAATTTGGCCATTGGTGCTGTATGGTAAGTACCTGACAAAAAGTTACTAAAATGGCTGACAGACTCTTCTTTGTGCCTTTGCATGCCTGAGTAATCCATCAGGGCTTTGCAGAACAGAGAGGGGTAGAGATATCACAGGTCATTGCACACAAGACTTTGAGGATGCAAAAAATGACTCAGATAACATGACCCTGTCTTTTCAGGCTGGTGTTGTTGTAGTATTCTATTGTAATAGTCACTGTAATTGTTACAACAATTTTCACACCGACTGACATCAATTTACCTAAAATTCATACTTTAGCCACAGAGGAAAACAGAGTGTGTATTCCCATCTTATGACTTTTAATTGTTGATCTTCAGTAGAAATATAAAGCACAAAACGGTCGAGGAACCTCCAAGATAATAAGATCATTGACAAAAAAAAATTCAAGTTCATTCCTTGGTTCCTTTCAATGGCTGCTGCTCAGCTCCATAAGCTTCCTGTTTTCTTCAGGAGTCCAGCAGTTGTGTCGTCAGTGTTTTTCATTGTTGATGCTGTTTCAGACTGAAAAAGAATCAGGGAAATTGAGTATTAAAAATTAATACCTGTTCAAAATTTGAATTTACTGGAAGAATGTTAGTGCAACATATCAAAAATATACACTAAAGGCATTAAATTGGAGTTAAAAGTATTTCTGCACAGTTTGATGTAGACCAGTGTGGCGACGTTATTAAACACTGTTTTTACTGTGTACTGACTTTCATGTAAGGCTGAGGGAGGTGCGTTCTCATATGAAGTTATTTCTGCTTAACAGGAAGTTTAATGCACCAAGAAAATCACAGTCTCACTGCACTTGTTTTAACTTGTGATACAAATCCCCTGTAGCAAGTTATGAAATATAAATAAATATATGGACAAGCTTAAATCAGAGTATCCAAGATGGCCTATTTTTGGCTGAATATTTATGGAGAAAAATAAAACAAGGTGTTTGTGTGTGTGTGTGTGTGTGTGCACGTGCCTGTGTGAGTGTGTGAGCATGTATGTGTAGAGACTACACAGAGTGGTCAGAACCTTTATGCAGTTTTACCTATTAAATCAATTCAAATAAACGTTATATCAAACTCACAAAATACTATCGTTTTTTCTTTATTCTGCCAATATCAGCGTTAAAAGAGAAAGCTAACCGCATCAAACAGGTTTACTTGTGAACGTGCCTTTAATAGACGTGTGAGGTGGTAGATGAGGGCAGAGTGCAGAAGAGCCTGAAGGACTGCTTACTCATCTTCAGCGTGTGCTGCTCTCTGGCCTCAGACAGTACAATAGAGGAGTGCCTGGAGCTGTTCTCAGCCTCTAGGGAGGTAGCTCACACCTTGCCAATGTAAACAACAGACTCAGACTGGCTGAACAATAAATCAGGCCTCCTGCCAGTTTGCCCCAGTAATATTTGCCTGCCTCATTGTGATACACAGTGTGATTCAAAGCTTTGTGTCCATATCTGAACGCCACCACACTCTGCTGGCTGACGGCCACATTCCAAAAAGGGGGTGTTCAAAAAGAGTGTTATAATGGCTACAGGGCAGGTAGAGTGTTATAATGGCTGTAGGGTAGAGGTTTGCTTGGCTCATTTCATGGAGCAGACATGACTGTAATGCCAGCACAGACAGTCCCCTGTGTGACCTGTTTTGATTTGATGAGTAGTAAATGAGGACCCATCTTCCATCAAGCTGACAGAAATGTCGATTTTAATAGACCTAGTTTTAGAAGGCACCTTGACCTTCCTTTCTTCTCTTGGGCTTTTGCATGCAGTTTTGTTTATTTGCCCATACTTTTTTTCATTACCTCCCTGCATTAGGAAATAAGTATCAGACAGGTTATCCAGTAGTCTAGACAGAAGGAAGTGTGGCATTGAGAGTAATTTTGAAGTACCAGAGAGTCACAGTGTGAAGTAACTGTTTGAAGTGTAATTTTAAGCAGAGTTTAGCCTTAGTTTTCATTATTATAATGCAGTTTCATTGTCATATATTAATTCACATTACTTGCTCTGTTAGAAAGAGGTTATATTTTTATGTGAAACAATTTCTTTAATTTCCTAAGTGATAGTGTGCATAACTGACTGGAAACCAAAGCAATACAGTCGAATCTCCATCCCCTGAAACAACAGTAACACTGATGTGGTGATTACACATGTGAGTTTTAAAATCCAAGTATTACAAATATGGTGCCTTCTGCAATTACTGGCAACATAATAGAACCAAAAGGTAGTTGATCATAATAATGAATCCACTGACTATTAAAAAAATCATAGACGCCTGAAAGCCTGTTTTAACCAAATTAATTAAGAAATGTAAAACAACTGAAAATGTAAGAAATGTCTGGAGACAGGCATACATGTATCTTATGAAGTAAAGAGGATGTTTTGGGAAGCATCAAAAAATCTCCAGGACTTTCAGTTGGATAATTACATATGTTGACATTTCCATGGTTTTCGCAGTAATTCAAAAACTGGGATAAGATTCCATTTATCTATATGCCAACAAACTATCTGGAAGGCTTGCCAGTAAAAATCTTCCTCTGTTCTCCTAGATCATCATTGCTAGTATGGTATTGTTTGTAATGAAGTGGTTGGCGGTTTCTCTGTAAACACTGCAGGTGGAAAAAAGTGGGTCCTCAATGAATCTTCCAGCAAAGCAGTGATCCAAATCATTCCTTAAGATTCATGCCACATGGTTCACTGATCACTGTTGCAAAAAACGAAAAGTCTTTTGTAATCTGAATTAGGCTATATTTGAACAATAATCTTTGATTTAGTGGCATTGAGAATAAACTTTCAAAAACAAATATTATCATTAGACTTCAGTTGTGTTGGTTAATTCACGTAAAGTAATAATTGATGTATTAGTCTGCAGCAGAAACGGGAGTACACATGTTATTTTAAGCGCTGAATTTTATACAAAGGGTGCCTGTACTTTTACCTCAGTCTACCTCTACCTCCTTTTGTCAAAGAAGCCTTTCCTATAATTACATTCGTATAAATTAGCATGAGAGAGGACAAAATGTACATATTTAGTATTCAGTATTCCCTTCTGAAGACAGCACATCGTATACATATGCTGACTGTATATGTTAAAGGTAAAGACAGGTGACATGACATATTTGATACAGTATTGTGCAGGCTAAGTAGTCAAGAAAAATGGGAATGTTCATTATGTCTAAAAGTTTCTTCCTGTTCAGTAACGTCTCGTGTTTTTGTCTGTAGTGATCATAAAGGGATGCTTTTCAGACCTAAGCAATGACTGAAACTCAGTAAGTGAGCTTTGGTACATGTATAAATGAGATTCACCTTCTGAAGTCATAGTTATCACTAACAGTAGAAAAAATCTTGTGATGTAATTTTAGTTTACATTTAAAATATCTGGTTATTTTATTATGATGTGTATTTGATAAGTTATTTCAGTGCATGAAGTTTTGTTTTATCCAGAAGTGTGACCTTTACTGCACTTACTGTGAGTTATGAGTGAGAAATAATTAATATATTACTAAATACATTAAATACATATATTGCATGCTGGCAGGTATAATTAAAAATTAACAATCCAATGGTTTTTGAAGTCTCGAACTCTTCAAAGTTTAAAACACAACTGTGTTTTGCAACCATCAACTCACAAGGATCATTGTCTGACTTACTCATTGGCCTGCGGTAATGAAAAATTTCACAGTCAGTGCACTACTGAGAGTAGCTTCTTGTCATCAGTGTATGCTGCAAGTTTCTCTTTGCCACACTTTGGGAGGTTGCGAAAGAGGGGGCATGAGAGATTAAAGGGCCACTTCTGAAGGACAGGGAGAGAAATGGGTTTTTACAGCCAGTCTCTTTATGCCTGTGCGGAGCGAAGAACTAATCCCCAGCAACTGCCAGCCAAGCTCACGTCTCCTCGCCAAAGCTCCTTACACGAACTGAGGCTCCTCCAGTCCGCTCAGTGCTCTCTGGAGGGTGGAGCCTCAGCCTCAGCCCTGTGGCCCACAGACCCCTGGGAACATGAGAGTATTAACTCCAAAGCCATGCCTGACTGGACAAGAGACAGTAGATATACACATAAAACAAAACGCCTTCATGCCTGAGCTCAAACAGCAATCTTCTATTAGAATGTGTACTGTATCCCTTGCAAGCAAGCCAGGACATTTTAGATGTCCGAAAGGACTGTCCAGGGATGAGATAATGCATCCATCTGCAGCACTGACATGCTGAGATTTAAGTGGATTTTTTTTTATTTGTGCTCTAAAACCTGTCAGTACTCTGGGGGATGAGCAGCTCACAGGCTGGCTTGTGTTACCACCCCTGTGCGTCCTCTATCTGGATATTAGAATTGTTCTCACAGCAGGAACTGGGTCACCAAGCCTTTTTTCACGCCGCTGTAAAACAGATCGGCACTCAGTGTAGGAGGTCCATCTTTCCACCCTGCAAACCGCCTCCCCTGGTCCACTCTTAGGGGTTTCATCTATGTAATGGGAATGTGCTGCTCAGGAAGAGTGATTACACAGGTAGGGAGAGGCCAGTGAGCTGGAACCCTCTAGCTTGTTCCAGGCATCTTGGAGGATTGATGGAAGAATGTGAAGATGTAAACACTAGTACCGAACACTCAGACTGCTCTGCTCCCAACTACTCAATCAGCAAGACTATTTAAGCATCCCATCTTCTCTCCATATCACACATCTCTCTTGCATTCACCAGGAGCACAGAATCCTTTTCTCTTTTTTCAGTTTTCTTCCTACCAGTCAGTCCATGTTTGCTTTATATAGGAGGTCCTAAGGTGCAGGAGACCCCTATTCCTTCTCCTTCTCCCTGCAGCTGCTCTGCCTCCCTACATCCCTGTTGCCACCATCATGCCAGAAAGAGATGGATACCACCTCATTCCCATCCTGGTGCCCTGCTGTTCCCCTGCTATTTGCAGTAAAATATAGCAAAATGCAGTGTTGTCCGTTTTTCCACTCTTGGCTGCTTTGCTGCCCACATTAAATCACTGCCTTATCCAGTCTACAGCCTCAGGGCATGCAGTAAAATGCCTATAAAAGAGGGGACAGACCCCAAGTGAAGACGCAGTCGCCGGGCCGCAGGGTGATGGAGCAGATGCCGAGTTGGGTTGCCTTTAAGATAAGAGGCGCGTAATCGCAGCAGACCAGACCTGTGTGCTTCTCGGCTGCATAGGAGATAAGAGACTATGCTCAGCAAAAAGAGAAGAGTGAGTGTTTGCATGCATGGTGTGGGCAGAGGGACGTATCAGTGAAGGGCAAGTGCTTTCAGCACCCACATGCATAGCCTTAATTCTAGCTTGTTTTCATCTACTGTACAAGAAGTGCTCCTGCTAGGGCAGCAACAAATGTCTAGATAAAGGGAGGTAAATTTAAGAGGAAACAGAGCCATTTTTTTAGTTAACGGCTACTGTTAAGCTTCGGGTGATAAATGTTGGTAGAGGGATTTTTAAGGCCAACTCAGTGTGCCTTTAAGGACAGAAATGAGCTGGGACAGGAATGGGAAAGGAATGAATTACTATGGGCATACACAAAGAGCCTTTGACTTACAGAAACACTTCAGTCCTTATTCACCGTCTGAATCTGTTGGTTAAAGAGTCCAGTGTGTTTGGTAGTGGTGGAGGCTGGGTGCTAGGTGTGTGTGGCTGAGATGATTAAGTATCACAAGATCCAGGGCATTAGCAGGATGACTTACACACACATACACTCACTCAAACGCACACGCACATATAGACACACATACACAAGCAGAGGACCTTTCTCAAGTGTCACACTACAGGAAATGAGGGTGGCAGCAGTGGCCTATGCCCGTAGAAGGTCCCTCCGCCACTTCCTCATCTTTCAGACAATGCAAGGACAGGAGTACTGTGTGACTCTCCTTTAGTGTTAGCCCATGAACGCCCTGCTGGAAGGCAGTACTGCCCAGTGGCAGGTAAGCACAGCTAACTAGATCTGGCAGCCACATCCAGACTGACCTTGTAGCTCTAGCTCTTCTGCTTTGAACGGGGAGAACTGCCAAGGCCAGACTAAGGTCACTGAGCATTGTTAGCAGAGAGCCCGGATGGATGGGAGGTCCATCAGTTATAAATAACCTCACCCAGGTCCCTGCAGGTTGCCTGCTCTTCACCATCAGAGAAAGCAAGCAATGCTTGTCCACCCTGAGAATACAACTCCCAGAGTTGAGTGGAGTCGCACTTGTCAACTGTTATTCATGCAGAAGAGAGGGAAAAAACAATTCATGTTCTGAACAATAAACACACCAGCACCAGCAACACAGTGAGGTGACCACCCCTCCATATCCTTCTGTAACTTTAGCAGTGGTAATTTTGGGACTGATGTGGACCATGAACAGCAGCAGGGAGTGTCAGGCTGGATGTGACTGCTCTCTTTCTGCCAACTCCCAGGAAGTATTTCTTAAATGTTCTACCCATTTTGCAGCTGGATAATTATAGCTGATATGTACTGGATCATCGCTGCTGCTCATCACAACATACTTCAATTATGCAACACTAGAATGAAGCATGGAGACATCATGATGTAGAAGAATGGTAAAGGTCTGTGCCTCTATAAATTCATCCATTCATTAATAAAGTGCTGCCTCTGCAGAGCTGGGACATGCTATCCTTTTTCTGGATGTTTAAGCTGCCAAATGGAGATCAACAATGTGCTTTGTGCCATAAATGAGATAATGATGATGGCTGCTTCAAATTGAGGGAGATATTCTTCATTTAGACTGCAGAATGTGTAATGCTACAGACCCTGAAGCTTATCATTTAGATTTTTCTTCTGCAAAATAAAAAATGTTCAGATCACTTCTCTGAAAACCATTTGTAAACCTCTCTCCATAACTACCATCACAGTTGGATAAGAATTCACGGTTAATTTATGAATGATTTTAGATAGCTATTATCTCTCCCAAACTTCAAGAATCAATTTCCTTCACATTAGCACCAGTTCCTTTAGGCTGGATATTGCCCTTGTTTTATTTAATGGCACAAACAAAAACCATACCAAAACAAAACAAAACTTTTATGATTCACAGTATATTAACCACTTATATACTGAGCTTTATGATGTAGAACAACAAGAACAGATGCACTGAAAAAAGGACAATTCACTTGAAAGTCCTAGAACATCAGAAACAACCTTTACTTCTGCACTGCAACATCTTTTTGCAATTACCATGTTATATCAGTAACTGCAATAATAACCTGTAAATGAATTTAAAGATGACATTTTGCTGGCACTATGGCCTTAGATCATACTGTGGCCCTAGATCACAACAGGTGATGCCACCTGCTCTCTGACAGAGTTCTGTGACACCTGTTCTCGTTTCTTTTTAAGTAATGTGCGTGCTACACAATGCTTATTTTTGATGCACAGTACATAATTTACATAAAATGATCATAATTCAATACTACAGAATAAAATATAGTTAGATTAGATTTATTTTGCCTTTAGATCGATTCAGGATTCTTGGAAACATGAGGGACAGATGATTATTAATAGACACTGAATAATTAAATTTCTATTTTACAGTCCTGATAGTAAGAATTCACATTAAACTTCAAAATGATTACTGTACAGAATGCAAAGTTGTATTAAGTACATTGTAAAGCATTTAATGTAAAAAAGGTAATTCAATCAAAACCTAAAAATTATATTCTAAGTTCTAAGGCCTGCTAAAAGCTCTCCAGAACAGGTGATTTATTTGAATTTATTAGTTTAGTAATCTGTGTCTGTGTGAGCACTGGGTAATATATGTATCTAAACACTTGAAGTAAACAATTGGTTGTTAAAGGCTGTTCATTTGTTTGTGTCCTCATGAAAACAATACTACAGACATTACTCTTCCTGACAAAACTCTACAGACATTACTCTCTGTGACAAAACTCTACAGACATCACTTTGCCTGAAATAACTCTACAGTTATTACTCTTCCTGACAAAACTCTACAGACATTACTCTCTGTGACAAAACTCTACAGACATTACTTTGCCTGAAATAACTCTACAGTTATTACTCTTCCTGACAAAACTCTACAGACATTACTTTGCCTGAAATAACTCTACAGTTATTAATCTTCCTGACAAAACTCTACAGACATTACTCTCCCTGCCACCCCCTTATTTATCTGTTGAAAGCAATGCAGTACTTGGTTTCTTGGTTGTTATGAATCATAAAAAATGCCAATCTATTTTATGATGAAGCTGCAAAAAATACCTGCTAGTTTTGCGAGGGTTTCCTAAATGATTGCTGAATTTGTGGTTAAGTTTCAAATACTCCATTCCAATTCCATGGCTGGCAAAAAGCACTGTCTATCACATTTCACAACAGTGAGAAATCATTTTGTCACGTCCCAGCGCACGCCCAGCTCGCAGGCCACGCCCACCACCCGTGGCCTGCCCCGTTCCCAATCACCAGCT
>JAOXYF010000009.1:7324808-7376686 GCA_028565775.1 Sternarchorhynchus goeldii
GCAACACTCTTAATAAAAACCCTGTTAAGTATGTTCCCTACAGCGTCCGCCTTTGCTCCCTCCACCCCGCCGTCACACATTTAATTTAAAATAATTAAACTCCCAATGGAAAACAATTGTTAGGACTGAAATGGTGACAGCATATATTTATAAGATGTCACGTAATTGAACATCAAATCCTGAACTGCGTTTATGTGTTATATAATATAAAATAAGACATTTAATTGACAGTGATGCAAAATTATTTTCAAACAATGGCTGAGTGTTTCGACATTACACAGTCATGACAAATGTCTGGTGTCTGGCATCAAAACAATAACTGGCCATGGAATATTTACAAAGGATTTATGACTAACTGGCTTGGCTGGCCAACTAATAAATTACATTAGGTACAAAGGGTTTCAGGAAATTCCAATATACAGCACTCATAATGAAAGGTTATGAGTTAAATTACTTTGTATTATACCTTAATTAACATTTAGTACTTATTTTATACATTTTACCACATTGCTAGACAGTATCAATTCTGGGCAATAAATGTTCGTCAAAGTAATGATACACTATTTCAGCTATTCTAGACAAGGTAAAGAATTCAGATGATCAGATATTTATGATCAGAGCAGGTTAATATGGTCTATAGCAGATGGTTGCTTGTATCTAGGCAAAGATCTGAGGACTCTTCCTCCTACGAAACACATTCCTGCTGTGCTCTGACTTACTGCGGAGGTGTTCAAGGAAAAAGCCTTGGTCAACAAACATGCCATTTCTTGTTTCTGAAAGCAAAACAGCTACATTCGTGAGGTAAACTAGCTGGATCAGATAAGCACAGTGATGGACCAGCAGTACTGCGTGGTTAGCAGTAACCTTTCACCAATATACTTCTGCCTTTCTCATTAGAGAGGATGTGGCTGTAATTATCATGAATGATGGGAGGAAACTAAAAGACAGTGGTGATTTGGCTTTCAGCTCGTCTTCCTCACCCTCCTCCACACCTCTGGCTGTGTTGGCATGTTAATCAATTGGTTGATTGTGAAGAGCAATTTGGGGGCACTGTTACTGATTTAGTGGTTAAAGTGTCCTAACGTAAGGTGTAGAGTTAGACTAACAGTGTACCATAAAAACACTATGGCTGAGCATGAAGAGGAAAAAAAACTCACTGTGGCTTGACTGCCTGAATTATGAAGCATAGTCCATCTCTGTCACCCCAGCATGCTATCAGGATCTGCACAGCAGGGATGTTCTCTCTCTGTCTCTCTCTCTCTCTGCCTCTATTTCTGTCTTTCTGACCATCTCTCTCTGTCTCTCTCTCTCTCTGTCTCTCATTTTTTTTCCTTCCCTCTTCTCACACTTTATTTCTCACACTTTTGTGATTACTCTCCTTTGTCTTTCAGTATATTCTTCTAGACATGTCTTTTCTTCTAAATCACAGTGCCTGTGATACCTTCCACTTTAGCTAGTAAAAGGGAATTTGAAGGCAAACCTTAGCTCAACAGAACACAGCAGCATGTCACTCTGGAGGCTCTGGCACAGAAAAATAAGCAGCTGGGTTAATCATACTCACAGGTGGCAATGTTTACCCATCACAGCCTCATTCACATAATACAGAACAGAAAACAAAATAGCACATTTATCTGGTTGTCGTTCAGAGGAAACCTTTTAATCAATGGCAGTTTTCCAGTTTATGCCACAGTGGCCTTTAAATGGCTGTGATGTTATGTCTGGTACAGAATGCCCTGGCATAGAAAAGACACGTTGTTTCCTTTCATTCAACACAACAGAGGTGTGAGAACTGGAAGATCTCTGTCATAACCACGTCACCCATTCACATTCATCCAGGACACAGTTATGGAAGGATCAGCAGCTCAGTTGGCTTGAACATGAAGGCTAAAGTTAATCTGAGCTCAACAGAAGTACACAGACTACAGAAGGATGAGCACATGAGGAACACACAGATTATTCAAAATAAATACATGCAGTATTTAGACATGTATTAAGAGAAACTGCACAGTTTTTCCACAACAACTTCAAAATATGATTTATTTAAAATTCTGCTGACGCAGGGACACAACATTCTCAGTCATGCTATTATTTCTGCTTTATGGTTAGACCTGATTAAGACCAGAATGTAATTGAATAACATGCAGGTCTGTTCCACTGCTCTAGGTGCTTCATGAATGTTTTATGTAGAGATGCATAGATCATCATAATGTTGCAAACTGTATTATATATAATTTTTTATATTGCCTGACATAATAATTCATAGAATAACCTGAAGACATTTATTGCCCTGTTTTTATTGTTTGGAGTTGTGAAAGACTCAAGACTAGATAAAGTTCGGTGTACAGTAGAAGTCAACTAGATATACATTTTGCCCAGTATGTTATGTTAAAAGCATGTGTTTAAAACAAACAAACAAACACTAAAATGCATTTCTGAGAGAACAGAGAGGGATAAGTGAAGTAAGTTTCACTCACTTGTTCTGGTGCTTGGAGCCCTGGAGATGTGCATGGTACTGCTCGATGGAGTTCAGAACCACATTACACACACTGCACGAGTAACTACTGCGCAAACCTACAACACACAACCAAAGAAAAAAGTCACCTTCATTTTTAAAGATGAATTCTGTGGTAACGGCAGCAAAATGTGAGCTACAATTCTGTTTCATTCTCTTACATTAATAGAAACTTAATAACTTTCTATGTGCTTTTCAGCATTTGTGATTTGGTTTATATGACTGATTCAATCTATGATGAGAAAATCTATATTTAGGATTCAGCCTGTTCTTGTACTCCATTTTGTGTAACAATTACTTGCTTGAATAGTGAATGTATTGTCAGTATACCAATTGATAACATCAATGCAGTCATTATCAAGCCAGATCCCTTGCTAATCAATTCCTATTAAAATGCTTCTTTTCAGTCTCTTGAAATTCCAAGTATGAATTAGCATTTGAAGATTTTTTTGTCCCAGTGACCTTTTGATTTGAGGGAAAATGGATTGGATGGTTTAGCAGAATGGAGAGAAGCCACATGCGCACATGCACACTTGCGCTGGGAGCAAAACAGATGTGTGGTAATGAAGGGGTCTGCAGGTGGTACAGAACAGCAGTGGCCCCAAAAAAAGAAATGGATGGATCAGAAGAATGAGAGAAAGAGAGAGAGAGAGAGCAAGTGAGTAACAGACAGAGAGAGAGACAGAGAGAAAGAGAGAGAGAAGGAGCTGGGAGGTGCAACCAACATTCGTCACATACGGAGGAACCACTTGGTTCCATGTAGTGGCTTCATTTCAGTAAGACATCTGCAGAGTTATTTCTGACAACATTTATTGCTCTTGAAAAATCTCCACAACCCTTAAAGTCTACCAAGAGTGCTGCTGTCATGTTCTCCTAAGTAATTTTGAGGGCTCTCAGTTGGCTTTTAAGGCAAATGTTTAATAAAACTAATGCTTTTTGGTATAAGTCATGAACAGGGGTGACATCCTGGCATCAGGGAGGTCATTATTAGTACATAATTCACACACAATGTTTTGTGTGCAATCATTTCAAATGCTATACGGTGTAAATTCATATTTAAGGTACATAAGTTTCTTGGGGGACGGTTCTTAGTGAGAATAACCGACTTTGGTTTGATTCCTTACTCCCTTTCAAAAGGAAATTTACCGTTTGTATCCCAAAAGCATTGGATTACATATTGACATGGGAGGGTATCAGTGGGAAGCTCTCACTCTAGGTTATGGTGCATTTCATATCCTTACTGAATGACATCCCTAGTACATGATGAGTAAGCCCTGCTATTTCAAAGCTTTAACCCTTATTAGATATATATGTTTTATTCTGATGTATATTTAAGACGTGTACATATTTCATTGCCTAGTTTTATAAGGCTGCTTTTTGTATTTACTTATATTTTCTTATGTTTACTTAGTTTGTTTTCCAGAATCATATGCTTACCTATGTTTCCCAAGGCACAGGTGTAGTGAGAAACTTGGAAACTGGGATGATTCCTTTCATTCATTCCACTAACACACCAAACAGATGGTGATACTATCTACTGTGTGCTGAAGTCTCAAACACATCTGCATAGCTGTTCATATTCAGAGGGAACACATCAGTGAACTGACAAGCATTGCAAAAAACGTACAGTGAAAAAGTATTTGGCTATAGGAACTGGCTGTGAATGCATACTGATGTAAACCTCTTTACGGTCAATGCCTTTGTTATCCTCAGTGAGATGAGTGTATATTATATTATTGTTTAGAATTTCACACTCGGAACTTAGTCTGAGAAGCAGGAATAGCACAGATAAGTTACAGAATTATCCCTTCAAATTTGGATGGTGAGACTGCATCATGGACCTCAGACCTCTGTTTTTCCAGCAGTACTGAGTATTTATTTCTGTTAATAAGCACTCTTTGATGAATTTTTTTCCTACATGGTGGGCCCCCGATGACCTCATAGTGTGGTGATAATAAACCAGTCTACCATGGCACCGCAACATCTTATAATCCCTGGTAATTAAACAGCCCAGGAATACCACAAAGAACCATGCAGAGAGATACACAGAGAGAGAGAGAGAGAGAGAGAGAGAGAGAGAGAGAGAGAGAGAGAGAGAGAGCCCAGGCTGATGAATGTTTTATCAGGAGGAGATGAAAGTTTACTGCTGAGTGTTGCCTGTAGGCAAAGATGTTGCTCTTATTTCTTCAAACAGTGGGCCATCAATCTAATTCTTTTTTCCCTAGTAAGTGCTATCAGGCAGAAGCAGCATTCCAGGAATTTGGGCCCAAAATTTAAAAGGGCTTAACAGTAGATGGATTCAATATTATGTTTATTATGACAATAAATTAATACCATAATAATATAAAGTAATCAATATAACAAAAGAGACCCAGAAAACAATGTAGACCTGAATAGAAAGGAGGTCTTTAATTTGATTTGGATTTTAGAAGGCATTTAGAGTTGATATGATGCAAAACTATATTATATAAAAATATAAAAACATCTTCTACCATCTAAACTGCAAGTGATCCGAATGATTAACAGATCCTGTCTCAACTGAATGAAATGGCTAAACAAAGCTAAGATATGCTAACAGTAGACCATTAAAAACATTAAAAGTTACAAGCCAGAGTTAGTAGTCAATGTGGAACATAAAATAAAATTAAATATAAAATCAGTAAGACCGGAATAATTTCACTGAAATGTAAATCCCCCTTGTTTATTTATGTTTGTTTACTTGTTTGTTTGTTTGTTTTATGAGACAATTTTGTGGAGCCCCAGAAAAGGCAATGTAAATGGTATAATACTGTTGTGACATTTCAAATGGTGGTAGTACACTCTCTACAACTTCCCTAGTTCTACATCTGTAAGGCATTCTGTTCAGTGACTGTCCTATCACACATATATAACATGATCAGTCACATTTTAACATTGTCAGCCATTTCTTGGATGATTCAGCCAAGAGTTTCAAGGGGAAAAATATTTTTCCCTCAATAGTAACACAAGGCTATTTGTATATATGAATAACTATCACCCCAAGACATGTTGTGTTCATTTATTGTTAGCTGTGGCTAAAACTAATAGTTTTAAATCACAAACCATTAACACAATATTATAGCACTATGTGCAGAAGATTAACTTCACTCTAAGTAGCCAGTCATATTTTTCAGTCATGCTTCCCATCAACCCTAGTATTCTTCTTCTACTCATAACACCCAAGCAGATCCCCCCCAACTCCTATGTTTTGTAGAGAGGAAGAATCCCAGAATGCTGCACTGCTATAGAACATTCTTTCACTTGATTGTTTAATTACTTCTTTTAGGTGGAGTATAGACGAAGAGATCAGAAGTAAGAAAATCCCCTTGTACTGTCCAATGGTCTTAGGATAAAAGATAAATCCCTGTCACATTCAGAGACCACCTTATCACCTGTAACCTGTAAGCAGCAGCTTTTAGCTAGTAGGCATCGGTGAAATGTCGTGTTCTGTACTAACTGCTCTCAATGCTATACCTGCTGATACCCCTTCCCACAGCATCTTGCCCTTGGTCTCATTTAGTGGTAGATTTCTCCCCTCTTCTCAGTTGTTCGCCACTACTCTCACAGTTAAAGATAGGCTCTCTAGGGAAATCAGGTTCATTGCTTTTTTTTTCCAGTCGGCCTACTGCCTTCCAAACTACTGAAGCCCTGTTTAATTATGTTTTCAGGTTTTTTGGAATTCCCAAGGACATAGGGCTCTATTTTCATGGACACTGCGCAAGTACAGAAATAAGGCATAAGAGCATCGCACAGACACCATATGTACCATATGTCCTTGGGTGTGGCTGAAATGTTATTTGCCATTTTCATGACTGGGCGGTAGAGACACTAATCTGGCTCAGAGCAGCATAATACAAAAAGAGGTTGGGCTAGATGGTCAGGAGGTGTGCTTTAGCGATATCCAATCAGATTAACTCCCGTTGTTATTCTCTTTAAAAGCTGAGCATGACCTAGCGACACAGAGCAATGACAATTCTGTCATGGCAGCAAATGTGCATTTCTCAACAAAGCACTTTTGTAAGTGGCTCTCCATGCTAAATGCTAAATGCTAAATGCCTTCAGTGTAAATGTAAATGTACGGCATGAACGGCAGCACAAACATTGAAAATTAATGGAAGCAGACATACTTGTCATGGAAGTACAGTCACCTATCTGAAATATATGGCACTCGAAATTAATATTTATATAATTCTGCTATTTAAATTATATAATGTTCATAATTATTTACATACTTCTGTTGTATATTTAAATTGTATAATTTTCCATGCGTTTTGACACATCATCTGTCTGATTCACATATAATAGTCACAATAGATTGTTTTGGTTTTTTTTCCTTCTAAAATAATCAGTGCGCATCTGGCCAGCTTCTGACACACTGCACTCAGCAGTCTGACACAAAAGACACCTCGAATGCTACGCCTCCATCAGAGACTTCAAAGCATTACAGATGTTGTACTGTTACAATGCAAAAAAAAAGCAAAGTGGGTGGCAGTGCAGTCCAATTATTTTCACCATTACATGAGATAAGGATACCGTTAACGAAAAAAATCAACAATGTATGTCTTCGCTCAGGAAAAATTAGTACTTGATCAAAATGTTACTACTGAAGAATAACATTAAAATGTACAGTACAATACATGAATGTTTTGGTGTAACACGTGTACAACCGTCCAAGGTGACTCTCATGTCTAACACAGCGCATCAGTGTTGGTCGTGTACAGAGTGAAGAGGCAAGGTTTTGTTTATTCCATTTGCTTCTAATTGCAGCAATGAGGTTTCCAAGCCTCTCAGGAGGCAGCTGGGAAGATCATTCCATCGCATAGCAGGACGCCAGCAGGCCATCTCACACACCCATGACAGGGCTCTTTCACAGAAAACTCCATAAATACGAGTTTGGTCCACCCAGGAGCTAATAGGGTTTATGTCGATCCAAATCTCAGAGCACAAATCTCTTGACCTTGTACAGATTCCAAAAAGGGAGTCAACCAGTATTACTAGTAGAGAATGCATTTGCTTGTTCTCTTTCTCTCTTTTTTTTCTGAGGGGAAAATGAATATACCTGTTTAGAAGCAGATGAGGGCCATCCTTTGTCCCCATGTTCTTATCATCAAAACAAAGCCTCAGCTGGGAGCCCATTACACTGAAGTGGTTACCTCATAAACAGGCCTGTAATCTTTCAGCAGCTACTTCAATGATGGGCTGAACAAGTGGGAGGTCTTCCAGTTGAGTCACAGGAGAAAATGAAGTGTAGGGTGTATGTGTGCGTGCGTGCGTGTGTGTGTGTGTGTGTGAGTGTGTATGCTGTATGTATACCCAGGACTTCACGTGGTGGGTTTCTAATGAGGATGATTAATGGGGAAAGGTCTTTCACTGCCCTCTTGGCCTCAAAGGGCAGCCAGAATCAAGCTATCCCAAAAGAGTATAAGAAGAGGATTCTGCGACAGTCATGTTTGGGAGACCATGGGTTTATAAGGATAACGTGAGGGTTTTGTCACTAGATTCCTCCCACTCTGACTAATTTGGCAGAGCTATGGTGCTTCTCAAACTGAATTTAGAAGCATTAACAGCACCAGTGTAGAGTTGAAACCTTGTGCATATCTTTTTCCAGGGTGTTATAATCAACAACAAATATTTCTGGTGTGATTTAAATAGAAGTTGACAGCGAAGTGATCTAAACAAGGATATGATTTGGCTTGGTGGCTGTCTGAAGGCTTGCTAGTCCATCAGGATTATAGACACATTGCAATACTTACCATTTGTGTTCCTCTACTATAAGTGATAAGCTGTCGCCAGTTTTACAAAGGACAAGCTATTTCATAAACATGCCCAACAACAGGAAGACAGAGAACAGCTGCTGGATTTTCTCCTAGGATAAAAAAAAAAGTTTTGTGCTGCAAAAAAATTAGAAAACAATCAGTTTACCCTTTGAGAACATGTAAATACACCTGTCTACTTTGGACTTTACAAGCTTGATTCTGAAAATTTACTGAACAGCTGTAGACAAATTAAGTGTGATTTATTGGCTCACACTTTCTTCATACTGGGGTTTGCCATGTTTCCATCCTTGGCAACTGAGTACCTGGTGATAAGCTGTCTTTGGACACTGGCTTGCTGACAGCTGTCCTGCATGCCTTTGTGTCCTGATGGGTGCCAAGCACCCAGTCTTATGCAACATGAACGGGAAGCTCTGATTACATATGTGATCTTGGAGTAGCTCCAATCAGCTAAGATGTATTTAAGAAAGCTTTTCCCCAGCACATGAAAGAATATTTAAGTGTCACCTTGTAATATATTTGATATTTATGTCTCTCATTTTAACATCTAAGCTCTTAACCCCACATAAAATAAGCTTCCCTTCAGTCTTAGGTTAAAATAAATGACATACAGCATTAGGTTGGTCGTGGTGTCTTGCAGTGTCTTTAACTGCTTCTGACACCAGCTGCTGGCTTAGAGAGCAGAAGTTGACAAAGATCCCCTGGAGCATCCGGAGAAACTAAGGAAGCTCACAATGGCTGCACCTCTTCATTTCGAAGTACATGGAAAAGCATTTAAAACAGCCGTTTGAGTTATGTCTCCTGAAAATAGCATTTGGCGGAGCTGCTCTTTCCTCAGGATAGCTATCTGAGATAGTAGAGATCGAAGCCCTACTACACCGCAGTGTGACTAACAGTTTAGTTAAATGGGCGACATATGTTATGACATATAGAGCAGGAAGTACATGACTGCGTTTAACAACTACCTCACTCTGAGGCACATATATTTATAGTAGGGGTGGGATATATTTTTAGTATGCATTCCAGAGGTATAAAGTGCACTAAAATTAAAGTTACCTACTGGTTTGAGCTAATTTGCAGCACTAAAATCATGGAAAAGGATTTCACTTTCTGGACCTGAATTCCTATATGTAGTCCTTGTAGACACTGACAGAAAATGGCTGACTGGATTTTATGAGGATTTGTTTAGTAGAATTTTCTGAGAACTTTTTTTGTAGCAATAAGTCTGTGAAACAACCCTGAATTTGCGCATACATTCTGGTGTCACCACGGAAATCACCAAATGACGTCCGATGATGCTGGCAACACTATAGAAATTCAGCATACAATGCAAGTGCAGTGTCACTCCCTTATGTTACACTATTGTATTGATTAGGTATAGTGGGAACCCAGTGCTATAAATTAAAATGTTCAAATCCAGCTCTTTCATCACTTACATCATCACATATCAGCATGAATGGAGAATGTTTGAAATAGATTACCGACTATCAGCACAAATGCTCTGTTATCAGACAACCATAGCGCTTCCGCTGATCTGAGCACTTTAAGTGATGTTAGTTGAATAGCTGCTTTGGTCCCTCCCCCACCCCCACCCTTCATCTCCCTGCTCAGGGGCCCTGCAGCTCGGGGCTCACCTGTTCCCTCGGCTGCGTCCAGGCTGCCCGCTAGCTGCTCCAGGAGGCGTGCCCGCGACGCATTGCGTTTGTGCTTCTTGCCCTCGTAGTGCTGTTGTGCCATCAGCGGGTTGTTGAACCAGGCACCACACAGGCAGCAGTACTTGCCCGCTTCCCCGTTGCTGGCGGCGGGGGGCCACGAGGGCGGAGGAGGTGGTGCCGGCTCCGTGGGCTGAGGTGTGCTCGGGGTGGAGTCTGCGCAACGAGTGGTGAGACAAAGAGCATAGTAAGAATCCCATAGTAAGAAGCTTGTGGAAACACAACACAGGCCATGATGCTTACACTGGTTAATTAATATAAATAGGCTTCATCAGAATGTTTGAAATTCCACATACGCTGAGAGGCTAATGGTGTTCGGGGAATACATAAGTCTGTATGACTGGAAGATGCATTCGCAGTAGATAGCAGCAGGTCAGCAGAGGATCAGTGCCTCTCCAGGAATGCATCTCCCTCTGTCTGCAAGGAATCAGAGGGGAATCCTCCTCTGAAGGGTGATCAAAAAAAAAAAAAGTCCAGGAATGGAAATCATCCAGGCGACCCAATCTCCATGTCACTACAGACGCTACCATAGTTACCAGCCCCAAATAGCCTACAGGCCTATTCAACAATTCAAAGCAGAATAGAATTCGCATCTGTTTCATCATAAAATGAAGTCTATTTCTGATTTTGCTATAGTTCTAAAGGCTCTAGGGAGATGGCTAGCTTTCATTACAAGAAAAAATAATAGGATCAAGGAAGCAGGAAGTGCAGGGAAGCACAGGTTGCTAGGCACTAGGACTATTGTGGGGAGTGAGGGAAGGCTGAAGAGTTCATACTGTCTGTGATATGGCATTAACCTGCAGTTAAACTGCTCAGGTGTTAATGTAGGAGATGGGACTCATGGAACAGATGTAACACTCAACAGCTTCATGCTTAACACTATATTTAACTGCATGATACTGAAGCACGGCATTAATGCATTATTGCAATCTAATACATTGATATTCATTTCTTAAGGTCCAAAGCGAGCCTTCAAAGAGTTTCTCTGAGAACCGAAGTGTTGACCTTTCTGGTTGCCTAGGTAGTGTTTAGTGAATTTAGTTGATTAGTCAGTTATATTGAAGCAACATGAAGCCAAGAACACATAGTAACAGTAACTATGGCTCTCTCTCCACCTCTCACCACCCACATTGCACTGTTATGAGTGAGATGATTCAAACCACTGTGTGGACATCATTTTAAACCAGCCTTCCACAAGATTTCTGTCACAGTGATGCAAACTAGTATATGAGCACGGTGAGATGAACATGTTGTCGCTTGTGCAAAAAAAAAAAACCAAAACACAAAAACTAGGAGTTTTCTGATCTACAACCAGAGGGGGGGGGGTGGGAAGCATGTGGCTGATCTCAAGACAGGAGTGTGAGGCAGAGAGAGAACCTGGCCAGGTAACCAGCTCTCAAGGACATCTCTAACACATAGCGCCCCAGCTGTCTGTATCAGTGCTTGTCTAATGGAGCTCTCCTGAGCACAAAGGTCTTGAGATTTCATGAAGGTTGCTGTGACTTTATTCTCTCCTAAAATCTCTCTACCTTCTTTACAAGGTTTTTTTTTTGTATTATCAGACTTTTCTTTGTTGTATAAAAAAAATCATAATAAATGATACATCTGCTACAACACACTAAGTTCAACATGTAAATTGAATCCACATTACATCTGAAATGCAATTTCACACCCTAAAGTACCTCTTCATATAGTCAACTGGACAGAAAATGAATAACAGATGTACAAGCTGAACTGTAATCTAGTCTAGAGCACTTGCATCTTGTTTTCATGAGTCTGATGATAGGAAATGAAATTTAATAGTACCAACAGCCTAAAGATAGAATCCCACCTCTGCTGCTAGTCTACCAAAGCATTTGCTAGCTGTCTATCACATGGCAGTGCTTTCTGTGAAATTCAACACAGTCAGGACACTGGACACAACTGTCAATACAAATATGTGCCTCCGGGATAAAATGGAAACAAATCTTCCCTAATCAATGCCAGGTTCAAACATAACACTTCCACTCTAACTCATCACTTTGTCTAAGAATGGGCTTCATTCCAATGACTATGCATGAGGTAACTGAACGTATTTGGAATCAATCCTTTCTCACTTTGCCAGCCTCTGATTTTTAATAGTCTTTAGCTGTCCAATAATGCCAAAATTAAGTGATGTCAGTTCAAGGTTTGGATTCAATTCAAATGTGAGTACATGGTAAATGCTGTTGATTATTCAGACAAGTGCTTAGCAAATTGCAGATTATACTTATACAGGGTTAATAAACTTACATGCACTATAATGACTTGCCTCAGGCGTTGAGTTATTAATGTATGGCTGAATTGCCATGAGTACAGCACAAGCTCTTATATAGAGGAGGCCATTTGAATTAACAGTAGTTTGACAATGGAGCTGTTGTCATGGAGATGTTGACACAATGTGAGTGTTGATAAATCATCCACTGGCATGTGGGACGCATTCACTGGAGATGAGGCCAAGCTTCATTAACAGACACAGCATCAAGAATACTGTGCAGACTAGCACAGGTTACTATGCATGTAGCAGTGGCTGCTTAAACATGTGGGCAGAGAGAGAAAAGTGTTTATTTTCACCATCTGCTTTACCGGAACCAGCTCTTTATTAGAAACATCAACAACTGTAGCCAACCAGGAGGAAATGCTCCACCTCTCTATCGATGGTCAGTTTCTGAAATGCACATGAGATAGCGGTATATAATTAAGTCTGGAGTGAGTGTAAGTGCTTCTAAGATATCTCTGCTAAAGCTGGTGGTGAGTGAATGTCATTTCTGATATGAGACTGTGCATATGCTATGGTTGAAGTGTCTCATTAGCTGCTGGGGGCTGGGATGGGACAGGCTCAGCATGGATAATGCCTGACAGCTTCACGTTTACAGAACACGCGACTTGGACCAGCTATATGTAACTGATGAGGTTTGTAAGTGCTTTTAGAGTACGCTAATTCCATTGTCAGGGTTGCGTGTAATAAATAAACAGAACTGAATTTGGAAAAGCTCAAATTTGACTCTACACTGGTCAGTATATACTTGTTAAAGACAGGTTTACATAGAAGCCATGCACAGGTGTGACAGGAGTATATGCTTTCTGCTGCACACCTGCGTGCCCTGGCAGGCTGGGCTGCCGGCCTCTGTGGGTACAGTTGTCATGGGAAACGTGATGCTCGAAAGGTGTGTGAAATTGACACTGGCAACCCCCTCCAACCACCTCCACGCTTCAAATCGATGAGACTACCGGAGAACTTCATCCCCTGCCAGGACTCGCGACCCGGCCCATGCCGTCCCTCACATCACCCTCTAGACACTCCTGCGCAGCTCCTGACTAACACTACACACCGTACACACAGCCTGAGAGAATCAGAAGCATGACACATCGTACATAGACTGTTATAATCAGAGGATGCACTGTGTCACTGCAAGCCAGGTCTTTATTTCCTGATTCAGCTCATTAGCATTCCATACAAGTGTCTGTTCTAGTCATCTTTTACTCTCAAGCATGGGTTGAAAACGTAGCGCATAATAAATGAACGAGGCTTGCTTGGAGTACTTTTAGCTTTAAAGGAACCGCTCTAGATACTCCTTTGTGGGACGGGGAAGTGGGTGGGTAGCTCAGTTAAGCTTGTGTCCTGGTTTGTCCCATTGTCTCCCTGCTGTCTGAGGCTGGAGCCTGCAGTGAGCCTCAGCTAAAGCTGCATTAATGCCGTCCGCAGCACCAGCTGGGGGCATTAAATAAGGGCTGATTTTCACCTGGAGCAGAGAAGCGTTCCTCAGACACTTCACGCTCGCAGGAAAGCAATCACCTCCTCTACTCTTACAGCCCCTAACCCTGATTCATTACCTGGTGAAAGAGTATACCACTGGGCCCCTCATCCTGTCCTGAGCAGGGTTTTACAGCATACTGGTCCAGTATTTCTCCACCTTGTCTGCATGGCTTCAGGCCATTACATCACTGTGCTGACCACAACTATCAATGAAATTTTATGGGCTAGCATTACTGTGTACGCTAAACATACGCAACAAAAAAAGTGGGTCCAATCCCTGCAAGAACAGCCCATTATATAACGGGTCTCATTTATTTATTCTGAAAACAAACATACTGACAAGCAAACCATATTTTATCAGATATTAGCAGTGAAACAAAAACCGCTGACGTGTGGCTGACCTGCGGGGGTGGGTGTGCTCGGCGCCTCGCCCAGCACCAGACGTACTCTCTTCGCGTGAGTTTTGCCCTGGTAGTGCGACTGCGCCACAATGGCAGATGTGAAGAACATATTGCAGAGAGTACAGCATTTGTTCCTGTCCACCTCATTCTCAGCACTGTCCTGCGAGAGGAGAGACACATCAGGACGGATTGATGAGGACGAGAGAGAAGTAAAGATGCTTAGATGAAGCGGCTTGAGTTAAACTTTACTTAGTCTTTTTTTTTTTTTTTTTTTACATTGTAATCAGATTAACTATTTGCTGTAAAACAACTTACAGGAGAAAAACACTAAGAGAAATGCCTCCAATTTTCACGAAAGAGCAAAAAAGTTGGCTTTTTGAGTTTCAAAGTTTCATTTAAAGTTTCATTTTTCAGAGTTTCAAAGTTATTTAAATGGTCAGAAAACTAAAGGACACAATGATTAGAAATTAAATAAATTAGAAAGATCTAGAAGGTTCAGAAATAATAATGAAGTCAAATTTTGAAGTCAAGAGTTTTGTTGCCAAAGTAAGAAGAACACAACATCAGATAGGCATCGGAAACACAGGATGCATATAAAATATTTATTCAGCCCATTTTACCCAGTGTCTCCAGCACTGCATCCATAAATCATTTATGAGACATTTGGGATACATCTCTTGATCGGTGTCTGTCTCAACAGACATTAGGTTCAAACACACTATACAAATCACAGTAAACAAACACACATCCAGATATAGATCAGATCTACAGTACATCTGCACAGATGCCCACTAAGACTAAGGATCACAGATGAGGGCAGGTCACAAACCTCTGTTAGCAGAGCTCTCCAAGTTACTATTTTAGAAAATTCCAAGGAAGATTGTGATTAGGATTTTGGTCAATTCTCAGACTAAGAGTCCCTCTGCCATGGCCGAAACCAAGATCATGTGGGTCTTTACTGGCGTCAAGGAAAAGAGCGCGAGCCAATGGCTCAAGGTCACAAACAGGTGCAAACACTGGAAATCCTGTCTGGCTTTGCCAAGGACTTTCATGACACATTCTCCAGAGAAGGGCCAGTGGATAACTGGGTCACTATCAGTTCAAAAGCAGCCTGGGTCTTGGAACTTTGCCCAATCCTCTGCATTGCTGAGAACTGGCCCACACCACTCACACTGAGGAGAGAACTGAGGAGATCAGCCTTAAGTAAATCAGAAACAAAGCAGTATCAAGAATCGGTTCCTATCACTGGTCTATTTCTCAGCACGGCTGCTTATTATCCATTACCAAGACAGCAGAGCCCGTTAGTTGAAAGCACAGGACACCAGGGTTGTGTGTCCTCCCTAGCATTCTCCACTGAGCAAGCTTTAGATTTGTATCTTGCTGAAATAACTCAGAAAGAAAAAAATGCATCAAACATTTTCAGGGCTCAGAGAACCTCAAAAAAGTCTGGTGAGTTTGGAGGTGCTGCTAATGGGCCAAGAGCACATTGCTGTTTGCTGAAGCATTAGAAAAAATACAAATATGTATTAATTATAACATTTATTCACATAACACTGTTTATTTTTATTCCACAATTGCAAAGTGCATCACATAGTGCCTTACAAAGTCCATATGATGATGATAAAGTACAATAATGAAATGACATCTCTGCCAATTATGAAGAATATAACACGTCACAATAAGCTAATTATAGAGCTGCAAAGAGACCTGCATTGACATGGATTTAAAAATACCCATACAGTGAGTTAGGAGCTATATAAAATAGGTTTAGTAGCAATACAAAGCAAAGTCATAAGACTTAAAAGTCAGAATTAAAACTTTGTGTCAATGCAAAACGTAACAGGAAGCCTCTGTAAATTAAACAAGACAGGGGTTAGATCATAGACCGCCACATTATAACCACTGTCTGTGAAACATGACCAAGACTGAACAATCTGAGAGGATGAGTGAGTTCACACTGAGGACACAGGATGGAATAATATATAAAAAACACCTGATGCAGAAAATGATGTATGTTAAAGTCCTGATATAGGAAATATATGGTACTGCTGTTATATGGAGCAATATAACATGAGGTGGTAGTGGGATTTATCTCATAGAAGCTGCGGAGGTGCCACTTCAGGGACAGACACAAGAGACTTTCCTCAAAGTTCAGATGTATAAACTGAAGCTGTAAAGTAGAAGAAATTCCTTGCATCAGTTACATAATCCAACCAAACGAAAACCTCTGTGCAAAAATTCTATCCGGAAATCCCCGGGGAAGCAGCTTTCTTTGTTGTGAGAGATATTTCCGACTCATAAGTTTGTCTGGTACTCAAAGAGTTTTCATGCTCTTATATACCAGAATATTCACACACACCTTTTTTTTTAGCTCTGTTTCTACACCTCATCCCTAAAATGAAGATGTCAGAAGAGGGCTTAGGAGAGATCCAACAAACACAAACAGCTCAAAATTGAAAGGTGCCACTTAGCACATCACTTTCCCAGAGCCTTTTCTTCCATTGCAGGGTGTTAAGGTGTTTGCAAGAACCTTTTTTCTGTTTCTCTAAGGCTCTTCCTCACAGTGCCTGTCTCGAGTCCCAGTCTAACAGGTGAAAAGACACTGTAGTTGTATTTTCTTCTTCTGATGCCCCCCTAACGGCAGCTGTCTCATTCCTACTCCCCTCTTTCCTATTATGAAATATTTATTGCTATTGGCAGGTCTTTGCCATGCTAGTTTTCTCTGGCTTGTTGCTTGCATCATGCTGGCATTCAGCATCACTCTCCTGCTGTAGGACCTACTGTCTGAGACAGTACATCCTACACCATTTCTGCCCTCTGTCTGTTTCTGCATGAGCTCCTCAATCGCGGTCTTTTGACGTGAGCCTCCTTCAAATGATTTCTTTTTGCTTTATGACGTATATTGAACACGGGAACGAAGAGCAAGGTCTCAGAGAGTCATTTAACTCTACAAATGCAGAGCATGTTCAAGATACTGTGGTGCGTGTCAGGTTTGGTTGATGTTGTTAACAAGAGCTGAAGCGACACGCTGAGTTTAATTTATGAATGCAGCACTGGGGTCATGCTGGAAGTGGCTCCATGCTATCTCACCCCATACATGCGCCAATGCCTGAACCGAGGGACTACTGTGTTAGATGTCACTGCCAGCTCAAGTGACAGGATAACGAAGCCCAAACTTCCTGGCCTAGTTGTGTGCTCTGAGTTTGTGAACTGAGTGTGGAGAGCTGGGCAGTGGGTGGGGATGTTCTGATTGCATGTTTATAGGGAAGGGGAGTAGATCAAGAGACGGAGAAAAAGCATCAAACACACACCATCTCCCCCAGGCCACAGCAAGTGGCTGGTCTGCTCAAGAAAAATGGTCTGACTCCATTTTCCTCTGTTACAGCTCACGCTGAGCTTGGTGCTGAGTGTGGGGGAATGTGTGTATGTGTGTATGTGTGTGCGTGTGTGTGTGTGGGGTGTGTGTGACATGGACAGAATGGAGAAGAGAGTGTTTCACATGTGTGATGCTGTTACTATTTAAGGTGAACAATCGTACCAACAATTGTAACAATTGTACCCAAAAGCTTGGCACAAATCTGAATCCTATGTGCAATATCCACATACAGGCCCCTTACCATTCATCTGTACTCAGTGAACACCTTCCTAGTTACTCCTATCTTGCAGATGTATTTTGTAGGTGTACAATTACAAACATTACACTGTAGTGACATGGTAGTAGGGGTATTTATAAATACCAGGGGTATTTATATGTATCAGTGTCACTGATATATCTGATGTATCAGTGCTGACTGAGTTGAGAGGAGTCTGAACATTTTAGGTCACAAAGGTTTGGTCAAAAACTGACCACTGATGAACGGTTGAACATTAGGAAGGCAAAATGGGGTCTATTGGAGTTTCTAGTGTTCTCCTACAAAGTATTTCTAATAAACGAATGTTAATGAGTAGGTGAATGTACTTGTATTTTCAGGATTGCAAGAACATAAAGAAAACAGGCTGAAGCTACTTAAGCTCTCTGACTGTAAGGATATGAGGGGAGCAGTGATCCCACATGAGACGGCACTGACTGAGCCTGATATCTCCATCGCTGCACGTCTTGCTCATTCTGGGCTCTCTGCTGCTTGGGTTTTTTCACAAGCTTCAGTTCTGGCCTCCTGTGGTGTATGTTCAGCCCTGCAGGCCCTGAGCTTGTGGAATAATCACTGTAATCATGACACAAGGTCAGAAACATCCTTCTACACATCTCTAACGTAATGAGAAGCGGAACACAACAGCTTCTCTTAGAAAAGTTATGTTAGTACCGAGTCCGTCAACACCTAAAAACACAAACATAAGACTTTGTAGAGTTAACAGCACGAAAACAATTTCTGTATTGCATGCTTTGGTTTGAAACTGAACTTCGGCTGAACACAAAATATTTTTAACAGCAAGCGATGACATTTGAGTAAGTTACGACTCGATACTTGCTAAGAAGGTGGGCAATATTTTGACTGTATTCTCATTTCAGCCTTCCTTCGCATGCTGATGTCTCTCTCCGTCTCCCATCACATGCACCTGTACCGTCCTCATTTACATGTGACCTATTTTATGAATAATAAAAGGGTGTGTCCGTATACAGGGGGTTTGAAGGCAGTGTCGGCATCTAGCCCTGCTCTGCTCTTAACAAAGAGCGTTTAATTAAACGCCTGTTTATCTCCCTCTAGCACACGCACACTGTTCCTCCACTGTTCGGAGGGGTGTGAAAACATGGCTAAAAATAAACGCCGCACAGAAAAGGGAATCAGACAGAGGAGTGCGCCAATTCTGCCCGTTTAAAGACACAAACAAAAAAAATATGGACGAAGTGCGGAGCAAAACTGTCCCTCCAGACTTTCGAGCTGCTCATTTCAGCGTATCACCGGCAGAGAGACGATCACTCAAACACTAGATCACACTGCGTGACGGGAAGCTGTGGAATCAGAGGAGGCACGTGCGCACTGGCTCACACACACAAGAAAGATCACATTTTTATCTCCGACAACCTTTCTGACCTACTTTTCTTCAATTCCATCCTGACTTCGGTATGACTTTTTAAAGGGCCTCTGCTTTCACTGCTGCCTGTGTGCGTTAGCTCTCCCAAATCTTGTAGCGAAATGCTGCCAATAGTACAAGGCAGCTCTGATGTAGTTATGTGGGAACAATAACTTGGGCAGTCTAAGTCTGAGATGACCCCAACAACCACCCTATGCAAGGCTGCTTGAGAAAAAAAACACTACCTACATTTAATTGTTTAAAATACACATACAATAATTGTTTCTAGTTGAAATAACTTCATTTGCAAAATGCTAATATGAATGTAAATTTATTTGACCTTAAATTTACATTTGACAAGCAAAGTCCTGACAGCTAAGGTTAGAAACTCAGTCGCATCCTCTTGTACTGTTATGTACTGCTATTATCCAGCAACGCCATGGATACTGAAGCAATATCACACTTCCCAATATCACACATCGTTCATTTGCGACATTGTGGTATAACACACGAGAATGTCTGGAATATTCTGTGCAAATAGATGCTGCATATTTTCCATGATGAAAATTCTTTAATTAAACTTTCACATTCGTCGAGCAATAATGACAGTCACCGGTCTAGCCTTCGATTATTTCCGATCTGCGAGTTGTCTTACATATATATATATATGTGTGTGTGTGTGTGTGTGTGTGTGTGTGTGTGTGTGTGTAACTGTCAGTGCAGCTTAATTCAGTGCGATTACTGAAATAAAGTCATTCAAAGCACAATCCCAGGAGTCTGATTGCTATTAAAGGGCAACCAAACGTGCCTCTGACAGAGAAGCCCGTTCAAGTCGTTCAAACTGCAGGGCTGTGAAACAGGAGCTGCTGAGGGAGGTGAATCACAGCGAGGTTTGGAGGCGGTGCTGGTGACGTGCTGCACCCTCGCTCGCAATTCCACACAGACGGCTGGGAAGGTAAAATTGTCCAGGATCAGGAGGCCATCATACCAATTGATTTTTGGCCATGGGGCCTGCGATAAACCCCAATCGAGCTGTGCATTATGGCCTTCACACTTCTCTTTAATGGAGGTTGCTAGTCACTCTCTGACTGAGGTGCTGGCAGGTGTTCGGAGTGAAGGTGCTCCCGTCTCTCTGGTATGGAGTCCGATTAGCTGCATCTCTGAATCTCGGCAGTGCTGGTGCCTCCTCTGGGATGGAGAGTTTGATAATGGGTGTGCACACAGGCCTGACTGAGCAGTGTCTCGTCCCCGGTAGAATTATTCATAAACAAGTGCTCTAATGAGCTATTTAGGAGCACACAGGCTCACAGTGGATCTGACGGGAGCTGAAAACACTCCTCCACGGACTGCCTATTATTAGCTGAATCGCCTCACAGGCCAGTGTATTTGCCCTGTCCACCTTGCAACCTCAGTCTTTCTAAACTGACAGTAATTACACAATGTTTGGGTTCTTACACTATAGTCCATAGGTATCTGGACAGGGGCACATATTTTTGGTGTTTTGGACCTTACTCCTGCACATTGGATTTAACAGAATGATTGTGATGATAAAGATGTCAGTATAATGTCAGCTATAATGCGATCGTGTTTACACTTGGGTGAACTATAGGAATCATAGGCCTTTATATATGGAGTCTGCAGAGACTGTAAAAGCTTATTTGGATTTCTGCTTAAAAACGTTCCAAAATATCATCAGATCATTATGGCTTAACTGATCGTTTAAGACAATAGTTAAAAAAAAACAAAACAACAAATACAGGGTTTTGTAAAATGCCTTATGTTATTTGTTAAATAGGAATTCTCCAAATCCAGAGCTGAGGACCCACTGCCTTGCAGTTTCAGGGAGTCCTACTCATTAAGGGCTCGTCAATTAGCTAATGAGTTGGACCAGGTGTGCAGCTGTAGGGTGAATTTAAACTCAGCAGTAGCTCTAGGATCAAGAGCCCCTCACTTAGATGAACAGCAGGTCACATGGTAGGAGTCATGGGTATCACATGTCGTTGGACAAACATTCATAAAATCAACATAATCATAGTTTCTTTTCGAAGCTACTGTACAAAACCCAAACAAGCAAAATTACATCACTGTCCAATTACTGCACTGGTGTGTAGGTAATAGCGCTGGGTGCTGTGGTTATAAATGTGTATAATAATTCAGAAGTATTATGATGAATATATTAGTATTTTTCACAGTCTACAGAGTTCAGAATAAAAACATAAATTAACATGGAACAGAAAGTACAACTTTGTTAGCTGTGGTTTAGCCTGAACTGCGAGAGCTGGAAAGCACTGGAGATTCTGTTGACATTCTTTCCTTGTGACAGAGACACTCCTTTATCTTGACGCTTTTAGCATCTCCAATTTGTTTCCACTCGTTCGGAACAGCAGGTATTAATCACTATTTAATTCGGAGTGCACAAAGATCTAGGCAGCCTCTTTTATGAAGGGGAATGAGGAAGATATTAGCATTTTTGCATCGAGAAGAGAGGATGAAGGACACATTATCAGGCCAGACCTTATCAGACTGGGTACTTAATTCTCAAAGTAAGAGTGCCTGGTTCTACAAACAAACCTTCATGAGTACTTTGACAGATTTCAATGGATATTTCATACCAAAAAAAAAAAACCCTCAATCTAGACAGCTCAAAAACAGCCAGCCACAGATATTCTCAGAAATATACACGTGGTTAACATCAAAGCAACTCTTTAAAGCAAATGTATTATTTACACAAGCTGAGCCTTGGGACAATAACAATACCATGAAATGAATTAATTAGACACATGCAATGATTTTTTGGAACACAATTATAAGCCTGTAATTATATGCTATATGTGTGTCATTATAATCTGGCTTCATGTAATGTTTCTGTTTTACACTGCAGGAAATACAGCAGCACGGTATAAAAGGGTTAACTCTTCTGTGAAATAAAAGGGTGTGTGGCACTAGTAAAAAATAAAAGCTTGTCTATCACTGTTATTAGTGCAGACTTTAACACTGGCCCCAAGAGCACAAGCCTGTAGCAGCAAGATGATAACTTTATTTGGCAATTGTACATCCATATAGTGTCTCTCTCTCTCTCTCTCTCTCTCTCTCTCTCTCTCTCTCACACACACACACACACACACACACACACACACACACACACACACACAAGCTCACTGCAGGCGATGACCTAGGGATCAGAGCAGTCCTAGCTATCTGAGGCCTGTTCACACAAACCAGAGAAATGAACCAATACCTTCAAAAGATACAAGCTCAGCACCGAGCTGTCAGCTGGTAGGCATGACGACCTTCACTACAGCCAACACTTCTGACTGCTTCTCTGCAGGCCAGAGAACAGAAGCCCCATTACCGCAGTTCCCCATCAGGGGTAAGGCAAACAGCATCACTGCAAGTGATTACACAACTGCGTAGTTCGCCATGTTACTATAATTTAGCGAAAATCCAAATGCTGCCACTTTTTTGGCATGGCGTTTCTGTGGATAGCGAGATGGCCGCTTACTCACTGAACGCACCCACACACACAAACACAATCACTACACAGCACTCACTACTCAAGCAAGCATTTGTTGAATTTCTAGCCAATCAGCATAATCGGATGCTAGTCAGGAAGTCCACTGATTCCCGTGGCTCTTGAAAGACGGGTTAAAACTCACTGGTGGAGGTTGTGTGAACCAGCTACATGCAGTTCCCTGTAAAGCTTGACATACCGGGTTGTCTGGTCTCAGTCTTTTAGAGGGTGGACCACCATCCTCCGGGTGAAGCATGTAGAACAGACGCACTTTGTTTGCATGTTTCTTGCTCTGTTAGAAGGTTAAAAAGACAAAAGAAACCCACTGAGAGAATGAAGACAATTGCATTGACTTTTTTTTATATAAACTCAAATCATTCCACTTCTTTGTCATAAAAGCTGAATAATCAGTAATGTACATAATGTTCAAACAGTATACATGGTAGTACATGGCAGTTAATCAAATATAGACTCTAACAGTATGATACGTATAACGGTGTAGCGCAGAGCACTACAGAAAGTGGGCAGGAAGCCGGACACAGAGTTTTAAACGTTTTAATCCGGAGCTTTGCAGGAACAACACGGACAGAAACATTAACGCTCCTCATCAAACCGACAAAGACCGAGAAAGACCCAGTGACATGGGCACGCTTAAGTACACACACCTTGGTAAGACACTGGTGAAACGAGTAACGATAAAGAAGACTGACAACGAGACAGACAAACGCCACGCACCACAACAGGCATGGCGAAGAACACAGACGCACACACTCACACAACGACCATGACACACGCCCACACAGACACGCGACAAGAGAAGAGGCAGGGGCGGGCCACCGTGATAGTAATATTAAAGTGGTGCTTCATAAAGTCATGCAGTTTACAACACAAAATCAACATCTGAATCATACTTACTTTAATCTTGTTGTTTAAACTGAAGGAATCTCTGAATATGTGTCAATTTGGTTGATGGCCTATTCAAATCCATATCAGGTTATAGGACCAGGTCTGCTTTCAGTCAAATTTTGTCATGGATGCCTTTTAGCTGCCCCTTCACCACATTGATTATTAACCGTTGCACTGAGGTTTGTGTTACCCACCCAAACACTTTGATTATTTCATAGGAATCTGAGGATGGCAATTGTGTTTACAGGTTAAAATATGCATGTGATTGATTCACTTTCAGAATGTTTACAAGCTTCTCCAGTTTCAGTCAAAGTAGAAGGTCACCAACCCCCAAGCCTTCCATGAAGACCATAATACTCTCCTTAAGAGTATTAAAGTAATACTCTCCTTTAGGGCATTATTCTGCCACAAGCCACACAAGTGTAGTCTACTTCTACTCTTATGTAATATTAATGTCCTTTCAGATGCCTTCAGAGTGAGGCATCCTTTAGGGTGGCAGCCTGCATTAGGCAGCATGACACAGCTGAGAAATGAGAGATGCATGCTGTTGGACTTAATGAAAACTGGTTTGTGTGTGTGTGTGTGTGTGTGTGTGTGTGTGTGTGTGCTCATATGCACGCGTTTGTCAGCGTGCACGTGTATGCAAATGAAATACATTATACCATATTGTAGAACAGTGTGTGACAGCTTCATTTCATTTCTTATTTATGTACATTTTAATTCGAGACCCTGAGAGTAGGCCTCCGTCCACAAGATGAGCTGCATTATTTTTGTTTGTCAAGGCTCTTTCTGCAGAGAGATGCAATTTCCAGGCATAAATGCATTTTGCTGTTGTTGCTAATATAATTGAAACATGTGGTTATCAAAGAAGCTTAAATCTGTCCTTTTAATGCCAAAAAGCACAAATGTGATCTGAAGTACTGCACACCAGCAAAAGTACAGGTAAGTAAAGAGAGAGGATGCTCCGCGCAGAGATATCCTCTATCAGCACTGGAGACAATGAAGCAGGTCCAGGCATAGTTCACTACTGCTGCAGTGTTAAAATGAATTTGAATGGAATATGTAATGTAGCTAATATGCAATATGTTTGATATTGAAAAGTGGAAGCTGTGTATCTGTGGGTAATAAGAGTTATCAGTGTCAGCTTCTTCTAAGGCTGAAGAAAGAACAGATTACTGCTGGATTTTTTTTTTTGCTGAGACCTGAGGTGCGAGAAAGAAAATGGCTCGAACACAAATGCTGTTATAGTGCCACAGGCAGAACCACAAAACCTGCAGACTATTTTAGAATTAACAATGAACTGAGTGTGCTGAGGAATGACATGCTTTCTCACCACAATAATCTGGAATAGTCCTAATCACCCTGTCACATGCACTGCACAAGATCACTTCTCACAAGATCACTTCTCATGAGATCACTTCAGTTTTCACTTTAATTAAAGCATCACTTTAATTGAAAAAATGGATGAATGGAAACAGGCAGCTACTTCAGAGTAAAAATTGCATGTTTTCTCGCCAGTTGTGTTACACTTTAGTCAGACTCCCTTCTGGTGATGTTGATGGCATACCACTGCAAAACACATATATGAAGCAAGCAAATAAGTAAATAAATACATATCCAGTAGTTGGTTGAACATGGCAGAGAGAACAGAGGTGTTCTCCCTTATATATCATGAAGCTTGTCCTGAATACTGTTAGAAGTCTAATGGTTTCCATTAGACCATGCCCTGCACAATGCTGTAACGTCCTTGCTTAAGCTAATTATTCAAATCTGTGCTGGACAGTAGGGCCCAGGTTTAGGACTGGATAACACTGCCTTTGAACACTCAAAGCTCACACATTTATTGCTTGGCGAAAAATTCTGTAGCTTAGAAGTTTTGGTAAAAGTCAGTGTTCTGATCTAGGAGTGTGGACTCATGCCTCTGGCATTCATCTGAACTGAGACTAAATTAAAAACATCTGTCTGCCTTACAAACTGCATTACAAATGTGTATGCTTGTTATCTGATGGCACAATATCTTTTTTGTTTGGTCCATTCATAGCTAAGTGGTTGAAAAATAGTGATCCTCCAGTCATATGCCTGAATTCTGCTGTAAGGGAACACATCCTGTGGCTGTCAGTTGGAATGGCTGGGAAAAAAAGAAACAGCTAGTTGCAAGTAAGTGTTTGTGTGTGTATATGTGTGTGTGTGTGTGTGTTTTGGAGACACAATGTCTTGAGATTGTAATACACAAAAAATGTATGAGAGCAGACATATTTGGAATCAAATGCATCGGATGAATGTGTGAGTGTATCTACACTAAGTTTTATTCAGGAAACCTTAAACCCTTGAGACCCTGTGTCTGGAATTGTAAAATGTAAAGTTGCTCTTTTGGGGGCCTCAGTTTCTTCACAAACTATGTCTTGTTCAAAGACATTGCTCAGTTTCCATAGTTATCAAACGCTACTAGTTACAAATAGCAAGGAGAAATAAGAAATGCACACAGCAACAAAATCTTGGCCGCAGGAGGGTAAGACAGATGGAGGCTCTGGGTAAAATCCACTAGTTCTATACAAAGGGAGTTCGTAAATGAGTGCAGAGATACTGTGCATGCAGTCTGCAAGTTGACGAATTTTTGCTCTGTCAGGCAAAGTGTGAATAGAGAGAGGGTCCAGCTGGGTCCAGGGTGAGCTGTACAGGCAGGGAGTGGTGAAGATAGAAGCAAATCAGAGGATGCAGTGTGCAGCTTGGCTCTGAGGGAGAGCGAGGGGGTGGGGCGCAGGCAGCCTGGCTGGATTACACTGGGCCCAGTGAGGAGCCACAGCACTGGGAGAGGATGAAAGAGGCAACTCATGCACAACAGCATGTGAGCCAGGAATTAAAGAAGGACAGAATTTATGCTCTTTCTGATCTATTTCTTCACATATCATTACTATTTTACTTATACTATTTATATTTATGAATACTGTGGATCCTTCAGAACATTATTAATGAACATTATAATAAAATACATTTTATATACTCCTCTCTCAAACTTGAAGGCAAATCGAATAAAATGAATTCTGCTAATTAAATCTGTAAGACAGAGAAAGAGAGGGAGGAAGGCCTATTTTGTACTTCTGGAGGACAGATAAAGGAGAGAGAAAAGGAATACAGCCTGAGCCAATGGGAGTGTGTGTGTGTGTGTGTGTGTGTGCTGTCAATATCGCATGTGTGCATCTGTGTGTACTGTAATGTTAATTAATAACCTACTTAACATTTGTGGAAGGTTTTTGTTGTTATGAGACAGAAATAATAGATTACACTGTGCTAAGCAGAATATGAGAAGGAAATTGAGAAAAAATGTAAAGTATACAGTGAACAGTGTAATGAATTAAAGGATGAACTACAAGTACCATCAGGGGAAGAATACCTCCTTTGGAATAATGAGATTGTGGTGAATGTGACTGAAACATCCAGCTGTTAGTATATCCGTCAGGTGATCAGGTGGCACTTCCCCAAGGAACCAAACAACTAAAAGTCCATTGCAGTTTCTCTGTCTAATGGAAAGAGTGATGTGAGAGACCAAAGATAGCTTCAGATCTAATGTACGCTCTGGAGCAGGACATGGCGACCATACACTCCCAAATCTCATATAACATTCTGCATACCCTCGCTGATTAGCTCTGCACATCCTCCTTTTTAAATACTGCACACCCTTTCTCACATTCCGGTTTAGAACCGTAAGGCGGATTTGGTCCATTCTACAATGTCATTACAGTATTTAAATAAATAAATGTTTATTATAAATCAGTGTGTACAAGGCCAACTTTTTATAATCTTCAAAATATCATAATCGGCCCATCTTTTCCACAAGAACGGTCCTCTTGGTGTGTTACCTATTCCTGTGTTCCAATGTTCCTGCCTCTTTCCTTCTCAACGTCTCTTTGCCCATCTTCTCAAGGAGCTGCAGTGTGGCAGACTCCAGCTCAGGCAGCAGATACATGTTTGGCCACCTCTGTGCTTCTCAAGGACGGGAAGCCTGGGCAAGACTGTCCCGAGCAGGTCTGATCAGCCCCGCTGCCCTCTGCACTGGTCAGTGCACATGAGACAGGCCTCTCTGCAGGCTGTGGGAAATCGTGCTCATTTGAACAATATGCTAGCTGAGAATGTTTACTCTAGATGAGGAATGACAGGCCACAGAAAGAAGAGCCAGAAACAGCATCACTAAATATAGAGCACTGGGTGCTGGAGCTGCCTCGTAAATAAATCGTGCGGAGCCAAACTGCTACCCTGAGATGCACTCTGTGCTACACTGATTCTTACGCTAACGGTTTGTCCTCATTAGCTTGCCTGTTAATCTACTGATTGAATACTTTGTAGTCCAGGGAGGGCTAAGTGAGGGAGTTAAATAATGCAGGGGGATGATTCTTTAATGGTCACTCATTAAATTACTTTGAGGTTCAGAGTCTTGAGAGAGGTGGACTACATTACAGCTTTAAAAGCAGGCTGTGAAAAATACACGAGGCGAACGTTTAGCAATTCCGCCGCGTATTATCTGATGTTGTCCAAGCTGCTGATTACTATTAGACCACTGATGATCAATTCATGAGTACAGCTTTTAAGTGGGTTGTGTGTGTGTGTGTGTGTGTGTGTGTGTGCTGTCAATATCAGTATATGCCATTAGGTTGCAAACTGATATTACTGGATACTTTTCCACGTTCTCTAAATTCTTTGATATTATTTATCAAAGAATTGTATTGTTTTTGATATTATTCATTATTTTGATATTATCCTCAACTCTTCCTCCGACTGTGTGTACGCATGTGCGTGCGCGCGCGCGCGTCCTTGTCACATGAGTCATTCCGTGTTATTGGTTGCACCTGTCTCTCGTCTCGTTAGCATTATTCCTCACACCTGTTGATAGTCATTCATGTCTGTATTTAAGTCCTAGCGCGCGTGTTTGTCACTGTTTTATTACCCTATGTGTGCAATGTTACCGTTTGTGCCCGCTATTATTTTGTGTTTGTTTCGTGTTATACGAAAACCTCGCCTTTTTGCGTATCCGCCTCCGGGCACCGTCGCGTTAATGTTTAGATTCAGACAATCACGTCCTATTTGTTGACTCAATACTTTACCACGATGTACACATAAAAAGAACACAAAAAAGTTGAGAAACTTGGAAATTGAGAACTTGGTCACGCTCATATAATGCTAGATAAAAAAAGACGTATAGTGCTAAGTAAAAACTTTGATCTCGTTGACTTCTGTTTTCTTCTTTTTCTGAGCTAAACGCTCAATGAAAACGTGAGGGTAATTGACCACGAGTATGTGTATGTTAGGAAGAGCGAAATGAGTAAGAGAAGGGAGTACGAGCGTGTTAGCTGTATATGTGGAAGCTTACCTCATAGTGCGCCACTCGCTGGGACTCGGATATGAGCTGGGCATTGCAGATGTTGCAGTAGCTTTCTGTGAAGAGGCCCCCATCTCCAACCCCTGCAGACTTCATCTAATTGCAAAGACACCATCACACATCGTCGGTTTAGCAAACACTTTCAGTCTTAAACTTTCAGTTTTCTTTAAACTTTGAAATTCTCACCTTATGCTTAGCTAATAATCATCATACAAGTGTTTAGATAGCATGGCTGGTTAGTAATGCTAGACTAAAACTGGTCTTTGCTAAAACATTTCAGTATTCAACATTTTGTATGAATTATCTTACATGAGGACAAAGATAACCATGCCTTTTAAAGGAAACTTTTTCTCATTCTTTTCTGTGAGCTTTTCAGCTCCAAATCATTTATATATATATAAAGATGTCAATCCATACAAATTCCAGTCTTACTTTGTTTACTGTGTATTTTAAGGCTCTAGGACATAAAAATACACAATGGACTACAGGGATCTCTAATTGAATGTGTGTGCTGTGTGCAGTGTAAATTTTTTTAAAGGATATCTGTCTTTGTTTCCATGTATCAAACACATTCACATTAAAGCAAAGTAAAACATGTTGTATACCCTTTGGGATTGAGAATTATGATGATGAATGACCTCCCTAATTCACCAGAGGAGGAATATTGGAGTTCTTGGAGGAATCTATGAGTTGAACCACAGGTTGACAGAACTCTGACACTACCAGCTACTAGCCTGAGGTCTTTTTCCTTATTTCACCCGGGGTGGTCATATAATCTGCTAGCTATGGGAGAAACAAGCATGAGTAATACCTGCAACATGTGTCCTGCAGCCAGGCAGGTCTAGAGCTGATTAGCAACGGTTAAAATGGAGGAATCAAACCCCGTTCTTCACGTTCGGCTTGAGCATGAAATAAGCCCCCCTGTTTCTGAATGTCCTGAGCATGGCGGGCAAGAATATGCAGGACCTTTTAATTAGCTCAATGGTAAGCTGTGGGATGAGCATCCATTATCATAATTGATCTTATGTGAAACTAATGGAAAAGACTGCAGTTAGCATGTTGATATGGAAACTCCCAGCTCTTCAACATAAGGACAATTAGCCAGTGGCGCGTTGCTCCCATCACCACCACATCCAAACCATTGTTTGAGGCAGTCATTAGAAGTTGATGGAAATTAGATCAGATGAAAATGAGCTCATAATGAAGTTAGGTAAGTATCACATAATTTCTTGTTCATGTTAAAAGTATTTTATTTTTTTTATCCCCTAGTTTAATAATAGACAGGTTTCATTTTTACATAGCCCACATTTTACATAATTTCATTCATCATATTTAGTACATCTTTTAATAATTCAGATGACAAGAAGACTGATTCATACAATCAGTTGGAAGGAAAATGCTCATATTTGTGCTCAAGAGATCACCACATGGGACTCAGGATAGAGAAAACTGAAAAAGGTCAAGTGAAGTTCACTTGGCTGCTGTGCTTTATATAGAGAGAGTGACACTGACTGCTTGAATCATTATTCAGTTATTATTCATTATTCAGGCCCAAATATATTTTTAAGATGAGTTTCCCTATAGATATAATCAAAGAATATCAAGCCTTGGGCACATGTAAGAAGAAATGCACATGTGGTAAAGTCTGCTTTTGAAAAAAAAAAAAATAATAAATTTATTATGATTAAACTTTTGGATGAACTTTCAAAGTATTTGCCTGAGCCATCCTGAAACCTACCACTTTATTAAAGTTATTTGAAAGTTTGACTACTCTAAATATCGCAAAGTTCGAATACAATTTGTAGGTTTAATATATGTTTAGCTGATTTGCATGCATCTAAATGGGCACTGCACTTCCGTCACGGTTCAGAGATGAAAGCCTTTGAAGAGCTAAATGATTCTGCATTAACTTGATGTTATATGTTCTGCTAATACTGAACCCTGACTAGTGTGTTCATCCTTTTTGGTACATGTACAGAGTGTATACACACACCTTAAATACACTCAACACCACTCTCCTCTGAACCTGAGGGGTTTAATAAGAGGATAAAGGTCTCCTCTTTTGCAGTTGTGCTATCAGCAGCTCACTTAATGGAGGCTTTCGTGTGGACCACAGCTAGCGGTCATAGGCACAGATACTTCTGGATATCAAATGAACATCACTAAGAAGAGTGAGATCTAAACCCCCAAAGACATATTTCTATGTAATAAAGAGGCTGGCATAATAGAGTGGTGTGGAGATTATGTAGTACAGAGCAGAAAAAATGACTGGATTGAACATAGGATATTCTTGGACATGGAAGGTCTCTCTCTCTCTCTCTCTCTCTCTCTCTCTGTCCATTTCTTTTTATCTGTCTATCCCTCTATCGAGGTCTGCTGATACTGCTCTATCAATGCCTGATGACAAGACCATCCCCAAGGTGATCACTAGTAATCAGTGAAGGAACACGTTTACTGGTCTCAAATTGGCAGCAAATTTTAGATTAAGATTCTTATAGCTACAAATATTTTAAATTAAGCAGTTGTTCAGTGTGTGATCATATTGGAGCACTGTGACACTAGCACAGGTTGCTCATGTGTGGGCCTTCTCTTCATCTGTGATGTGACATCATCCCTCCCTCTACCATCTGTCTGCATGTGCTCCTGTCTGCCTGGTGTGATTGTACAGAAAGCACGTCTATGCCAGCTCACTGTAATGCTCTTCAGGGCGAAGCGCAGATCTCGTCATGCTGTCCCCACACTATGTGTAACGAATGTCGAAAACAAGAGTAGATTCCTCTCCTCATGTTTCTTTGCTGTCTCCCTTCTGTCCACACCACTATTTCCTAGACCTGGAGTGCTCTCCACTCTGACAGACTGTAGTATAAAGTGATTGTTTGTATTAATGTGCTGTATTGAGCAGTATCAGGGCTAGGTGTTGGACAGGAGGGGAATAGGATGTAAAGTTTGAGACAGACAGACACAGAGCAGGTGAAGGGTGGAAAGAGTAGCCTGACCACCATTCCTTCCTGCGTTTTAATCACAGATGAGGGTTTTTATGAGAGAATTTTCTCTTCAGAGGGGACAGTATTCACTGAGGAACACGAGAATAAGATGGCTCTGATTCATCTGCTTTCTTTGCAGATGGGCTTCTACTACTCCCTCCCCCTCTCCATAAAACACTGCCCAGGTGTGAAAAAGGTTCAACCCTTGTGGCTTATGGCAGCCTTTCAGCTCTTTCTCACATACGCTTGTATACGCTTCTACACATCTGAGCTCTGTTCGTAGCACTTTTCTATTTTATTTGTTATACTTGACCCTCGACTGAAAGGTGACACCTTCTCTTGCTGAGTCAGGAAACACCTGCTGCTACAGGCTTTCACTGGACATGGTGAGACCATCAGTCTCTCAGTTTGGCCCAAACAGCCGAATAAGACCTAAATATGAACAAATGCTGAGATATTATTGTACAGTATATTGGGACCCAGGTTCTCAAATATGAGTTGGAACCTGGGTTAAAGCCACTTGGTTAAGATCACTAGTGATAGCCATTATAATATCCCATGTAACAGGTCCATGTAATCTGATCATCAGCAGTTACATAGCCCCACGCACTTTCATTAAGGACACCAAATAATACTAACACTACTGTAATGGGCTTTCTGTCTGGGAATGAAATATGCCTGGATGTCTGCCTTGTGTATCCAGTTCTTCTGTGAGACTGATTGTGATACTAGTTTAGAAAAAGCACGTGTGTAACCTTGGCAGGCCAGAGCATCTGAGGTTCCTGCCACTTGTACCTCCTCCAAGTACTGCGTTCCATCAAAACGTCACGTCCCTAAAAAGTTGATGAGCACTTCTCTGCCCGGGCAGCCTGGGTGAGAGAAGCATTAAAAATACATCAGCTAGGAGACGAAAGAGATCTGGGCCTCCATGCTCCTTTCACCCTTTCTCTCTTGCTGCGGCGTGTAAAAGAACAGCTTTAAGAATGTCGTCTACCGTCTTTCACCTCCTCTGCCTTTACAAACGCTGCCGCAAGGCTTCGGCCCAGGGGTTGATCTGCCTTTGGGGAAGCAACTTTGAATGGTGTGAGTGCTCTTAGTTCATATGGCTACCGCAAAGCAACGTGGGAAGGCGTCAAGCGCTTCGGCAGTTGTTTGTGGTGATGTAACACCGTAAGTTCAGGAGAAACTGTCCGGAGAAAGCAGGTGCCCCAAAGGCAGCTTTCTCATGAACGAGGGGCAGGTCTGAAAATGCCCTGAAAAGCCCTTCTGGCACATGGTTCAGTCATAAGCAGCCTCAGGAAAACAATAATAGAGGTGCAGCCCATCATTTTGTCTTGCCTCTGTCGCTAACACTGTTCTATTTCTCGACTAACACATAATCCACCATTTAGGGATGTTCCAAATTCCCTTTGTGACCTTTGTTGATGACCACATGAAGCAGGTGCACATTTAATTGGAATAAAAGATTTTTATTTGCCAAATGAAAACTGTTGCTTGTTTAATGATAAAGTCTATGGTAATGTCAGATGGAGTTAGTTACTGTAAGGTAAGAGTCTGCCAAATACATAAACAACTGTAACTCTGCTCTAGAGTAACATTTATCTCAAAGGAATTCCATTAGGAGATGAAAATTAAGAGATCAAAGAAAAGACACTGCAACTACACCTCTGCACTTTGGAATGCAAGCAAAAAACATGCACTTGCCAAAAACAGAAAAAAGATTCATCAAGACTTCGTTTGTTTAATAACTGCATTAATAATATCTCTCAGAAAAAAAATTAACAGCATTTACATTTCCCTTCTTAATACAAAAAAAAAATTGAAAAGGGTAATAGCACAAGGATCTAAAATGTCATTTGTGCTGTGATAATTATTTGTGCTGAATGATCACTTAAAATACCCATTTTAATAATGTGTGAGGGGGTGGGGGGGGGCAGTGATCACAAATCATATCCAAAACTCATTTCTGGCTCATAGCATCTGCAATGAGTTACTCGAGATAGATGGGGCACATTTTAAACATGATCAGAATGCAATACAAATGGTGGCACTTACAGCAGAAGCTCTCCAAGGCTTTTTTCAAAGAGGCTTGCTGATCTTCACTGGGTCTAATTTATGGTGCTTTACCTTTTTTCCTGGAATCAGCCAACACTACAAATATTACTTCCATTTCTATTTGAGTGCCACAGTAATTTCTTTGAGATGCCCTCCACAGTATTTATTTCAACCTGTCAGTGATGCCAACCAGTCAGTATGCTAATGCAATCTGTATATTCTCACTACTTGTCTGATAAGGTGGTGCATTAATTAAGACCTGGAGGGTATGCTGCAGACATGGCTATCATTTCACAGACTAATGGATCATAATTTGCACCTTCATAACATGTAGAAGGGCCTATAAGGATGCCCTGTCTCTTAAGAATAAATGAGCCAGAGCTGCATTTGAGTCATGCATGCAGTAAACTGGTAAAGGCTGAGTAATAAAACTAGTTCCGCTGAATCACTAAGGGTCTGCCTTTCTCAGAACACTAAAAAGGGCTGTGCAGAAAAATACAGCTTAGCTGTGCAGAACAATACAATTTACCAATATACATTTGCTCTTTGCTGGAAGTTAAGAAAAAGTGATCATGTTTGAAGCTCTGCTCGTTGCTCGGGGCGGTGGTAGCTCACTGGTTAAAGCACTTGACTAGTAAGCACTTGACTAGTAAACAGAAGGTTGCTGGCTCTGCCAAGTTGCCACTGTTGGGCCCCTGAGCAAGGCCCTTAACCCTCAACTGCTCAAGATGCCTTCAGTCACAATTGTAAGTCGCTTTGGATAAAAGTGTCAGCCAAAATGCCATAAATGTAAATGTTGTTCAATTTCTGTGGCTCTTTGTATCTGTTTTCATTAAATGTATGTGACCTTTGTGCATGAAATTCCCACTCATACCTGTGGCTTTTACATTACATTAATTCGGCCTCTACAAAGAGTGTAGTATAGTGTCTGCTTAAACATGACTAAGTTTGTTCTTATAAAGTAAATACTGTTATTGTAATACATGGCTTGCATCTTTTACCTTATGAATTCATAGTGTTCTGCCAGTGTTCCTTGCAAGGCTCTCAGCTAAGCCTGATGACTTCTGAGCCAAGGGGAAAGATGATGATGACAGGGAAGTAAAGGCATCTGCGCTGGACTTGTGACCCTGTCACAAACCCTTTCTGTGCGTCCGTTTGGCTTCTCAGAGACAGAGCACAGACGACCCGTCTCCCCTAACTTGGCTCACTGCTTAGACTCGTGTATGATGTTGCTGCAGAGCGCAAAGACTTCCTAACATCTTTTTACTCAGCTCGTTTACAAGCTATCTCGCTCGTTTACAAGGTATCTCGCTTGTTTACAAGATATCTCGCTCGTTTATCTCGCAAACACTTTTCCTTTATGGGGCTTTTTAAATTTTTTTTTTTTGCTAAATGTGGAATACAGCTGAAAGCAATGATCCCCAGTTCTTAGAATGAAAGGTCATTTAGCACACACTCATCATGACAGAGGATTATCTCTGCTTGCTACCACAGGAAGGGTAGGACATAAGCTGGTGAAGAGCAGCATTTGTTCTACATTAGGTGTATGCATTCTTCTTTTATTACTGTATATTCCATAAAGCTCATTTTTAAGTTGTGTAATATTATATTTGTATTTCAGCCTAAGTATTACACACAACACATTTCCATTAGTTAATATTACACAAGTAGGGGTAAGGTTAAACATACTTGGTACTTGGCACTTTTAGTTCACTACCTCACATAAATTTATAGAATATACAAATATTGATTTTAATTCTACACCGTAACTTGTAAAGACTCTATAATGTTATAGAGTTATAAAACACTGCCCTCTGACTTTCTCTCTCTCTCTCTCTCTCTCTCTTGCTTTTTCTTTCAGTCCTTCTTTCTTTCTTTCACTGACACACACACACAAACAAAATGAAAGCTACACTGAATAACCAAACATAAACTCAGTTTGACAATTTAAGAATATTACGTTTTTACATATCAGATGCTCTCTAATTGACCTCTACATTTTTAAGAACTCATTTAGTTTAATCCGTTATAACATACTGTTCATTAAGACTCCATATAACACTTTAAATTGACCCCTGTGGTGTACATTTTCATCATATACCATTTCATTATATTAAGACACAATTTAACTTTAAATGTCACATAAATGTCAGATACAGCCAAATATGGCTACAAGTAGTAGAAGATTCATTTCAGATGAGACATTTCTTAAAGTTTCTGCTTATCACATACATCAAATACTACAAAATAACATTGTCTAAGTAACCTTTCAATTACTGGTCTCTTCTGATTTCCTTTCTTACTTTTCTTCCTTTCATTTCCAAAGTAGCTGATTTGGTAGAGACCTCGGCAACAAAACAACAGTTGTGTAGGCGGGTGACGGTTCCTGCAGGGCACCTGAACAATCCTGTCTTCAGAAATAATTCTGAGGAGTCCCATAGAGGAGAGCCAGTGTTTGCTCATGAGGTGCCAACTTGTAACAACAGAAAGAAACGATATCTGACAGCTTAATCACCACCAGCTTAAAATGCCTCCACTTTATCAGAGAGGCAACACGCTAAGAATCAAATTAACTTTCCATAAGTAGCATATGTAACAGAACTATCTGGACTAACAAAGTAGGAGCAATTTGTGCCCAGAAAGTAACTACATGAAACTATGTGAAAGCAAATAAGTTGTTTCCAGGGTGTGGCAAAAAAATGTTTCTATGAAGACAACCTGTGCTTGTGTGTGGAAGAATAGCAGACGTATGGCATCCTTCAGAGCAGAGCGTATCATCTGTAATGCATAGTGTGGAGCATCATAAACGTTTCAGCCAAGAGCATCACTCATGGCTGAAGGATGCCACGGTTAGCTCAGGGACCTGTGCTCAGTGGAGCCAGGGCTGGAGACGAATATATAATCCCCTGTCCAAGTCTAATGGTCTTGCCAGTCAGACGTACAGCACAAGACACATAGCCAAGACCTAACTGAAGAACAGAAGAGATATACAGTGAGAGAGAGAGATAGTCAGTTGAGACTATAAACAAAGCAACTAAACTCTTGCAGCCTTTGTAATATTCTGTACATAAATTCAGTTGTCTATACTTATTAAGCAGCGAATAAGAAGGGCAATAAAAATGTTTCCATTAACTCAATGAAACTGAAATCCCAAACTATAAAATGTGACACTAACACTTCTCTTCAGCATTTATTTCAGAAGACTGTGTTTGATGCTAGCTTATTAAGTTTCTTGTTAGTTGCTTTGAACATGTTGAGCTGTTTATTTCCGCTTCAAAATGTTGAGAAAAACTTGCCTGGGGTGTTAAAATGCAAACTTTTTATTGGCCCCAGCTAATGCAATAATGAGCAAACATGCACAAACCCTTGCATGTGTTTTCCTCAAAACTATCCCAGCATGCACTGTTTATTCTCAGAATCCTTTTTTAGTTATTTTTGCACATAGTAAAAGTTAATGCAGCAGTTGTTTCAAGTTTTTTGCTCAGATGCTGAAATAATGCAAGTGATCAAGAAAGAAAGGAACTTCAGTAACTGTCTACAGGGGTAACTGGTGTCAGACATGTCTTGGAATGTGTGAAGACCACAGCTAAATACAGGATGAAGGAAGGAGAATATGGCATCTTTTGACATGCCAATGGAAGACAAGGAAGAGAATTAAAGTTCTGCTTTGCCACTGGGTCCATCAGAATCATGTACACTCACTATTAATATTTTTCTCGTGAGAAACATCTGATGTTCAGTCTGCACAACTGTATAAACAAACACATACACACACGCTCACAGACACCCCCACCTCCATCCCAAACACACAGTCTGGTTTCTCAGGAAGCTTAGGGTAATTAATGGACAGTCTGAGACAGGTTATCTAACCAAGAAATCAGTCAAGCAAAAGCATTTCTCCTTGTCCTTAATTGAGTAAAAACTTTACAGAATTTGAGACTTTGGAAAAAAAAACACCAGTCACGCAGGAGTGTGTGTGTGTGTGTGTGTGTGTGTGTGTGAATTCTTAGTTGGATATTATGTCTTTTTATATGTATAATTATTTTTAACTAAAGGTTACAGTTTTCAAACTATGGTTGTCACAATATGTAATTATGCAAAAAAATATGCAATAATCATGCAATAACACAATTCTCTCGTTTATAAAGTTAATTATTCAAAATCTCAAGGCAAAAGATTCTCAAAAACAAATAAACAAAAGTTATATGACCTGAATCCTTATAGGGAAAATATATGCCGTTTGTGAAAAATTTATAAAAATGCTTGATAGAATGAAGCACTCTAACATCTTCAAGCATCACCACATATTTTCTGCTAACAGTGTAATTGATCTATTTGGACCCTTGTAGGCGAGTACATCATTAATGTTGATATAAAGCCCCATCTGGATCTGTATCTAGGATCTTATCAAGGCTAGAAAAGGAATTAATGAGTTCCACAAAAGGTTACAGTATGCTATTTATGATGGATGTTCAGTTAGGTTATGCTGCCTGTTGCCATGGAATCTTAAAGGAGTGATGAAACTACACAATGGTAAGAAAGGCAGATGCAATACCAAATGGCTTACAATTCTAATCACTTTAACCCCCCTCCCAATTCTATTCATAGATCAAATAACAGTTCTTGAACCAAGTGTAGTAGGTACAGAATAATTTATGATCATAAGCCAAGATACGACAAGATTATAATAATTATTTCTGGCAAATGAGTTGTACTAAAACTGCATTAGCTTTCGATTCTATGTAGTTGCGTGCAGGAGGAAAGATAGCGTATGGCATCCTCCAGAGCAGAGCGTATCATCAGTAATGCATAGTGGGAAGAATCATAAACTTTCCAAGCCAAGAGCATCACGCACAGCTGAAGGATGCCACGGTTAGCTCAGGGACCTGTGCTCAGTGGAGCCAGGGCTGGAGACGAATATATAATCCCCTGTCCAAGTCTAACGGTCTTGCCAGTCAGACGTACAGCACAAGACACACAGCACAAGACCTAACTGAAGAACGGATGAGACAAACGACAAATACAAAAGAAAAGGACAGTGAGTCATGACTGTAGATGAAAATATCAACTTGTATTCTTAAGTGAAAGAATAAATACTCAACGTGAAATAAAGGGGGGAAAAGGGAAACCTGACAAGGGGATCCATGCCAATTAAATAAGGCCAAAGCACACATACATTTTCTCTTGTACAATGCACTGGTTTTACATAATGGAGGAAAACACTTGGCTACATGTACTGTGTGTGTTGGTTTTAGACAGTTTCTCCACCAGTTTTGAGAACACTGATGACGATTACAAACGCATCATTAACTACGCAGTCAATAGCACAAATCTCAGTTCAAACAATTGGCTGGTGGACTGAATTATTCCACACTGCTGTAAAGCTTTGGCAAACAAACTTTTGCTGTCGATTCATGTTTTCTTGCGGATAAAGGAATGCATGATTTTCTGATTTTCACAACTTGTTAAAATGCAACACAGTTAATGATGATGGGATTGATACTGTACTGACTTTCTGATTATGTGGAATGTAGGTTTTGTTTTCAATAGGTGTTTAAAAAAAACATAACAAAAAAACACTAGGTTAATGTTCAATGTACAGTGTTCAAGCTTTTCTTACTGTTGCTTTAAATCATTTCATTACTGACTGCTAATTGTGACTGACAGACCACTTTAGAATTACCAGTGTTAAATCAACACTGACAGTATTGTTTTGTCAATAACAGTGATCTCAACGCCCGCGAAGTGTTGCCTTTTTACAAACGAAGCTCAGGTTTTACGCAACATTTAAGTAAACTTGATTTAACTCGCCTCTGGCTAAGCCATTTCCAGCACTAACCGCAAACGAAGACAGTTGGTGTTGTGGTTACTGTTAATACATGCTGAACATTTTTTTTGTGTAACATGTTTTGAGGTATCCATCGTTCGGACATAATCAGTGTTTAATACACTGAGAACGAAACAACCATTCATTTAAAGTGACCGTTCCTGCAGGGTAAGAGAAGTCAAACTCTCAAGAGAAACATGCACGCGCCTTTACTCACCTTCCACTACGACGTTGTTTCCGCTATAATGCGATGGCTCAAATCCCCAACTGTAGTCATCCGCTGGAGTTTGTGAGATTGCACGTGTATCCCGGAAAACTTTGGGTTCGCTGCTGATGCAACTCTATTCTAAGGCATCGTTCGTTCCTCCGTTTTGCGCTCAAGCTGCTACAAGTATAGCGGAGCTGTTCGAGAGCACGCGGGAGAAAACGGTGAATGGACCAGACAAATTTTTACCTCAACAGCATCAAATCCTCTTGATCCATTTTAACAGAGCAACAGCCTACGTGGTTCACAGCAATGTCATCGGCTGAACGAAAGTGAGCGGGCAAGTCAAATAAGGAGGGCGTTACACTCACGTCAGGAGACACCATGAGTGTAGTGGGATTCAACGAGCGCTGCTGCCTACATGGTACGCACACGCAGGTGTCATCTTATATAAAAAAAAAAAAACGAATGTTAATAATGCTTCACTTGATTCCAAAGCCGTGTGGTTTAAATACATAATGAGCTTATAAAGATATAATTGTCCTGATTAAAATTCTGTAGTGTGTAGATCAGTGTTTTAACATATTGCAAAGCTTTTTTTTAGATAATAAAGATGGTTATTTCTCTTTTCTGCTCGTTTACTCCCTCAAGCTATCCTCACTCTGGCTTTCCCTCTCACACACATTGAATATAATCAAAACTATCATAAACTCTGTAGAAGTAAACTGCGTTTTGTAGTTTTAACCATACTGATTCTGCTCGGGTCTTTTTATTATGTCTTTCTTTAAGTGTTAAGTGTCTTGTGTTTTCTTTTAACATTAAGTGTTTACTGTAGATTAACTACAAAACCAACCATATGGATTTGAGTAAACTAATTGATTATTTCCCTTAAATTTCTAGTACTTAAATACTACATTCAACATACAAAGGGTGTTGAATATAGTGGAACATTGCAGATGCTTTGTAAGAAACTAATTATAAATAAATAAATATATATATATATATGATAGCAAAAAAGATTGTATATGTTTTGTACAAAAAAACTTTGTAGATTGTACATTTTGGTTACACATTATTCTTCATAGATTCTTCATACAAATGCCCTGTGTGATGAAACACGTATTAACCCAATTTCTTGTCTTGAACAAAATCTGAATTACAAGCACCTCAAGATGAATCACATTTCTCTAAATGAATTTATCTGCGCTCACAACCTATTAACTTCTGTTGTGAATTACAGTTGCTCATAAAACTGTCACACTTTCTCTCATGTAGAAAGCGTTCCATTGGTTAACAATAAAAATGGCCTATTACACATTTTGCTCTCTGCAAATGTGACAGCTGCTTTGTTGAGGATCCAAATACTTCCAGCTCACCACAATGTGAATGCCAGAGGAAGCCAGAGGAAGCCAATTCATCAGAATGTCAGAGGAGCAGGGCCTGTGAATCCGGGCTGCCAGGTTACATTCAACACTCTGCTTGCATGTAGTGTGCATCTTGGCTAAGGTCCTCACTTTCCAGTTGTACCGTACATTTCCCTGAGTAGTGCATATTTGTACTTAAAAGGCATAGGCTTACAGTATTTACCACACGGTATGTAGTAGGTTGTGGATATATCGCACTGATATTAAAGTGGTAAGATGGGTCTGTCCCTGCTGGTTTGTGCAGATTATGCGAAAGCTATAGTGTAGATGAATCTGCACAATGATCTGTGTAACAAATACACAGCAGGAGAGAGGTGTTATCGGCACATGCAAATGTTTGCATGTGAATGCATTTGCATTAGACATGACATGTGATTCTGTGTGAAGTCAGTAGTGTGGATATTTCCTGTATGTGTTTGATGAGCAGTGTCTCCTAATAGTTTTGGTTTCCCCGGTAGTCTGCTGGAGGAGCATCAGCAGAGGAACATAGTATAAAAGCTGGTACAATGGCTTTTGAAGTAGGCCTATATTCTCACGAGGGCTACATTATACAGGGTAAAGCAAGCAGATCATGTTACCTCTGCTAAAGTAGGACTAAAATGAGGTCTAAAGTACAGTATAATAACTTAATCAAATGATATGCTATGTTTGTAGGGAAAAGGGTGTATACACAAATATGCATGTCCCCTTTTTTGAGTATTAAAAAATGTAGATATTTTCCTGTGTTCTGATGCAACTGGCGTATGCCTGTGGGTGAATCTAATTGGACAGCACAGTGGTGAGGCGGAGCCCACATACGTGATGGTGCTGTGGAGGAGCACTGCAGGTGGAGGGCACCCTGTCTGGGCAGTGGCTGAAATCCGATGACAGCCGCTGTGCGCGGGTGCTGCCAAATGCCGACCTGCTGCTACGCCGAGGTCAACCAGGACTTCTCTGAGAGCTGTGCAGATATGGCCTCCTGCTCCCCTGAAGCCAAATGTACCAGGAGAACGTCCAGCTCATTATGCTGAAAAAGAGGGAGGGAGAGTGAAAGAGAGAGAGAGGGCAAGAAACAGAGAGAGAAAAAGAGCTGCTGTCCAGTCCTTTGTGTCCTACTGAAGACAGGAGGGATTGGGTTTAATTGCATCTTTTTTTCTAGCCCCAGGGCTGAGTCACAGTACTACCTGTCAAATGTCAGATCGATTTTCAGTTGCAACAATTTTGCCAGCTCTGCTTTTCCAGTGGAACAGACACTAAAATGCTGAGGCATAACTGTCTGATATGGTTCAGATGTAGTGCCCTCAGAAGGAGGTACTCTGTGTTTTTCTTTTCCTCAGAAGCACAGTGACTGCCCCTCCCTCTTCTGCTCTTGTTTTGATGCTTTCTTGCCTGCCATTGCCTGTCAGTTAGAGGTGAATGGACAATGCACACAGTTCTGTACTCGTGGGTTTCCACATGCATCGTTTGGCTTGACTATGTCAGTTGTAAAATAACTGAAAAAATCATCAAAAAAGTTTCTTAAGTCATGGTAAACTGCCTTTAATAAATGTACATATACTCTTGGAGTTCTGAGTTTGATATTCATATATTGAAGTGGATATATCACATCATCTTCAAGACTCCTCTGCACGAAACCTTAGTTACTAATTGTAACCTCAAATAGGATTCTGACAGTGTATTAATCACGGAAAACAACCGAAATACTTAGAGATGGTGAAAGTACATTTTACAATATCCTCATTGCAAATTCACTGACATCTAAAACTGCAGTTCTAAGGCTGTTGCTTTTAGCTGTGATGGTTGTTAGAATTTACAGTTCTCAGTAAGATAATTTAGCGTCAGGCATTCAGCCTGATGTCCGTTAATGTAATGAAGCCTTTAAATCACCTGTACACATGTTGATATGTGTGAAGATTCGGTTTTGCGATAATAATTTAGTACACTCATCAAAATAAAAACACTCATTAAAATAAAGTGCATTTTTATTGTGTTTAATTATACAAAGCTGCATTCTAACTTTGCTAAATTATTGTGTGCAAACATAGTCCGGTACCAAAAAGTCAATATTCTCAAAGCCACTGTAAATTGCTACTGCCTTGTCAATTTGTTTAGTTACTGAATTTAACATTGTTGTAAATCTCTAGTCTGCAAACGTCATCAGCTTTGACTGTGCAATGCTTTCGCGGGAATTTTGTAATTAGTTTTATACAACTATTGACAGTATTATGAGGAAAGACGTAAGACTTAATTTAACGAAGATAACGTATTACTGTATCTTGCATGCTTTTATTTTTATTGTGTAGAAGTTGTAATTGTTTTCATTTATTCTACACAGGTATGTCCTGCCATCTAGTGGACTTTTTTTGTTTCAGTAAATACAGCGCCGCTGCTTTTGTGTGTGTGTCTGACAGGTATCTGACTTGACCCATATGCCTGTAATATATGTAATTGTATGAACATGAAAGTGTTATATAATGGAAGTAATACGGAGAGTCATCGTAATACCAGGACCCGACTACAGGAATTGCATTCGATTATGATACAGTTGTGTTGTAGGCAACATATTTCCAGCGTCAAGCAAGATCATACGAGTCAGGAACAAAGAACGGGGGACATCCTCATGACCCCATAACGAAAGGCCTAGCATGTCAGAATTATTTTAAAAATTCTTGACCCCCCTAGACAACAACATACGAAACTCCTGAAAGGACGTGAACGTTTATTGGTCAGCGTAGGTAGTGTTGTAGTGTTGCCAAGGCACGGCTAGAATTTACGTAATCAACTAATCTCACAAATTGACCGTTGTAAAAATATCATGTAGTGCGACGATTTCAAGATCACTGGGAAATGTAGTTATACTAATGTAGTTATAGCAAATAATAAGGTCATTTCATAAAAATCTTCCGGGCCTTCATGGTCGTTGAGAAAAATCTCGTATTGTCCACTAGATGGAACTGAAGAGCTTTCCAAAAACTATTCTCACTTATATGTAGACTTTGTTTTACTAAGGCGTGTCCTGGGTTTAAGAATTAAATGGCAAAGAAATATATATTCCCATACACAACTGCAATCCAACATTTGTATAATTATATAATTACAAGATTATATATATAAAAAACTTCAAGCAATAAAAGGGCCACATTCATTTGCACACTTCCACATAAAACTACAAAGGTTTATTTAACTTGTGGTAATGAGTCCAAGTCATTATGTAAAAATGTTTGTTAATCTATTGATATTCTGATGAACCATTTTAAATGTGTCTCTAAATGGTTCACCATGGGCTACTGAAGAGCTAATGAAGCGTTTTTATTAAACGGTTGCCTTGGGTGCAGCGGTTTTGACCCCCATAAAGCTGGAGAAGGCGGTGGGGAGGACTGCTGTTCTGAATGCAGTTCTAGTACATTCCTGGGCGAGCACGACTCTGAGCAGCTCACCGTCACAGTCCGTGCTTTCTGCAGACTGACCTAAATGATGAGCAGATACCATGTCACATACCATGTGATGCACATCAGAAAATGCAGTGGCAGGGCCAGGGAAGGTGGGGGCACTAATTTATTTCAATCGGTTTCTGTTTTGTTTTGTTTTTACAGGCCACTTTAGTCTGTTGTTTGAGTGCCACCTTTTTGCATTTCAAAACTTACAATATGACTAACTCTGTCAAGAAAAAAAAAGGTGATTTGATTGACTGCAAAACCAGACTACATAGTAATAATAAAAGAAAAATCCATGAAGTTCATCCTCTGACTAGTTTTCCAAGTGTGTAAAGTATTCATTTTTATAAATCAAAATACAATGAAGGTGTGGTTGGAGAAAAGTAGAAAGGGCTCTTTGAGGGACACGTCTCTCCCTGCATGTTGCTGTGGACATTTCTGACCCTGTCTCAGCACCCTCTTCCTCTAGCCTGGAGTGTAACTGCATTAGTGGTTTGTGGAGAGCGTTGTGTCTGCTGGGACCTTCAGGAATTGCTTGAGGCTTGTGAAGGAATGAGAAACTGGCTCTGAATACTACAGCAGGATGCAGTACAGTTTGTTTGGTAAAGTAATCAAATCTGAAAACCTGTGAGAGCTAAGACCGTTATCCTCTTAATTCCACAGCCATGATTTCTGTTGACAATTTCAGTTTATAAGGGATGACTGACAACTTAGAAGTAATTTTCATCTTCTCTTCTGTCTGTTCCTTGTCCAGTAAGATAGAGTTAGTGCAGTAAAGTGTGGATTACCCAACTGAACACACTATGATGTTGATCTTAAGTGCCTATGGCCTGGATAAGGAGTAATGTCTTAAGGGAACTCACTGAAAGAAATGATTGAGGTTTATTTTTAAACATGTTTTATTATCATACTCTGAAACAATTACTATTAGTGTAATTACATTTCTTGAAGAAGTCACAGTGGTGTGTGGGCGGTGATTTACAGGTGGTGTGCAGCAATGGTGTCCCTGTTCATCAGGTTTGGAGATTAGCTACACTTCCTTCCTTTTAATTTGTAGCCTGATGCCTTTGCAGCCAGATGTGTCCTAAAGTTCACAGTTCCTTCTTCCTGGTGTTGACATGATTTAGAGAAATGACAGTCCTGTTGCTGTTCTTAATCGGGGAATTCTGTTTTAAGGGCTCTCTGCCTTTTGCTCTGTGTCTGCTAAACAAGTATTAGGTCCCACTGGAGCCCCAGCCTCTACTGTCTGCAGACTCATTAGAGCAGTGTGCACCAGTTGCTCTCTTGCTGGGACAACGCTGGTGTTCTGTTAGCCTGGGAGGGAAATTGTACTATTGGAACAGTTTATCCATCCAACCTTCTGCACCAGAGCCACATACACACCATCCAGAAGCTTTTGTTACTCTGTTCAAGTCATCACCAGTCTTACTTTGGGGAGTAGACCACAACTGGTTTGAATGAAGCAAGTAATTATTCAAATAGGATGGCAAGCAACCTCCCTCTTCTTGCCATTAAGTTGGTACAGGCCTAAGTGGGTCCCTAGGCCTCTCGCATTCCAGGCTCCTCCATGCTCTGGCTGCAGGCAGCAGTTCTCTGAAGTCACATAAAAGACTGTGGGATTGGCCTTCATTGGAGCAGTAGGCAGGGAGAGCATATTCTGAGTTTTGTTAACAAGCCCCTCATCAATTCTAAAGTCCAAGCACTAGTGTTAACGGCCTTGATAAGCCTCAACTTTAGCCTCTTGCCCTTGTCAAAAGATCTATTTGGTCCTGCTTAGGCAACAGAATGCTGGAGCCTTTTCAGAGCGTGACCGCTTTGGGCTTGTACATGAAACAAAGGCTTTTTATGAATGCTGATATTGTGAGACCCCCTCAGCCACTCCCCCCCCCCCCTTTTTTTTTACTCGATTCCAAGTGTTTGTTGTTGGGAGTAAACCCTACACATCTGAACAGACCACAGCTTGACTGCATGACATGTCTGACACATGAAATCACAGCTGAGATCTGAGGGTATGCTCCAGATGAGCAGGTTAGTCTGACTGAAATGCATAAATACGTGTAGGTCTACAGTACTTATCTGCTTGAGTTTGTAACTGATATAGAAAATACACCAGATAAGATGAAATGCAAGTGCTCTGCTATGAGTAGTGTCCACTGGACCTGTGAGGAAGGAGGATTAGCTAAAAGTCAGGAGATCATAATTAGACCAGCAGACCAAAAGCACAAGCGACAAAGCAGATACTCGGTGATAGGATATGATGGTTCACAAGCATGCTGTCACGTTCTCTTGCACGGAGTCCCTCCAAAGACGCTTTTTTAAATCATGTTTCAATCAGATATTTTCCCCATGTTCCATGTCTGTAGAAAGGCGCTGCAGTAAATCTTACTCTGGTTTCCATGTTTTACTTGGCTCTGTGGGCTCATATGTAACCCTGTGATTAATGGTGTCCAATAAAGTGGATGAAAGGAAAAATATCTGTATTTTCTAGCTCTCTCAACTTGTTGAATATGCTTTTTACTGACGCTCTGAATGCTTGTCCTATTTTCATGGCTTAGTTGTTCATTTTGAAGATCATTCAAGTGTGGGCACTTCACTCCAGACCAGCAGATCCTAGGTAATAACTAGGTAATAGGAATGGAGGGCTCACACCATGAAAGAACACTTGTGGTCAATCTGTTTTAATGAGTTTATTTGTAACCAGGTATTGATTGTGTTTAGGGAATATTTGGGCTCTGTATTAAAGTTAATTTGAGGGCCAAGATTGGCAAAAGCAAATAGGTGTTCCAACAAAATAAAATTAATATGTGATTTCTGATATTCCTAATATGATTCCTGTACATAAACTTAACTGATATGATTGCTAAACATTAGTTTTGTAAACATCCTTCTAAATGTCTCCTGAATGCCACAAGCAGATGTAAAAACTTTCTTGGTTGCTTCTGGTCACGTGCACTTATTCACAATTCCTTTGTCAGAAAAATAACAAAATTTCTTTTAGCATAAACAGACATTTCTGCAAGAATTCCCACAGAGCACATGCCTTGGGAAGAACGGGGGTGGCCGCCGTCTGTGGGTCCAGTCACGAGAACTTCAGGCATGGAGGTGGCATCATGTGATGTAGAACTGCCAAAATCCGTGACAGAGCAAAAGCACCAAAGCTTTCCCAGACGTTGGCCTGGCAGAGCTAAAAGGAAACTACAGCTAGAGAGGGCACGTACCCTTCAGTGCACGTCGGCTGCCAGCCTTTGCAAACATCATGTGCGGGTATGCGGCTCCTCGGCAGGAAGCTGTCTTAGAGCAGGCGTTATGACACAGTCTCCCTGTTCCTGTGGTCTGGGGACTCCTGGGAGAAGTGGTGGATTTGCACCCATGCTGGGGCTTTGTGCTGGGCTACAGTGTCAGCTTATTTGATCAGAACCTTAAGGTTCAGGTGCATTGGGAAGGAAGTCTTCATTAAATTGTTATGTGCTTTCTGACTACAGTCATTGTTTCTAAGAAACCTCAAATGCTTCTTCAGATTTTGTTTCAAATATGCCAGGGAAGGTGTGTGTGTTTTATATTTTTTAATGAAAAAGCTTAGGTAAATAATCACGGCAAATTAAATCTAAAACAGTGTTGTCTTCTTCCAGACTCCATGCGTGGAGTGTTTGTGTGTGTGTGTGTGTGTGTGTGTGTGTGTGCTTTGTGCACTTGTGTGCCAGAGAGGGTGTGTGGATGTGTGGATGGCTCAGGAGAGTGTGAAGGAATGACCCAGGCTGGGTAGGGTGATGATAGACTGGTTCAACTGACTCATGAATTTCATGTCCAACTGAGAAGCACATCCAGTGAAGCCTTCCATCCAGCCAAGACACTACGCCAAAGTAAACAGTGAAAAGGGCTTCTCACCCTTATGACACGCACACACAAATGCAATCATGCACACACACACACGCATTTGCTGTTCCACGCACTCTCCTTTACCACTTCATCCACAGCGTCTTCTTTTGAGTTGCAAAAATAAATAGCTTCATGGCAGGGCTCAGGGTTAAACAAGGGCCTTTAGTCTATTGCTATATAAAGACATGCTTCAGACAGCCTGTTTAGCTCACCCTTGGAAGAATGCACTATTAACAATTAGCTAAGGTTTTCTCACTATGTTCTGTTCATTTCTGCATGCTGTTCTTTTGATAATCTATGTTTCATCAGTGAAATTGGGGGGGCCTACTGGGGGCCTACTAGCCACAGAAAATGTGTGTGTGTGTGTGTGTGTGTGTTAATGGAAGGTTGCGCTAAGTGATGTGCTCACTTTGCATAAACTACCGACACTTCTTCTAGCAAAAGGGAGTGCTCCGTAAATCAGGAGGTTTTTTATATTTTTTATTAGTGCAGACAAAATTGTATGACTACAAATGTGTGAATGTAAGGTACCCAGTTAGGGATATTAGGACATTTTATTATGACAAGTATTCTGTGCAATTTACAAAATGACAAACTTGACATTTTTTTAATTAGGTTTAAACCTGATCTGTAAGATTTAAGGCTAAAAATACTTATATAATTTAATAAAATGATATAAAATATAATAAAAGCTTGTTTTTTGTGATTTGTGACATTCTTCTCTCAGAGTGACGCAACCTGTCAAGAGCACTGCATTCATCTGTGGTCTTAAGGCATAAGGCTCACCTTTCCTGCACATTTAAAAGGTTCGGATCTGTTTCTCTCCCTTTAAAGGCCACTTGATGAGCTCTTCAGTATCCTTTTCTGTGTAGCTCCCTGGCTCCCTGCTGGGGGTCTGTGGCAGTGCTCTGCCTGCACTTGCTGTCATTGCTCCTGTTCTGAGAGATCCATGATTACTGAAGGTGAGAGGTCCATGTGCTGGGACTGTGCAGAGATCAGGTAATGGCTTTCCCAGCCTCTCTGGAGAAACAGTAGCTCGAGCCCCCAGCCATGCTGTACAGTGAGTTATCGCCCCTGATGTTGATGCAACTGGGATTTGTTGCCGTGGCAACCGATGTTGAGATATGTCCTGTCCCTCAGTCAGCTGCAGTGATCATTCCAAGGAAGAACTCTATGATAAAATGGAAGTTCTTCTCTGTAGTTATTTGTGTCAAAGGGGAGCATAAACCTTTGTAACATATTTCCTCAGGAGAATGTACTCAGGTCATGGCTAAAATGTGCAATGTAATATTTAATTGAACACTCCAGGAGGTAATAAAATTCCTGAGATGTTGCTGTGAATCTCCTCACCTCCCCACATGTGTGCAAACGCATTATCCAGGTCTGGGGTAACTGTGCCATTTTCACAAACCTTCCCAAACTTCAATTTGAATTCTGAAACAATAGAGCCTCTCCGGCAGCCCTTTCCTTCTGTAACTTGTCCCCAGTTCAAGGCCTGCTTGCTCTCTCCCTTTGTGCCATATAAATACTCCAGGCTAAGTGCTCTCATGCCTTTGCAATGAAGTGACTTTTGGACAAGTGAGCTGTGAACGTGGCCAAGATGAACTCAGTCTGTATCTAGAGTTTCCTCTTAGCATCTGGGCTATGGAGGCAGCTTGGAACAGCTTTATCAATTGCAATTTATTTGCCACAGTAGAAAAAAGTTAAACCAAGAGTGTTAAAAGGTTCTGGTTCACATACTTTATGGTTTTGTCTCAGGCTCTTGAGTCCCCTTGTTCATGCTCTGTTCTTTGATTGTCCCTCTTCTCTTCCCATGGACGGATTCTCCTCTGCTCTCGTTGGCTGCCTTGCTCTCTACATTTTCTTTTCTCTGATCCTTCATGTCTCTGCACTCCTGGCTCTGCCTAACACACACTGTTTCTGAATGGCAGCCAATCTCCCTCAAAGGTTTTCAGTGACAGGCCTGTGGGGCTTCGTGCTTTTTGTAAGAAAGGCGAGAGAGAGAGAGAGAGAGAAAGATGCACCTTTGGTGTTTCTCCACAGTTACCCTGTGGAGTATTATCAGATCCTGTTCTGTTTTCTTAGCTCTCAAATAAGTCAGGTCTCATTAGACAGAGAATTGCATTACAGTTAATGCCTCTTTGAAATCAAGAGTATTGATTGTCTCTACAGAGGGAATGCTTATGTGCTTTACATACCATTTGGCACAGAACAGCCTCATGAAAACAGATATGTTTTGATAAAATAAGTCTTTAACATTAACATTATTTTCTTAGCCTTTTTTCTTGCATATAAGGAGAGGTTTACTGTATAAACTCTTTATGTTGTAGATGTTTGATACACCATCTTGGCTTTGCTCACAGTTCCTGCCTATTATGGATGTGGCCAGTAGAGGGCAGTGCTGTACAGTGTAAAATATAAACTTAGGCATGACCTGAGCCTTGAGGACCATCACCACCTCCTCTCCTCTCACTTTCCCTTATGATCATATATGCCTGTGCCTCTCGCTTATCTGCCACATGCATGCCAGGAGGACTGACACCTTCACAGCTGGATCAGCTCAGTCAGCAAGCTGTTCGAATGCCTCCCATATCTCTCCAGACCCAGTGATGGGGTACTTCACTCTGTCTTCATGCTTGGCTCTAGTGATCTTGGACACGAGAGCTGGGGGCAGCTGGGACTAACGGCACTTCAAAGCAGGTCTGTGCCACTTCCTGGTGGGAGGAACCCCCTCCGACCGCGTCAGAATGGCAGCGATCAGCATTTTGCTCAGGGTGGAAGAAGCTGGAAAGCACGCAGACAGCCCTGCCTGTAGCCAGCGAGGAGGAACGCAGTTCAGTTTTAGATGAGATCGGAGTGTGTGAAAGTGTCGCCCGGCACTCAGCTGGTGCTGAGCTTAATGCACGTCACAACTCAACTGGCCCGTGGGGAAACTATGAATCAGATTACTCATCACAATGCATTCAGCCTTGTTTATCTGCTGACAGAGCAGAGTAAAAGAATGTGGGTTTAAAAAGATAAAAGGCCCATTCTCTTATTTCAATCTATTCACTGTCCTCAGACCATGCAGAAAATGCTTTTCCAATCTCATGAGATTGGAAAAG
>JAOXYF010000009.1:7376786-7420133 GCA_028565775.1 Sternarchorhynchus goeldii
ATGGTCTGAGGACAGTGAATATATATATATATATAATATATATATATATATATATATGCCTTATGGACCTTGCCATGTGCACAGTGGCACAGTCAGGCTGGAACAGAAACCTTCCCCAAACTGTTCCCACAATTTTATAAGCTTAAGATTGTCCAAAATGTCTTGGTATATTGAAACATTAAGATTTCCCTTCACTGGAACTAATCCCATGAAACACCTGAAATACATTTTCAGGTTTGAAATACTTTTTCAAACCTGAAATACAATTCCCCTAGCATTGTCTTTCTTTACGGTTGGCAATAGTGTAGTCAGGCAGGTAACATTTGCCTCGATTTCACCAAACCCAGAGTAATCCACCAGTCTGCCAGATAGAGAAGTGTGATCTGTCACTCCACAGAATGTCTTTCCACAGCTCCAGAGTTCAGTGGTTTTACCACCACTCCGTTCGACACTTGGCATAGTGCTTGGTGATGTAAGGCTTGCATGCAGCTGCTCAGACGAGAAAACCCATGCCAGTGTTTGTGCTGATGTAAATGCCAAAGGTGGTATGGAGCTCTGCAGTTATTGAGTCAGCGGAACGTTGGTAACTTTTATGCACTCAGCGCTCTGTGTCTGTACGTGGTCGGACACTTCATGGCTGAGTTGCTGTGGTTCCTAAACACTTCCACTTTTCAACAATAGCATTCACAGTTGAATGTGAAATATCTGGGAGGGAAGAAATTTTATGACTTGTTACAACAATGGTATCCTGTTACAGTAACACGATCGATTCAGTTAAGCTGTTTAGAATGACCATTCTTTCACAAATGTTTATAAAGATTGAGTGATGAAGAGGTTTGCCCTAATACATTTGTCCATACAGTGTGTGTTTGCGTGTGTGTGTGTGTGTGTGTGTGTGTGTGTTCATGTAGATGACTGAGCTTAATCCCTCTCTTCTCAAGCGGTGAGAGATATGGCAAGCTTGGGAATTCCACACTATGGAAAAACCATGAGTGTCTGCATTCCAGGAAGCCCCCGGGTTAGAAAAGACAGTCTACTGTGACCTCTGAGCATTAATTGGCCTTGTGTAACCACTCCACAATGTACAATGAACTAAATGTCCATTAGCTATACATAAATACACCAATGTCCACTATCCACAGCAACCTGCAAACTCATTAGCCCTGTTTCACTACTGTACGGTTCCCCGTTCACTAGCTCTGTGAGCGTCTGTCTGACTTCAACATGCTGGAGGTGACCCAGCCCAGCACACTGCTGGCTCTGCGCCCTCCACCAGCTACCTGCCAGCTGGGGGAGCTCCACTCTCCAGGAGCTTCAGTGTCATACTGTGCAGACCTGCCAGAACTTTGACCTCTCATCGCATCTTATAAAAATGTCACCAAGAGGCACAAAGAGGTTCAACTATTTTGGTTTTCCTATATACCATTCTCAGCTTCCCATTTGGAGAGCAGAGGGAGGCCTCCCATGAGGTGTCACGAGGAAAAAAATTCCACTGCATGGATGCTTAAAGCTCCTACTCCTTATCCTGGGTCAGTCTTTGGTCTTTGACATGAAGAGAATGATGCCTTGATAGCTAACAAACGTAACCTCAATGTGAACCAACTCTCTTCCACTGGTGGTTAGGTGATAGCTCTCGTGGGTGCTGTTACTTTAGGAATCCCATATAAATGGCTTGGAACGCCACTATCCACTGCAGCCGTCTCCACTGAGAATAGACATTCTATAGGTGTTTTGCACAGATGCCCTAGAGATGCTAACAGCTACACTGCTATGCTAGGATACGCCACGCTACACTACATCACACTACACACTAGGCTCTGCAGCACTGATGTTGCTGCTACACCAATGCGGTTTACATGATGATGAGAGAAGGAAGGCCGTTGCCATGTTTACTTTAATCTAGTATTGATTGTACTTAATGTACGTAATGTACAGGAGCTTCTGGGCTGCCTTACTGGGAGAGAGAAAACCTTGATACTTCAATTCAACAAGGGACTGAGTCAAGGGACTGGCCCTGCCTTTACCTAGGTGAAAGGTACTACAGAAAACTCTAACAGACACGAAACAGTAATGTAAGTCATATCACCAATTTCTGCTTCATTTTTTGAGACATTTACGTACTTTGGTACGTATCAGCTGTGGTTTTAAATATGCTTATATAAATAAAATACCTTTGTATAGACACAGGTATTTTGGGTAGTTGACATTTTTGTATTATACATCCACTCTGGAATGGACAAAAGTTTCTATGGGTATATTTCATTTCTAGGAACTGTATGGAAACGTATGGATAATTCTAGATGACAAAATTTAACACAAATACAATAACTATTGATGTATGATATTTTTTATTATTAACAAGAAATGCAAGTTTACTTTGCAGGTTTAGAATTTAGATTTTGAATGCCTGTGATTAGAAGGTTCCTATAGAGCTCAATTATATCCTTATTGGATCTGAGACCCACAAAACCTTCACTCTGTGTTAAGGTGAAAAAACTCTGCTGCAATTATTCATCTCAACAATTCACACCTTCAGATCGATGCCAGATACTGATTAACCTATGTACAGTAAAGCTGTAAGACCTGGGTCATAAACGCAGGCTTTGAATGTCACTCAGAAAAAAAACCAAAAAACAAAACTCTGACATGAGTACACACTGCAAACACATTCAGCTGTGACTCTCCTGCCAACATCTTGGAGAAATTAAATCCGGCTTAAAGCCTGTGGTTGCTGACAAGGAACGATAAAGCCATCCCACCTTTTTTGTGGGTAAGTCGATCATTGCTGTTTGGCCGAGCCTTTGAGGGCTTTTAACCTGCTAAATCAACAGGCCTCTTCAGAGTTGGTTTGGTGCACGAGGACCTGCCCAGTATTCAGCTGTGTCTCGATGAAGCCAGCCAACTGCTCCAGTTCCAGCTGTAAAGCAATTAGTACATTGCCGGAAGTGTTTGTTTTCGATAAGCCCCATGTGCACTGCCCTCGACCCTCTGGGGGATCAGCGTCCTCTCCCTGTGTCAACAGCCAGGACCTCCAGCTAATCCTTGAAGCCCCAGCCCTGACCGAGAGCACACGCTGCAGCAGAAAAACACCACCACAGGCTCATGCCCCTGCAGCAGTAGAAGAGAGGCAGATGGGAGGTCTGTGTGTGCATGTGTCCATGCCCATCCCTGTCTTTTTTCAGTTTTTCTCATGAACCTGCGTTTGCTTCAATGTCTTTCTCCATGTATGCAAAAGAGAAACATGCCAGCAACTCGCAGCCAACAAAGCTAAAGTGAGCTAATGTCAACTCGGCAATGGTTTTAGTCTGCAAAGGTAGTTTGGCAAAGCAAACTGGCTCAATGAGCATTTGGTCTTTAGACATATTTTCTCTATTAGTCGATATTTCATGGTGCAAACTCTATAAATAGCTGTCAGTCAACTAGTTGAAATGTCTAATATGTTTTTACAAACACGCTTATGTAATTTGGTGTTGAACCCATAGATAAATGTGCAGGTAAAAGCTTTAAAACGGTACATTCCAAACAATTGGCTTAAATATTAGGGCATAATTTAATCTATGTGACTTATTTGGACAAAACCTACATCAAAAGTTACATGGTAGAACTGCTTAGAGCTTCTAAATCGTGTATTAGTTATAAACTACTTAGCAGTGATGGACAGCCATGGGAGGAGGGAGGCCAAGTGTATTACATTATCCTGCCAATTTAAAACCAACCAGAAGAACAGCTAGAGGACACAACTGACATAGTGTGAAATTGTCAATGGAACGATTAACTTGATGGAAGTGTCCTCAGAACTGAGCCCAACCTTTCTAGAAACGTTCCACTTTTCTCACGTCTGCTATAAACTGGATCGTGCCTCCAGCATAGAAGAGAGGGCACTTTAATAGACTGATGCAGCAAAATGTTTTGCCGTACGACTGATTTTATTTTTTTCAAAATATGTCTTTGCGCTCAGTATACAAGACATTGGAGTCCATCACTCCAGCTTGTTCATACTGTTTCTGCTGACTACAGTAATTACACACATAACTCCATTGAGTCATTTGAACCCAACTTTACAAAGCTTATTCTCATGCTATGGGCGTATCGTGCTGTAAGGGGAGGCTGCACTGGGACTTATTCACTGGTGACTGCCCAGACGCCTTCCACTGGCTATGTGTCTTTCAGCGCCCTTGTTTTCATGTTTAGGTTTTTATATTTGCCTTGGCTAAAAGGTGTCTATAAAATAAATTTTTAGCCTCTCAAAATGAAAAACGCAAGATGGCACACAGCTAGAAGTGAACTTGAGATGGTCTGTGTGTGTGTGTGTTTGTGTGTGTGAGTGAATGAAAGATGACTATATATAAGGGGGCACACAGAATTTGGGTGGCACAGTCCGTTTTCACAGGAAGCAGCAGGTTTGTTTACCTGCCTGGTCTGTTTGAGGTCTCTCTGAAGAGATGGACTGGACCATGCTGCTAAATCAATGTCCTTGTCATGTCTAGTTCAACCAGGAGCCAATAGGCACAAAAGACCCATATACTGCTAACACTGCTGGTGGTATAGCAGTAGTACACACACACACACACACAAACATGCAGATACATATTTATTTCATTTAAAATAAATTATATTTAAAAATATGAACATTTGTCAGAGTTCACAACCATACTCTTCCTGGATCTGGCCAATTTTAATTTAAATGTTTTTTATAATAGCCCCGTGCAATTCCCTTTTTTTGTTGCTGAAATTCAGTATAAAGAGATCAGCTTTTTCAATGCTCAATTTCAATACATAAGATATTTTTTTATATAGTACTACTGTTACCATATCACATACCAGTTACTTTGCTCTTACAACCTTTGTTTTACTTACTGAAAATAGAGGTAAATCCAGGTTACTGTTTGTGTTAAACACCGTGGGCTGTATTGGCTCTTCTGTACTGTGTTTTTTATGCTCTCTGGCTCGTCAAAGTATCAAAGAGAGGCTGACAACATAAAGCTGCATGTAAATAAGCATGAGTCCTTCTCTGAAGTTTCCAGATTCAGGTATTAGCCATTTCTTCATGTCATGGAGAACCTTCCTACCTTCACTTATCCAAGTTACATCTCATCCATCTTCTCTCTCTGATAGGCATTGGCTGCCATTTTTTTCCCTTCATCTGTCTCGCCTTGTCTCAGCTGCAGGCAGTGTCTTCAATTTTGTGGACCTTGTCAGTTAGACTATCAAGGGGATTGTGGGAAAGGTGATACAGACAGAAACCAGAAGATTTATGGCAGCATGAGCTGACCAGGTTAAACAAGAGACTCGCTTTTATCAGCCACTGTCATACCAGTGGTTCCGATCAGATTAGACAGCTGATTTATGGAGGGTGAAGGGTCAGGTGCTGACTGGTGTGCAGCAGGCCTCAGTCTGAGGTCTTGAAATAACTGTGCCTACTAGCACAGGAAGTGTTGCAGGTAACACTGGGACCTTTCCATACTGAGGGATCTAAAGGTAAGTACTATTCAATTGGGGAGAAAGGTATAATGCATTTTGAATGGACTAATTATAATTTTTGATATCGCAGTCAATGAATAAATAATACAACACTGGTTATTGTACTCTGTGTGCCCATATGGGCTACCTAACATTTACCCCCCCCCCCGCCCCACCTCACCCTTAGTTTAGAAGTCTCTTTAATTCCCTTTGGGGCGAATGCATTCCTGAGCACCGGACGTGCGCTCATTCCTCACCACAGATAACACTGCCATGTGGAGCTGCTGACCCTGCCACCCCACCCAGTCCGGACACGCTGTCTCCAGGTCCAGAGGAGCCGGTCCACACTGCCCTGAGCTCTGACTCATGGTGCATGTGGCCACGGTGCTCCAAGAATGCGGTGGTGCGGTCATTGTGCTGGAATTCATTCCAGCCCATTCCCAATGCACAGTTCCTGGAAACGACAGCACCATTCCGACCCAGCAGCCACCAGGTGTGAGTCAGGCCTTTGCCACATAAAGACGGCCATGCTGTAAAGGTGTGGCCCTCCTTTAGCCGTCTCCGTTCGGACAACGTTGTATTGTCATGTAATAACCCATTGTAAAGTTCTACCCATTGTAAAACTTATTTTATATATCGTCAGCCGGTCAAGTCATATATAGTACATTTAAATGTGGGTTTGACATCTGTCAACGGTGACTGATCCTCTCCTCGTGAACGCTCAAAGGAGTTACAGTTGCCTCTACCTTTGTGTGAAGTCTAAGTGCTGACAGCAGGCTTGGCTGGCCAATGACAGAGTGCTTTGAGAAAATAAAGAGGCCATCAGCACACCAGCTTCTGACTGCCAGCAAGAGAGTGTTCCTGCTTTATGTGGAGGTGTTGAGTGCATGAGACAAAGTGCACAGGCAGTGGTTAAATACCTGGCATGCAGGCTCTGCAGTATCTCCTGTACCAGGGCTATAAACGTGATTTTATCACACTCCAAAAACTGATATGTTGCTGTGCTGCACTGTATTGTTCATTAAAATTAATCCCTGTCAGGTTTCACTATAATTCCTTATGGTTATGAATTTAACATGCACTGCTCTTCTGGCATGTATGTTAATTTGCATCTCTGCATCCTGTTCGCTTGCTGGAACATCCATGACTGTCAATATCAACTAAATTTTCAATACTCAGTTGTACATGGTGATATATGGACATACTTTTATTTATACACCTGCACATAAGGAATAGCAGTAGTGGAGCTTCACTAGGTCCATGTCAGCCTTAATAAGGGGTGTTTGTACTGTACAGGCCAACCAGAGGTCAGGAAGTTGAGTCACACTTGGGACATTTTTTTACTTCTCATGCTAAATGTTTGTAGTGTGACATGATATGTTCTAGAAACGCTACACGTCACAAACCCTGCACTTTATACTGCAGTGCAGTGGACAATGTCGTCTTTTGAACGCTCAAGATTTGAGGTGCTTTTAATTAGCAAAAATGGAAAAAAACAGGAATGTTTACACCGAGCTTTACACTGATTACTTTGGACACCCAAGTACACCACAGGACACTATTGAAAAAGATGCTGGTAATCTCCCTTGAAGTAGGTTCCAGGCAGCTGACATGATAATGACATAATATTAATCTATTCCTATTTTTGATCTTTTTCCTTTACGTTTTTATTATTTAGATAAGTACCCAGACCTTGGCTTGTCTGTGAATAACTTTCAGCATAGCATACTGTAGGCTTGTTTAGCAGTTGTCTTTGTGTATAACGGTCTCAGGGATCCAGATTTAGGGTCTGGAGCAAGAAAGAACGTATAATGAAGATGCTTTCTATTATAATTAGTACATGTGCTCACCGTACACCCGGTGACCGCCATGTGGCTGAGAGCTTCTCTCCCTGGGGCCTGAGCTCACTTGGCCTGTCTAAACAAATACCTCATCCCCAGGAGCAGCACGGTGCCTTGCTGTAACGGTCCCCGGACTGCTGCTTCCACTGCTCTTGGTGCTGCTAGCTAATCAAAGCACATCTGGACTGTGCACATGTCATCTGGTGTCTAGTGTATTGGAAACTACTGAAATACAAGAAAAATGCAGAACATGAGCAATGGGACTAATTGAAGTCTGTGTGGCAGGTGTAGGCCAGCTCAGTGTTTCACCATAAGGAGAATGTCCTATCATTTTACTGTAAGGGAAGTGTCCTACGGTTTCACTGTAAGAGAAGTGTCCTACGGTTTCACTGTAAGGGAAGTGTCCTACGGTTTCACTGTAAGGGAAGTGTCCTACGGTTTCACTGTAAGAGAAGTGTCCTACGGTTTCACTGCCAGCTAGTGTTTGAGAATTGGACAAAGTCTCAGTCTTTAAGTCTAGGTTGAAAACTTGTTTACTCAGGCATTTTGTTATTTTTTATTAACAATTTTTTTTATTCATAATAATTTTGTATTTTTAATTTTGTAACACATTTGTAATGAAAGGTGCAGAGCCAGAAGGATCATGGGTATGAAAGGGTTTGGGTAAACTGGGATGTTTGGATGCTGTCACCCTCCCATTTCACAAGTTCACTCCAAGTTTGTTACAGTGATTGGCTGAACGGTTAACGTCCCAGGGCTCCCACTTGTCTGTATCACTTGCTGGTTCTTTTTAATTATGCTGTCATAGCTAGTTCTGCCAGAGTCTCTGCTTGCCCTCTGCACAATTGTACTTTTTTTTACCGCACCCATTGCATTAAAATAGCACACCTAATGATTTGTGATCTCCGTTTCCCCCTCTCTCTTCACTCATGCTATATCTTAGGCTCTAGCAGATACCAGAGATCCAGATTTCTTGCTCATGATCGGCCGATCTGCCTGATCCACCTTGATGCCCTTCTTTTGCATGAGTCTTACCAACTGAACATCACTCACTTCTGCTAATGGACAGATTTTACTGTTTCTGCTGTTGTTATTGTGGTACCCGATGGTCAGCCAGAGGAGGACGGGCCCCCCTTTTTAAGTCTTGGTTCCTCTCAAGGTTTCTTCCTCCTGCTCTCAGGGAGTTTTTCCTTGCCACTGTCACCCTTGGCTTGCTCACTGAGGGCTTGGACTTGGACAATGATTGTTGTAAAAAGTGCTACATAATTACATATTGACTTGACTTGAAGTGCCCTACAGTTCAGCTGTAAGGGAATAGTGCCCTATAGTTCAGCTGTAAGGGAATAGTGCCCTACAGTTTTGCTATGATTTCAGTGTAATTCAAGTGTCTTATAGTTTTCTGAAGATTCTTTTACAGCAAAGAGCTGTAATAAGTTTTCAGAAGCTTAGCAAAAAGCCCATTGTCTATTATGAACATATATAGAGTACTGATTACATGATAATTCATTTGTTTGGACTGCTTGATATGAGAAGGAATACAATACACATTTTGTAAACTTACCTTACCAGATTGTTTCTGTTTCTGTAAAATATTTATAAGATAGATGATATGATCAAGCATGAACACAAACTGAACTTCAGAACTGCACATTTTTGAGCATATGTCATAGCTTACTCACTGAGTACTGGTTGATTTCACTTGACACACTGTCCCAGTGTGAGGCCGCAGTGAAAGTGGGTGCACAAAAGGTCCTATCAGAAGGTCCAATCAGAAGTCCTAATCAAACTGTGAATGTGGGTATGACTGTTATTCAGCCAATAAAATCATAGTCGTTGATTTATGTTTGTATGTTTGATAATCACTCAATAGTTTACAAGAGTAAGAGAACGACAGTAACAGTAGCACTTTCCTCCCCAGGCCAGCCTGATCGTTTCAATGCTTTATTTACATTTTTGATGTATTCTCTGACCTTCAGAAAAATTTATACTTTTATACTTATTTACTTCTCTAAAGTGAAGGTACGTGTCCATTCCATGCTAGTACGTCATCCGAAATTTGGGGGTGAGAACAACTTTATGCAAATTACACTCGGAAGCCAAAGAAAGTCACTTCTATTGTCGGTGTTCCTGGTTAGTTAATATACAGTATTGGATTGCAGTTATAGTAGGCTACATAATTTTTGTTGGTTGACTACCGATATAGCTTGTCAACATAAACGGAACTATTCTGAGCTTATATATGAGTTTACGAGAGTGGTCTTCTTGAGAAGATAATTCATTTAAAACTGACGAATTCATGATTGATAAGTTTATCCTTCTACATTGTAGACAGACACACCCCTCAAGCTGTGAGTCTGACAAGGGAAACGAAGGGAGAATTTCACTCCGCGTGCAGCTGACAAGTACCGTAATCCACGAATTTCTGTGTATTCAGTGCATGACTGTCGATCAGCTCTTGGGTAAGACGCTTTGCTCTAGATGTACATTTTTGGTATGGTAGATCATGACAGCTGAGTGAAGTGTGGTGGAGAGCAGAGGCTGAAGTCGGTTTCCTGTGTGAGCTCTTTATACCATATTGCCTGGGAATATTAGGGGTCTGATCAGAAAGAAAAAAAAAATGTGGCTTTGTGGGTGCACGTGACTGACACCCCCACCCTCACTCCTCCCCCCACCCAGTTTCCATCATCTCACATGCCTTTCCTCTTCCATCCATTCCTTGCACGCTCAGTTCGAACAGTCAAAAGCTTGGCTGTCTTTGTACTGTGAGGCAAAGGGGGGTTTGACTCAGCGTGTGTGTGTGTGTGTGTGTGTGTGTGTGTGTGTGTGTGTGTGTGTGTGTGTGTGTGCGTTTGTGTGTATAGCAGGGCTTCTCTGTCACTGAGGGCGTCATGATTCCAGATCTCACAGCTTTGGCTCCTACAGTTGCCCCGAGTTCCCAATGGCTCTTAAACTGTGTCACATGATTTATAGCTTATGGTGTAAACAGAGAGGCTCAGTGACCTTGGATTCTGTGATAAGGGCTTTAACTCTCTAGACTGCTTTGAAGTGCTTGATCACTTGCCTTGGAAGAGATCATGGTATATATAAACAGAGATCTCAAATTCATGCCCTGTATGAACATATATAGAGAGAAACTGTGAAACAGAGGGAAGAGTATCCTATCTCTAGTAAAGCTGAACAGGGAAAAAAGAGCAGTACAGTTGATCATAAATCATTTCAATCTGTGTTTGAAACTGACTCACTTCTCCTCCATAGCCACAATACTTCAATACCTCTCTTTTTTTCCTTCAATACCAAGTCCTTTTACACTGCTGTAATGCTATTTGATTGGATTAGACAATGTCCATAGCTGCCCAAGCCAGGCTGAGACCATGGATGGACTCCATTCAGATTCCAGCAACACGCTTTCTTTTCATTTTTGGGTTCCTAAAGGCAAGGAGAGTGGCTTGGTTCTTGGCTGCCCAAGACCACACTTTCCTCCTTCAGTGCTCCAGGCTCTGATGGAGGAGTCCCTGCTGCGTCTGTCTTACCACAGGGGTCCTTAGGAATCACAGCGGTCATTCCACACTATTCTTTGGCAGGTGATAACCTTCAGGTGACACTCTTCAATAGATGAATGTGTTTGGGTAGGCCATTGATGTAAATTAAAAAGTGAGAGGGTGATATAACGGCAGTGAGTTGGCGCTTAATTAAAAGCCATGAATCACCTAGGTCTGGACTTCCCATGTCACAGGCTTGCTTGGCAGTTGAAGCATGGTGTGGGCCAGCACTTCTTCCAGGCAGTGCCCCAGGTTGAGTGCCAAGCACCCCCACATCTCTACGTGGAGAAGAACATGGCGTCGTGCTCCATGTTCTCCGTGTTTTTCTAGCTTTTACCTCGACAGCTAGACTCCTTTTCTCCAAAACATACCAGTGTTAACCTGAGTCCCCTGCACCTGAACATATTACCCTCGGTGCTACAGATAGGATCCAGGAAAGTCCCGGAGCATTTACAGTATGGAAGGTGCTGGTTGATACCATTATGGCAGATCTATTAGTCATGTTTGGCTCGGCTCTGCTGGCACTTGGTTTCTTGAATGCAGGCTTTCAGAAGCGGTTCTCTACGAGCTGCCAGGTGGATGTGCTCTCACTGTTGGTCAGGGCCGAATCAGGCAGCACCAGAGCTACGCAACCAGGTGCACACAGTGTGTGAGCGTAACATGCTGTTCAGTTGGTGCACTCTTTCACTGGTACATCTCAGGTGCCACAGTTGTTTGCCATAACTTGACAAGAATCACACAGGGAGGGCTTTGCTGCATAAGACTCTCTTCTCTGCAAGTGTCACACCATTTCATTATTCAGAGAGATATTTTTGTATGTAGATATGTTTCGTATCCAAAGGTCACACATGCTGGAATGGGAAGGATGCGTCTTTTAACATCTTTTGTCAGACGGTGTGCTGGTTATTCTGAACTGAATAGTACAAGACATTTTTTTGCTTACAAATAAAATCTTGTTTTGCCTGTACCTTTTGTATGAATCCTGCCTTTTCTAAGGAAATGATAATAGGTGAAACTCAATAAATGTGCACAGCATTACGTTATGAAACTCTGAGTCAGGTCTACTGAGACACCAATCAGCAACACATAAATCCAGCAAAAAGTTGAATCTTACCAAAGAACCTTGCACAACAAAACCAAGTCCAGCAGAAGTCACAAAAAATGAAGAGACCACACTAACACCTCCTCAGGAACAGGCCTGGTCCTCTGTTTAGGATAACATTGCCCTTTGCAAGAGGAGGTGTACATAACTTCATAACACTGACATTAATGACCAAAGTGACAATGATTCAAGAGAGTGACTCCATGCTAGTGTTAGATATACTGATAGGTCACTTTATTGATCCCAGAGGGAAATTCAAGATGTAGATAACAAAAATACCATTGTTTGTAGTAATACATGGATTTACACCAAAACAAACAAGAAGTGTGTTAGAGTCCGAAGAAAATTAATGTGGTCTGTGTATGCTACATAAATTAAAGCAGAGTATGTTGCTCTAAGCTAAAGGAGAAGAGATACATATCCAAAATCAAGAATGTTTTCTCATCTTTGACCTTTTTCCTCAAGACTCGGTGACTGGTAAGTTACAAATAAGATGCATTCACGCTATGTATGAGACGCTTTTCCATTGTGTACTTCTCCAGCTACATGCAATTTGGAAGCAGGATAGGGAAGCTTTAATCAGATTGTTTAAACCATTGCAGTGATGCATTTTGTGATGCAGTTGAGCACTTTCTTTGAGCTAATAAATAAATGTGAAGTCAGAGGCCACAAATCTGGTAATTACATACGAACACAAAATCTGACACATTGTCCCATTCTGAATAGTGACACTGTACGCTGCAGATAGTTGCTGTTTACCTGATAATTCCATGTCAAAGCTAAGAACATAAGTGTTTGAGGGGTATAAAATGCTGTGCGTGTTGACGTTCTGTATGTTGTTTTGTAGACAGATGGTGATTGCATTCTTATGGCATGGAGTGATGTCCAAACCTCAGCTGGACTGTGGACTGTCCATTGCCGGTGACAGTGGTTGCTCATCCCTCTTGATCCATAGATACGGCACCTGCTGTCCTCATGCATTAGTGAACATCTAGCAATGTTATTGCAAATTAGAAGTAAAATGAACAGTGGTCTAATTACACAAGATTAGCTACCAAGGAAATGCAACTCTTCCTTTGCAATGCATGACTGCAATGAAGGTTTGGGTTAGCCTGCCATAATCAAGACACACAGGAGCAATGAAGTTTAAAGAATGCTTTTTATAACATGTTGTCACAAAGCAATTTTACAAACGTATGTGTCCTTATTCCTAATGAGCAAGCCAAGGGCGAGAGTGACAAGGAAAAACTCCCTGGCGGAATAGGAAAAAACTTGGGAAACTCAAAAGGGAACCCATTTTCCACTGGGCAGCAATCCCTCAAGCTTAGTTTTAATTAAAAAAATACATATAATTAAAAAAGACAAAATAATTTCAGAATATTTGCAGCAAAAGTTACTAGATAGTAAAATAATAAAACTCTACACAAACATGGTTTGTGTATAAAACATTTGTGCCAGTAATTAGAATCCATCACTCCTGTTGTTGAATTATAACCAGATGCGTCATCATTCCATCACACTTTTATTTTCACAAGTAATAGAAAGCATTTTCCTTCTTTCACATTTCACTGTGGTCCACCATCCAAATCAGATATAAACTCTGCAGAAGTTTCACAGCCAATCGACTTTATCAGCCCATTTCCCACAGATCATTCACAACAATGTAGCATTGTGTTTGGCAGCCCGCTCAAACCTGTGCTTGAACTGGCGCCACTCTCCACTCCAAGCAAGGCTTGTCTGACTTCTTTGTGATTGCCTTAGACATTGCATTTAGTCTTCAGACAGTGGGCACAGATTATTGTGCCAACTAATTGTAAAATGGAGCTATGGTCCATCATATACCTGTTTGTTTGGCAGGTCAGCCTGACACATTGATTGGCAGGCTATCAGTCTCTGAGCCCCTGTCAGTCCAGCACCTTTTCACGGAAACCATATTCATATAAAAGAGAAAGAGTGGTGGGGGAGAGAGGGTTTGTGGCTAGGGCAGTAAGGGAGGTAAGGGTTAGAAAGGGGGTGGCACAACCCTCATGACCCCAATTCTTTCGCTCTTATAGAAAGCTGTATTTCTCTCCCAAAGAGGCATTGTGCTCACCCCCCTTCCCACATGGGAACTGTGTTGGAGTGTGGAGGGGGGCTGGAAGAGGTGGGTTGCAAGAGCAGCTATGGCAGTCGGCCATTCCTAATGAACAATGCCACAGAATAGCTTTATTTGTTAAGGCTTCCACAGGCAGTACATAGAGAAGCTTTGGGTGGATTGAATGGGCTCAGGCTGTTGCAGACCCCCATCCACACACACACACTCTTCCCCCTCTCGCAGCTTGCAAACCCCATTGATTAACCTAGTTCTGAAAGTCTGAAAGTCTGAAAGCAGGCTAACAAGATGGAGTTTAAAGTTTATGTCAATTAGTAGTCATAGAGAGACTGGGCAGCTGCAAGGTTTTGTATGTTAACTGCTGTTCGTCCTTCCCATGCCTGGACTCAGGACCCATAGGTCAAAGTTTGCAATCCTACTGCCAAAACACATAGGCTTTACCAATAGTGTCAACCTCAGTGACCTTTCTGACAACCTTGACCCCTAGGGGTCCTACATTGATAAATCTTACAAAGAGCTAAGAGAGGAGCAGGATTGTCATTAAATTGCTTGGGAAATTGATTTATTTATTGCATAATGTTTGGGGGTTTTCCTATTGCGATGCAAGTTTTCTTGATGGACATGTTTATATTGTGAAGCAGACAGCAGGGCTACAACACTGATGAACAACACAGATGTGTTCTAAACTCTGCAAGGCTAATGCCATTACAGTCATTTTCAACTGCAGATGTGTCAAGCAATGCCTCTTCCTTACATGACTGGTTTTCAAGCCAAGCATCCTCAACTTGCCCATTGCTGAGTAATCCATTTACTCAGATTCCCAGTGCAACTCCTGTTAATACTATAGCTTTTGTTAAAATGTTACTTCTCCAAACTGGCCCTCCAGAACAGACTCTCTTTTATTCACTCACTTGTTCAAACATTTTTTAATTCAAGGTCTGAACCCAAGCACTCACTTTTTCCACATCCTCTGCTCTTTTTTGAATCTATTTATTTATTTGGAACACCCTGTTCACATGTTGTTCATTTTAGCATCCAGGGAGCTTTAGTATAAGTGATGTGCAATGGGACCTCAGTCTTGACGGGCTGTGTTAAACAGCACACCAATCAAACCCACAGCCCTGGGACCATCCTAAGGACCGTTGTATATAATGGACACGCCTTTGCGCTGTCCATAGTAGGAGATGAGAAACATCTCTTAGAATGATCGCACAAACACAGCACACAGTCAGTGTCTCTTTACATGGGAGAGTTGTTGAGCTGTGAGGGCTCTTTTCAAAGCACGCACAGCTGCGACGGAGACTTTTCCATTTAGAGTTCGCTGCTGAACAATGTACACACTGCCTCGTCCAGATCACAGCATGCACCAGGGTTGGTGAAAGACTTACTCATCGGAGTCTGTGTTTTGAATTGCCTGAGTAAAAGTGCCTTTGGAGCCTCCCTCCTCTGTAGTCATTAATGTGCTTTGATATAATATTCCTCACAAGGTGCTTAAAAAAGCAAGTTTATACACTCAGTGGTATCAGATAGCATGAACATGTCTGCGTCAGTATACTCATTGTTGAAATTGTTAGATAATTTATACTTTAAAAATAGTGGTTTGTCATTATGTCTTGAACATGTGACAATAATTGGAAACTTCTTTAGATGCTGTAAGTGAACATGAACAAGAAATGTTGGCTCGCAGTGTTTTGATTGGTTCAAGCACAAATGATTCTTTGCATTCTGTCTATCACTCAGATCAGTCATGTGGCAGTGTTACGTGAGCTTCACTGTCCTCTCAACCCTGCTGTTCAGAGAGGACCAAACCTGATTCAGATATTGTTGGGTATCATGAAAAAATGGTTACCAGTGACCATTATATATGTTTGAATATATGTGTTCTGTTTCCTTGTCTGGTATAAATCAACCTAGGAATTTTCCAGGTAACTGCTGAGTGCAGGGAGAAGCTATGCAGGGCTACTACACGCTACCTCAACATGACCTCTCTGTGCACCTGGCACCATGTACAGAGGGAATAGGCCTAGCTTGACTAGCGCTTGACTAGCACCCCTCGCTCACAGAAAACAACTATAGTATGAAGGAACTTGGTGACATTACTAATTATGTTTGTATTATGTTCCTCTGTGTCATACTAGTGATGAACATTTGAGCTGTTCAGGCACATGACTTAGCTGGCCCACTGGACACTTACTCACCTTGCCATCTGGAAGCACTCACACTGTGTAGAGAGGAGCTTCTTCTGGAGCCACAGAACAGTGAGGCCCAGAAGACCATCACTGGCAAGTCAGGCAGGCAGATGTTTGGTCATTTTTAATGTATGTTAGGTCAGATGTTATGAACATACTGTCCCATTTCAATTACAGTCAGCTTAAAATGATCTAATAGGTAAACAAAAGATTCAAGAGATGAATAAAATATTCTGCAGGGCTATCGTGGGTATAGCTGGTACAGAGTAACGGAAGCATGACAGCAGTGTTAAGGGGTTCTAAATATGCTGAAGCTCGCTATACATACATGACAACTAGCGACAGAGCTGTGAAAAGGTTCCTGCTATTACTGCTCGAGCAGTAGAAGCAGACAAAGGGCCCATTCTCCACCTGAACCCTATGGCCAGTACAATTATTGGAAAAGCAAGAGCAAAAAGAGAAAGAAATGGAGCGAGTGCATGAGAAATATGGAGACCGAGAGAACGAAAGGCAGGGAGAGCTCTAGGTGTGGTTCCACGTTCCCAGTGATATTAACCATCCAGGGAAATCAGACTAACACAGAAGATGACAGAGGATCTAAATTACCTTTTGATTGGTGGTGTGGCAGCATGTTTATACTGTTGGTCATCTGGCACAATGCAAGCTCCTGTTCAGCCTTTCTGCAGTCGTCAGTCTCTTATTAATTACGGTAAGTGACCTTTGAGAATGTGATGACAGAGGCAGGAGGCTCGGGGGGGCCACAGACATTCTGCTTGTTTGATGAGCTCCCATGACTAGGTGCTTTTTCTCCCGACGGTCTCTCTATCGTTCTCTTTTCTCTCTCATGGCTCTGTTGCTTATCTCTCGCTCACCATCTCTCCCCTCCTCCCTCTACCTTTGAGGGTTTTTTTTTTCTTTTATCTATTGGCTTTCTGTTTTAAATAAACGACCTTAGTCCTGTCCATAAGGCTAGTGTACTTGCAGTGTCTTGAGGAATTTTGTTACTTACAATTATTGCAAATGCCAGAGAGCCTCAAGCAAAGCCTCCCAAATTCTGTGTCCTAATTCTGTCTTCAATATCGCTCTCAGTCTCTGTTTTAAAAAGAATTATCATTTTCTTTGGAATAGGAACTCTTTTCTGTTGATATTGCCAAAACCGCATGCAGTGTCTCGGCAGATTTACATGAAAAAGAGTAAAAAATGATTCAGGTTTTCCCAAAATATCACCCTTGCGTGTCAGAGATAATACATATGATAGGAGAGTGTGAGTGAAATTAAAGAGCATCAGACGTGATGATGCATGTGATGTTCTGCCAGTGCTGTGGGATTGTAGGCCGTGACACTTGTGCTTGGGTGTAGCTTTAACGGCAGAGCAGGGGACACACATTGAGGAATCTTTATTTTCTTACCACGTTTCATGTAAATAATTGGTTTGTGCAACAATATTATTGACAACCGAAAAGTAACTTAAACAAAATGAAAGAAAAACACAGATGGTATTTCCCCTTCATTCAGCAGTAATTAATGACAATTCTAGCATAATGATTTGATCATTTATTTCCGCAACAGTGAATTCAGATGCTATGCCTGCCAGATTGTTTTCAGGAATGGAATAATTATGGTACAAAGATGTATTTGATATTTTTAAAAAAATGAATAAGCAATACCAGCGATCTCATCAGCCAAACTGCTAGTTTCAGTCCCAAATCTGCTATCCAGCTGGCTGGTGGAAGATGCTCTGTCAGAACAGGGAAGTGGTCCAGGTGCTGCTCAAAGTACAACTGACCAACAATCAGGGACAACTGTACTCAGTTATCCTTCCTTCCTTCTTGGTGTGAACCACATCTCACATGGCTTCACATTCTAGAAGGTTTTTCATTACCATAAAATTATCTACATAGTTCATGGTGTAACATTTTTATCATATCTACAAAATAAAAGGTAACCAGAAAGTAAATTAGCTCTTTGTTTACAAAATGAATACTCATTGTTTGATTATTTGTTTGCTTTTTTTAAAACTTGCTTACTGATTGCTTTTATACATTCTGATATCAGTGTAATCAGCTCAACATGGTTATGACATTTTTATTTTTTTGTCGTTTCTGGTAATTGTGCGATTTCCTGTTGAACTGGGAGCCACTTGTTGAACAAAAGATGGAATTCCACTTTGAACAGTTTTGGTGGAAATGATTTCATTTGCTCTAATGATGCAAACTGATTTATAGAACAAGTATGAATGTGCTGATTATTTTTTTTTTTTTAAAAAAGCATTCATTTAATGTATACTGTACACACAACATAAAAAAAAAACATTAAGAAGAAAATAAACACTCGCTGTAGTATAACACAATTAGCAAATGAATGTTTTCCCAAAGGCAGCCTTTGAATAAAAAATATGTATGTGCTGACTGTAACATGGGATTGGAGGGGTGTGAGAGAGACAACAGCTGGGTTATATTGTCACTGGTCATTGAAACACAGCGTGGTAAGTTGGACACTGTTGGGACTTCATGTATTTGACGGCAAACTTGAGTTCCTTGCTCTTCTTGTCCCACTTGTGAATAGACATGAGCAGTAGCTGCTGTTCAACCTTGCGGCCCATGATGAGGAAGTTGCTCCCGAGACTGTCCAGCTGGGGGCAAGGACAGTTCGCTCCATTCTTAATGTACAGTGTTAGTTTTTTCAACTCTTTTTTGCGCAGAACGCCCATCTTCAGGACCTTCTTCTTCTTTTGCGCTGCAATAACCTTGCGGTCACCTTTCTCCTTCTTAACCTCTTTGATCTTCATTTTAAGTGCTGGAGGAGAGATGAAAGGATTAGGTATTTTAAAAACAAATTACTTTCAGCAAGAAACACCATATGTCAAAGGGTAAAGATCCCGTTTGTTCGTGTTGGTGTGCTGTCACTCATTTTTACACATCGGAAAAACTGGGAAATCCCCCTGCTTTTTCTGGGCCTCCCAATGTCACACTGGTTCTACCATTCATTTGTACTATATCAAGCAGCAAGACATTTCACAACAAGCGCACAGGAAGAGTCTGGGCTATCCCATTGAGTGGAATAGTTTACACCTCCCCAGAGGAGCATCATTTAACCATGGACTGCACTAATTGCAGTCACCCGGGAAAGGATGGAGAGACGAATGGAAAGTTTCAAAGACAGATGTGAAACACCACATCAGTGGCCTTTGTACATCCGCACCTCATTCGCTGCTGGTTCGCAGGGCGCAAGCTTTGTGGCACTCAGCCAAACATCATCCTGAAAGCTTTAAATAAATGTTAAGTTTGGTGTGCAAAACATAATGTGCACTAATGAGCTACAGGTAAACAAAACAACAGCAAAATATCTTCCATTTTGCTGGTGCCCGTTTCCAGTAGTTTGCATCCCTCTCCTAACATTTCAGATGCTGAAATACGTGTGCATACACAATCCCAGCATGCTCAGGGCAGGTCTATCTATCGTCACCAAGCCACTAATACATTTTCAACTCTTCTCTAAGAGGTTTGGCAACAGCATAAATAATATTTAATCAGTCAGACATCAGTCAGAAAGCATGTAAATAATGGAAAAGAAAATAGAGAAAACAACAACAAAAAAAGATAAGTTGATTAAACTGCTCGTGATGGATGTCCAGCACAGACAGGCTGTAGCTGGGAAGGTCTCAAGAGCTGAGGAGAACATACAGGTCCAGCAGGGTGGCACAGTGACCACTAATTACACTAAACGCTTACTCAGTGAAGGCTTCTACAGTCTCATACTGTCTCATACAGTTACTGAAAAAGATATGGAACATTTTGAACAAGCTCCTAATTTTTTGAACAATCCTCCTGATTTTTGGTACTTGCCCATAACCCATAATGCTTGGTGAGTGTAAGCATGTCTGCGCAATGTCGCGATGACAAGCTAAACCGACTTTTTAAACAAAAGCTTGTCTAAACTTGGGCGGTAGGTTGCAGGGGGGAGGGGGAGTAAATGCAGGTAGGGAGAGTAATCACTGTGAGCAGAAACAGAGCTCACTCTTTAAGAGCTCACTCTTTAAGACATTTTAGGAGTGTAGCAACTGTGCTAACACCCAAGAGCATAGTTAACTTTTATAAGTAGTGATAGATGTAAGATCAGTTTTTCCATACTCAGCTGTATTTAAAAATACTGTGGCTGTGAGTCTATTGTTCCAGAAGTATAACTAGAGGAAGCTGATGCTGAAACTTCACCATTTATGAGTAGCATTCCAAGCAATTCCTGAAAGCCATTTCTGCCTGTCAAAGCCAAATGCATTGTAAGTAACTCAATAATTCCCTATTTAAAGAGATTTGACTTCCAGTTCTCTGGTGGTCATATGACATTTAAAAATATTTTTTTTTAAATGTTATTTTGAAGCACATGTTCAAGTATTAAGAAAACAAATGAGACAACAGTGAAGGTGAGCAAATGATCAATGAAGTGCATGGACCCACATGAATTTATACTGAAGTCATTCTTAGCAGTTGTGTTTCTGTACTGCTTTTTCATTTAGCTTTTAAAATTTTATTTAATCTTTTTTATTATTGTTATTTATCTTCAGAATTTACAAGAAGATAAGTTTAGCAATCTTTGGATTTATCATGTTCATTCTATGGAATTCATTCATTTTTTTTTATATAAATCTTTGATTACATTTGACTTTTTCTCTAAAACAACAACTCAGTAGACCTAATGAATCACAATGGCACACCCACAAAAAAGATTCCAGCTCTATTTGAAAATCCAGCATAACTAATCTCATTATCTCTGATAGCAGCATAACGTCTGTATGCTGTACTGCAATTCTAATTACGGGAATTAGAATTTTTAAAAGTTGATCTTGAGAAAACATGAAATTTGTTAGTTTCTGAGTATTACCTTTTCTGTGCTGAATTGACCTGCATGGTGAATCTGTAACAGCTTTTTCAAAACATAAACACAGTATATTTTAAACTCTAAACTACACATATGACAGATGAATGCTGGCCATGCAATCACATGCGTTTTTGGTCACACATTTACCAGTGTTTAGATTCCATTTATGCATACAGAATCACATTTCTTTCCGTTTTCCCATTGTTTTACCATTTTGATTGTCATTATTATTGCAATCTCCACTGGCTTCTGATGATCAGAACAGTATGTGATGAAATGTGATGAACACTGCAAACTGCCTCTGTCAGACCTGCAGGACAGTTGACTAGCTGGAGCACTGACTTCTTACGCTCGCAAAAGAAGAGTAGAGTTGAGGAGAAAATTCATGTGCTTTTTCAGCCCCATGATCAAGATAGAAAATAACTCACAGTAGCATTACTGTTGTTCAGTGGCCAATAAATACACACACAATAACACATTTTCATTTCAGTCATAGCCTTCACAGTGCATATGTTACATATACACAAACGATTATCGGCTCATGGTAGCTGAAAGCTACAATATTCAGTAATGAAAAATTATGCTGCTTCCTAGACAGCCAAACAGACCATACCGTTTACAATAAAACATAATACTACAACACAGTTTTAGGAACTGACGACCACAAAAGTGTGCGCTGTGTGTCTTAGCAAAGTGTTATTAATTGGGTTTATTTTATAACGACTAAAGAAATAATGTGGGCAAAAGCACTGAAATATTTGATTGTGCGTAGTGGCAATAAGGTATTAAATAAGATTGTTCGCTTTACGTTTCTACAAGTCTAGAACAGTCAGTCCTCCAGCTCGACACGCTGGTGAGAGCAATTTGTCGTATTTGAAAGTGGCTATATACAAAGAAGGTTACTACATCCAAGTAAAACACACTTCATGGCCAAAAACAACTGAAGGATGAATGAAGCCACTTTATTTCAGACTACTCTGGCCTCGGCAGGGTTGGCCATTCCAGTACCTTTTGGTTTGTAAAGTCTTTTTTGTCATTGTAAGATATCCAAATACAAACTCTTAGAGATCCATGCTGGATACTCTAGATTACTATAAAGCATGTCAAACACTGTGAAAGTCCTACTATCAGCCGACCAGCAGCAGACTTGCATGCCTGTTCTATTCTGATGAAGGCTTCTGTACTGTGAAACAGTATAGGGACTATTACAAAATTGCTAATCGCTAATTCATAGTAATGAAAATTACAGGAACTGTTTATATACTGTTTATGCAATCAAATGCTCAAATAGACCTAAAAATTATGTTGGCAAAAACACCCGGAGGATTTCTGAATCTGGACAGCAGTTTAGAAACCTTTTCTTTTATCGCCGTTATTGAGATGATTGTTTTGCTCATATCTGATGACATTTTTTCACCAAAACCATAACAGCTCTAAAATGGTCTTCCCACATAAACAAAGTTCAACAGCACATGAATGCTGCCAGATTACTTATTTCAACACTCTGGACAATTGAGTTAAGCAGGAAAGCAACTGTTGTCATTTTTTTTCTGTCCAGTACAATCAACACAACATTCCACTCTGTGTTTTTCCCAGTAGTCTCTAATCATTGTCCTAGGACTGGACTAATTTGATTTCCCCACTTTTGTATGTGTGTGCGCAGGTGGGACTAGGTGTGTATGCCTGTGTGGGCAGTTTTGATAGCAGTCTCACTTACCGAAGTCGCTTGCACAGAAGTGTTCCATTATTGTGTCAGACTTCAGTTCGTTGTCACATGGTGGACATGCTTTTGACACTGTAAACAGAAAGAAGCAACAGATGATTTAACTTTTCCATTTACAGAATACAGATGAGTCCTGTGGATTTTTATGTCTTTGTGATCTCAGTGACTTATTGTCTTTATTCAATTCTCTTGTAGGACAGATATTTTGTGTAGCAGCATATTTTGTGTAGCATGACACAGGAGAAAGACAGTGGGTCTACAGTGTTCCTCGCTAAAGCACTAAACACTTTGTAAGCACTTTGTGAATTTTGCCTTGTCAGATGCTATTTTCTGCTGGGCGGATATGTAGAGCAGAAGTCTGGTGCAATGTTTGCACTGCAATTAAGGCGATGAAAATGTTTGAATATAGATATCTGTATATTTTAGTGAAGAGGCATGGCACAAATCTCCCACAGAAAAGTGAACTTTTCTAAATTCCAGCAACTAGTGAGCAATTGAAGTCATATGCTTTCCCTGCTGGTGGTCTCGATAGCCAGAAAAAAAAAAAAATCTGACCAATACCAGAGATAAAATGATTGTCTAATCTAGATCTTTGTACATTTCACCAGTAATCTTCTAATCATAGGTTAACTACATAATGTACTTCAGCTCTTACAAAGATCTACTGCACTTTACTGATTTCTGGACTTCTAGCGTCTTTCACTGCTCTCCTCACATGTGTCTGCATGCTAATGTGGTCTCGGAGATGGGGAAGCATGCACATCACTCGGCTGTGCTCACACGGAGGCTAAAGGCCAATGCTAATGGTCCATAATCCATAGCCTTCCAAATAATAAGAGAGACGGAGAGAGAGAGAGAGAGAGAGAGAGAGAGAGAGCTTCTGGCGTGCTGGATGTTTGAGTTCCTCTCTCTGAAGGACAAAGGCATGAACCTGGGATGCTCAGCCTTTCACTTCTTCAACAAGCAGAACGCGACAATCTCTAAATACTCTGACCAGGACTTTCTGTACGATATAGGCTACTTTGTTCGAGGCCATTGGTGTAAAAGTATGCTGTGCCAAATCTGTAGTGTTGAACAATTTGGGCCTGTCAGAGTCAAACAGCTCAAGTGAAGCTAATGAAAAGGGCACTGGCCAACTATATACTATGTCCAGAGAATGCCAGCACAGTTCTCTTGGACTTTTGCAAAGTTCAAGCAAATATATTCTAATCTTCTAATTCAGGTCATAATAAAAATGTATGGTTAAATTATCTTGCAAGTGCAGAAACAATCTGCTCTTGTACTTTTATCTCTTTGTGTCTCCTCTATGTTTTATACACTTTATCCCTATATTTCAGTTCTATGTGTTTATGTATGTTTTATGTATTTTGTGTGATTGATTTTTTTTCTACTTGAATCCATTTTAAGCAATTTGAATTACACTGAGTGTGGATAATAAAATAAGTAAATAAACTTGTGCAGCTGAGCAGTAAGTGGATTCAGAGAGGCAAAATTAAAGGAGACATATTGTCCCATAATACACTAAACGTGATCCATCGTGGACTAGAAATGTCATTGTATAAGAAGTCAGAAATAACAACTTCTGGTGTCGTTTGGGATGTGAGTCACATATATTCTACAATTAACGTAGCCGGGAAAAGCTGTTAAATATGAGAAGGAAGAAACAAATGTTTTTCATTATGACATTAACTGCTGTTTTTATTTTGTAGGAAACGATTTTCTGTCTTTGCAGAGATACTGTGCTCTTTGCTCTCTCTCTTCCCTCTTTTTCCTTGGCTGCTTATGTGTGTTATGCATATTCAAGCGTAGTGCTGCATGTTTTGCCTGCGGAGCTCCAGGTCTTCTATCACCTCGTTGATCTACTAAGCAGAGGGCTGTGCAGGATGTGGCTGGGGAGATTTGGTAAAGTTACCCCTCCAATCAGCTAAAAATACAGAAACCTCTGCCTGTCTGAGGCAGCTGTGATTGAACAAAGCATGATCGACTGCAACATTTGGTTGGCCAGAAGCATGTGTTTCCTCCTGTAACTACAAAGAAGCCTACCTGTTTCTGTTCTCTCCGGGCCACTTGTGAATGAAAGTGATTTAGTCATTTGCTCACCATAACGTCTGTAACCCTTCACTCCAGCTAAGACAACAAAAGCTCCTGGTGGCAAGCAGTTACATGGTTCCCTCCCTGATTCCTTCTTTTGGTTTAAAAAGCAAGGGTCAGAGTTTATCACCGCAGTCACAAGAACAGCCACAGTGGGGGACAATAAGGAGGGTCAAAGTTCAGTAGGCTTCAGTGCTTGGACTGTAGGGAGGTAAACCCCCTCTGTGCGTTCTAACTAACAGTTGGTGCTGGAGCAAAAATTCCCATTCATTCCCGTACATTCACAAGCATTGCCAAATATTCCCATACATCTCCATACGTCAGACCTCTTCTAGACAGTAGGTCACAGATGTGATTGTCTGCTGGTGATCACGTAATTGCCTTCTGAGTGATGAGGGCTCTGGGATCTCAAGCCACCAGGCTCTAGTTCCGCACGAGAGCCAGACTCTTGGAGTGCTAGTGTCTTATTTGATCTGCAGAGCAGTTTATTCACTTTTGCAGGGTGGTTTACTGGCAGGCTGCCCTCTTGAAGCACAGCCAAAACATGTGTTTGAAGAGCAAGCACGGGGTATTCTGCAAAGTGCGTTTCTGTGTGCGTATTCAGTGACTGGCTCACATTAGCAGACTCATTTTATTTGTTTGTGATTCAGTCAAGAATTTTGTACCATCCTTCATGAAGTGTATTTTTTGTTTAAAGTTTATCTCATCTACACACTGTTTTTACATGAATCCCCTTAGACACATAATGGAAAATTAATTAGACTGATTATATCCGTCAGATTATATTAGAGTGTCAGATTCAATCCACACTTTGTGAATTCACTATGTAGACATCTGCTTGATTACTGAAAGTCTCATTTAAATTGGGCTTTTCCAAATATGTCGAATTTGATAACGGAGAATAATATTTTAATAGTCACGCATTCCACACGGCAGGCTATGTTTGTCTATAACACAGCCATGCTGGAATATGAAACCCGATGTAACGAGCTGTAGATCTGCATCACATGTTCAGCTGCTCTTTGCACAAACAGTAGCTGCCCACAGTTTACTGGGACATTTCCTGAAGGCCCTTTACACAGTGAGCGGTGAGACACAGGAGACCTTGGAAAGCGTAGAGGAAGGGGATCTAGCAGAAGGTCCGTCACTGAGTCTGTCATCAGGGCACAATGTGGTTTGGTGGCCTGCTGTCTGTTGTCAAGCTGAAGCCAAAGGTCTTAAGACTTTTCATATATTTAGGCGCACATGTTTTGTTTTTTCAGTGAACGTTGCTCTGTAAGAGAAACAGCAAAATCGCTTGTGTTCCTCTTCTTTTTAATGATGAAACCATTCCTTTTAGACTACTCAGAGGTCATAATTTTATGACTCATTTGGACCCAAGTTATGAGCAGTAACGCTTATGACATAAAATATTACTGTGCTCAGGATGAAATGCAGAATGTAATTAATGTCACAAATCCCAACACATCTGTTTAAATAAGTATGGTGGACAGAGACTGGTTTAAATATCTCCCCTTCAGCTGCCCCCTGCCATGTCCTAAAAACACGCTTTAGCATCTACTGGAATCCTATAAATAATACAATGTGCATTTTCTAAAAAAGCTAGCAAGTGTTTTCCATAGCCCATTTTGATGTAGCTCCAGTGTGTCTGTGGCTTACATCAACCAAAAGAAAAAGTTGAGTACACCACAATATAGGACAACTACTGACAGTGACATGAGGCACATCCAAATACTCTGTGTATATTTTGGACATGAGAGTAAAAGCAATTAAAATTTTCCAATATTATATGTGTACACACACACACACACACACACATACACACACTCCTCTGGAAACCTTGTATATGACATGTCTGGTAAAAGTTGTTCTGTAGTACACAAGGATATATATATATATATATATATATATAATAATGTATATGTATAATTTTTTATTTATTTATTTATTTATTTATTTTGATGACTCATTTAACAGTAGACCACTTCTGTTACTCAGGCATTTTGGCTTGAGATTTAAGAGAACAATCTCATGCCTCACAACTGAAAAATGCTCTTCTGTTATAGTAATTAATGTCGGAAGAAACCACGCATTGCTCCTGCACTTCAGAAAAATGCTATTTACCAGAATAGATCCATCATTCTAGCCAAGGCAGTCTCCAGATACGGACCAAAGGACATTTCTACTGGCTGTGAACTCCTCTCAGGTCTCCCCAGTGTGCTGCTCTCCAGACTGCTGGGAACAGTCCAGCCCTGTGTGGTGAGGGTTTGTTGCCATGCTATCAGCAGAGCCCTGTTTCAGACCACAGCGTGCCCTTACCAGAGCAGACGCAAGTGTGAGCATTTGGCAGCGGCCTGCATTGCTCCCATGAAGCGAACTTCACCCCTGTTTCGATGCTGAACGCCTCACTATTCTGCTTTGGACATTTTTGTCCAAAATATGATTTTTTGAAATTCTGTGCAGCACTTAAACAAACTCACTACTGCAACAGAAGCCAAGCTACTTGGCTTATGGGAGGGGAGTGTCAAAAACCAGTGCAAATGAGAATCTTGGTTTTGTTCATCAAGCTCCTTGTTGGTAGGATTGATGTTCGCTACATTTCTGACTTGTTAAACCCTTTTCACTTACACGTCACTCTGTGCACATACAAAGTTCTATCATTTTTGCCTTGGTCTGGGAATCATATACACCTAAAATCACCAATGTTTGCTAAGTGTCTTCAGTGAGGAAATTCCAGTTCCGTACTGGACTGATTGAATAACTGCATTAAAATCTGTATTTTTATCGCTTTTAAAAATGTATTTTTATTGCATTTTAAATCAGTGGAACTGAAAGGTAAACCAGTTTTGTTAAGTTCAGCAGAGCATGCATTTAACTGATTTAAATAGGTATCTTGAGTCAGTTTGACACACAGTTAGGCCACCTTTGTTTCATTTGAGTGACTCCTTGTTTGCTATTCAATATACACTTATCATAACATAACTCTAAAAAAAAAAAAAAAAAAATTCAAGTAAGAAATTCAGATAGGATCAGAGCGCTTCTCTCAATAACAGAAAGGAATGTGCTGTGTGAGTTCCTTCACTTTGGTTGGGTTCCTGATTTTCTTTGTTTATTATGTCTGAATTATTGACCCAAGAAGGACAGTCTTCTGTCCTTTCTCAGAACCTTCCCATGGCAGTGCCCTCTCATTCCCTTTCTGTGCTCTCTCTTACTCTCCTGCTCCTTCTCTCTCTTTTCTTTCTGCTTCCAGCTCCTTTTATGGATGGTCCTCTTTTCCCCAATGAAGCTAACTAATGTATGACCATCCACACTAATTAGTGATCCCCCAGTAACTGGCTCCCTGGCTAATTGGCCACCTAACTGCCAGATTAAACAAAGAAAGAAAAAGGCCAAACATGACAGGCACTGCCCCTGCACATTCCGAATGAGATTTTGCTTTTGGATAGTGAAAGCTCAAAGTACTTTTTTTTGTCTTTCTGAGTGTACAGTGAATTCCCTCACTTCACTTTCACAAGACACTCACAGTTCACGAAAGGAAGATGTAAGAATGAGTCAGTAGAGCTGGCAGGGTTTTCAGTTTGCGCAAGCAAATATGTCTTATTGTTTTTATGATCCATTGTTTAATTTTTACTCACTGCTTTAACACTATCTGGAACAACATTAAATAATTCTAAGCTCAGTTTATTTTAAGAAGAGATTTTTTGTTTTATACAATGTTTGAACTTAGATCTTAAAAGTATTCTTATAGGTAATTACAAATTAAAGAGGCTGGTTTGGTTACATTTTCTCACACTAACTCACAGTTTCTTAGTTTTTATAGTAGTTGCTTTATGTATATTTTCTGTCATATAGCAGTTATAACGTTACGTATATTTTCTGTCATATAGCAGTTATAACTTTATGTATATTTTCTGTCATATAGCAGTTATATCTTTTTGACTGCTTAATGGTATAACATTATTCTATCTGTTTTGTTCTTGACTGAGTTTAGACATTCTTAAACCCTGCATACTAATTTATTTTTGCTGCTCTCTTAAGTACTCTCTTTGAACACTTTGCTTTCCAATTATGAATCTTTTTAATATCATTAACAATTCTGCAACTCAGAATGAATTGTGTTTTTTTATATACTGTGTGTAATTTACTGCATTATACAAGATATGAACTACTATGACTGCGAGTTTCATTAAAACCCTACCTGGAGTCTGTGTGGCAATGTTCCCAGAGAACTGCATAGGGATGCAGAGGTCATTATCAATAGGGAACTTGTCACACTGCAGCATCTCTGGCCAGGGAAAGCCGTAGGTCTCCATGACGGGAGCGCAGCTGTCCCTGACGGCTTCACACAGCGAGCGGCACGGGTAGATGGGTCGGTCCAAGCATACGGGCGCGAACAGAGAGCAGAGGAACACCTGCGTGTCAGCGTGGCAGCGCTTGGCCAACAAGGGCACCCAGCTGCCAGCTTGCTGCATCACCTCGGGCATGGTCTCGTGGTCCAGCAGGTTGGGCAGCCGCATCTTCTTGTAGCCCACGGTGTAGCAGAGGCGCAGCTCGGACGGGATGTCCACGCACTGCGGCTGCTTGGCGTAGAAGCGGCCGTTGTGGAAGTTGTCGGACTGCCAGCTGTAATAGTCGTACTCCTCGGAGGCGGCGGCGCAGCCCAACACGAGCAGTCCCAGCGCCAAGCGCAGTAAGCTGGCCACCCACACCTGCCTCTTCTGCCCAGCCATGCTCCTCAAGTTCTGCTGTAAGGCAAAGCAGAGGAGAGGACGTGCTGAACGAAAACAACAAAGTGTAATCCTTTTCTTCTTGTCTTGAAGTCGGAAGAGATGACAGAAAAAGACTGGAATGCTGTTTATTGTAGTGTGCTCCCACTTCTTGTACAGTATTTTCCTGTTATTCTGCCAATGTAGGAAACTCCTGACTTCAGTTCTTCAGGTGATTTTAAGGAGGGGTGAGTTGCAGCTCACACTGCTGTGCTTCTTTCTAGGCTGACTGAGGTGCACCTAGACTATATGAAGGAGTGGATTGCTGGCCATACCAGCCGACAGCCCCCTAGAAAGCTGCAAGTCCACTCCACCTCCCACAGGCTTCTCCTGTCTTCAGTAAGCTCCGCCTCCTCAAACCACAGCCAACTACTGCACAGTGGGCGGTACCACTGCCTCAACTGGCAATCCCCCACAGCCCACCTCTCTAGCAGACACTTCTACAGGCAGTCACACGGCCAGGCCTGTGTGTGGAGTGTGCTCAGCAGCCTATGGTTCTTTCTGCCACACACACACGCGCACACACACACACACACACACACACACATTCCCTCCCCTGCTTTTCAGGTTTCCATTTAGTAGGAAGTAAACCATGGGGAGTGAAAAGTGCTTTTTTGGGGCATTGAGATTCAGTGCAGCTACAGGTGGTCAGGACGTTTGGCCACGCTGTTTGAGAAATGCTAATGCCAGTCCTGGATGTGAATAGAGTCAGGCTTTCCCTCTGTCGCCTTCTATCAGCTGCCGTCACACACCCAGGGGCCCTGCCTTCATCCTGTAAGCATTCAACAGCAGGGGCCCTTACTGGCATACTGCAACCTTCTCCAGCTAACCTTTAAGAGCTTTTAATATCGGCCTTAATGGTAAGATCTAACACCCGATCAGCAGAGCTTTCAGTGTCATGTATGCTTCCCATAATCGTTTTCATTTTTATGTGCTGATGTGTAATTTACCTCCCATTATCAGTCAGTTTTTTTTTTTAGTACTTTAATTCCATGGCACAGTTAGGTGTAATGTCACTTGTCATAAATGGGCTCTAGGACCGCACAGACAACAGTCCACCGATCAGCACATAATCTAATATACAGTGTAAATGATAATGCACTATGCTGTCACAAAACTGGAGCCAAAAGAAGCAGCATTAAAATAGCAATATTTGATATATTTAATATAATAATTTTTGGTGAGATTGAACCTAATTTTCATTTATGTAACATATATTGGAAGCAAAACAGGATGTCATTCAAGATACATGAAGCAATGTGCCTTAATCATTAAAAAAATGCATCAAGGCTGTTTAATTGTTACAGATATGAGGTTGCATGTATAATTGTATTAACTGTAACGTTTGGTTGAGATGGATCATAAGGTTAATTAAGGAACATTTACTGATTTGCGTGTGCAGTAATTTACATATACTTATGTGAAGCAGATAATGTTCAAAACAAGCAAATGAGTAAAGAAAAAAAAACAGCCAGATGACACAAGACACACTGAACTAGGTCTTCACCAGTTATTTATGAAAGTACATTTTTTATGCAGGCTTCTTTCCACATCTACACCACAGGATACTAAAACACCGCCTTTAGCCGAGTAGAACTGATAAAAACATATGGATTGGCACTCACTTAAAGTTCTTATTGACGATGGTTTATTGATGGTTTACATAACTGACAGAGTGATAAAGGTTTAAGCCGGTTCTTCAGAGTTGCAGGTGCCGTCTATTACAGGACAGACCAAATCAAGGCAGGTTATCTCCTGCTGCGGGCTCCATGGTTCCTGGCTGAAGGAGCTGATAAAAGCGCACATGGTGTCTTCGTGTTGATCTCGGTAGAAGGAGCTGGGGCGTGCCTTGCAGCCCTCTCTCTCTCCCTGCTCTAGCCTTTCCTTCCTTCAGCTAGAAACTCACTCTGCTGCCCAGATTGTGTCAGATGCTGGTTGAAAAAGTGTCCTCGACCTTTGCCCCTTTGAAAAATCAATAACTGAAGCAGCAGTTATAAATCAGTCTTATTCCTCCAGAGTTAAGATGAGGAATTTTATCAGGGGCAAATATTTAAATGAGTTTATTGTCAGAACATGAGAAATTTGAAGGTGTATTACCTTATGAAATTCGCTGTATTGAGAATCATACATTTAGAAATTACCTGAAACAAATTATTACTTACTCTAATTAGACATCCATTCTCGAGTTAATGAAATTTACATTCACAATTTACATATTTAGACACATCATTATGCATTCACAATTGTGAAATGACAGCTCTGCACAGTTAATAACATTTTATTAGAATAAAATTTGCTTAACCATGTGTAATTTGCATGTTTTATGCAACTAGGACCATTTCTGATTCTGTTAGTTTGACATGCCTGAGTGAACTCAAAAACTCAGCAGCAGTAGAGCAGCAGTGTTCTCTCAGCAGTAGAGCAGCAGTGTTCTCTCAGCAGCAGTAGAACAGCAGTGTTCTCTCGTGTGGGCTTGCCTGCATTAATTGGCTACATTAGCTGCACTCTGACACGTCATGTTCTCCAGTTCACTTTTTGGCTTAGTGCCCTGATAAATAAAAAAAAATTAAATAAATACATATATTATGAAAAAGTAGAACAAGTCCAGAGTAACTAAAATTTTAGAATGTGGTAAGAGCATCAAACCAGACTTATTAAGTCAAAGAAAGCTACAAAATGTTCTTTATTGTAAGTTACATACAACAATGCTACTCAGACTTGTACTTGTTCTGTCTGTATGATGATATGTATCTGATCTGATCTGCACGTCTATCATTTATATGTAGAAATATGGCCTAATTATAGTCTGCATGGCTGTTTACACTAATAGCTACACAATGTAAACACACTAAATGTAACTCATGTATCTCTCTTGACTTTCTCCATGTTTTCAATTGTCTCTAATGAAAGGACAATTTTCTTTTTCTTTTTCTTTAGGGGAGGGGGGGTAATTACTGTAATGTTAAGATGTGTCATAAAATTCAGGGAAATGGATGTCAGTGGGTGTGCAGTGGTCAGGGAGTAGCCAGATGTGTGTCAAAATACTAGTTCATTGTTAATGCATATTTCCTTCCTATGCCAAGTTGTGTGAGGTCCAACAACCATGTCAAAGGTGTGTAAGCAGAATGAACCAATGCACCGCTGGTCAGGGTTTGCCTCTTAAAGATTAAGATTGAGTGGCTCTGAAAGGGTACTTTTAGTGATCCGCTTTACACAGTGTTTTGGGGGGGCTGTAAGAAGTATCTTGGGCTGCTGGAGAAGCAGTATCCATTGCCCTGATAGGCTCTGTAAGTTCTTGATAAGCCATGCAAGGAAACACTGAAGAATGGGGGATGTGTTTGTTTCCTTTCAGTGTGTACTTATTCTCTCCAGGTCTGTTGACATGCGTGTGCACTGTGCACATCACAGACATGTTTACAGTACAAGCCACATTTGTTTAAGAGAAGAAATAATATTCACTCAAATTATGAGAAAATGTTTTAAACTTTTGCATATTATGTATGTTAACCACCCCAAAGACCAACCTGTAGTTCTTTTATAAACAGGTAAACCGCAGAGGACAAATGGAATGTTATTTTAGGAGACCTTTGTCTATAGTCCACTTTAGTATAGCAAATAATGTCAGCAAGACGGTAATGGCTAGGCACTGTAACAATAGCTTGGTGGCCAAACAAGCATAGAATAAAGGAAATAAAACCCTGATACTTTAATCTTATGCATAAGTGTGGGTTAGCAAAATGTCTTATAAGAAAACTCAAATATCCGTTTGGAAGTGTTTGAGGTTGACCACAAATGGAAAAGGAAACTAAAGATCAAATTTGAAGATTGCTTGAAAAAGTTACTAAATGGCTAAACAGCTCCATTCATAGTTAATTTATAAACCATGACTGATGGCACCATTAATATACCACCAAGAATGTTATTTTTAGATGTGTGACTGTAGCTAGTTATCTGTCAAAATGATACACTAGTACAAAACATTTAAAAAAAAAATAGTGATCGAATGAAAGTCTTTAGTATGTCGACCTCAAGCTTTTAGAGGTGGATTATTTAAAAAAAACATCCTAGGTAAATGGGTTGGATTAAAAATTAATGACCATTATAGTGCAGATCAAGAGGAAGATGAAGTTTCTAGTAATTTGTAATTACTGAGCTCTGACACATGTTTGTGACAAAAAGGCTTTAACCATATCAGTTGGTACAGCTTTGTTTGGTGCTCGTGTTTGCAAACAGTCTGAGGTCAAAACCCGGCTTGATAAATGTGTAACCTTTCCCATACCTGAGAGCACTGGTGTGTCCTGGATACTGCATTCAATTCTAATCTCCCCCTATTAGAGCTGGACTTACAGTCGTTACAGTGGTGGAGAACATTCTTTTTTGTATGTCTTGAGGAAAGAAGATTATACATACAAGAAAATTATACATGCTTAAATTAAATTAGAAAGGATTCACTCTGCATTTTTCAATCAAGATAGACTCCATATTAATAAATGGAGCTGAACCTCAACCGATGGTTCCAAGAGCCATTTGTATCCAAAGTTGCAAAGCAATATATTTCTTATCCCAGGAAGTAGGGGATCCTGTTCTTTTCCTGCAGTAAGCGCGCAGCCTGCAGGCCACCGTCGGAGGGTCACCGCACGAGCACGGCAGCCAGGAGTCAGGCGTGCTTGTGGGAAATGCACTTCACTTCAGATTGTGCTCCCTCCAATCATGGGGCAGCTCTTTTAAAAGATCCTTGAAAAGACTGTGGTCATGGAGCAGAATTCAAAGAGACAGATCAGAGAATAGCAGGCCCTCAAAGGCATGAGGCGGCCCTCAGCGTGGGCCAAAGGAGAGCCCAAGGCCTCGGGGCCTCTGTCTCTGTGGGCTTTATTTCCACTCAGAACTGGCTGGGTAAGGCTGTGAAACTTCCACTGATGTGCTGTATGGGAGGTAGAGCCATAAGATTTCTGGAAGAATGGAAATAGAACAACTTGTAGCCTAGAACTTGAGGTTCTTCTGATGCACATGTTTTATTCTAATAGCGGTACACTGGAGCTTTATGACAATTTCTAAGAGACATTAAGGATATTACACTTAGCCTTGAGAATGTGCCAATGTCACCTTGGTGTGTTATCGACCATTCACAAGGGAGAGGGTACTTGGCAAACTCTTGCAGCCAGGGAAGTGGGTTACTGTGTCAGCAATTTCTGCACAAATTGAAGCACAGTGCTAAAATTCACACTGGCAGTGTGTGCAGGTGTGTTTAAATGATGTTATTATCTAATGTGTTAGTATCTACTGTTTGCCTGGACTACATAGCTATTTGTTTCATAAGCAACTGTAGAAAATGTTTATTCAGGAAAACAAAATTCCCCTGCTTTATAAACGTAGTGATACTTGTGTTGTTATGTTGTTGGTTTTTTTTACACTTTTACTGCAATTTAAATGGCATTTGCCTCCGGTTCCTTTAGCACTGCAGAGACATCACACATCAGTAAATAAATGCTGTTCTGTTGTCCTGGTGATCAACAGCAGCCCTCAAACAGAACTGGGCTCTGGAGAATTCTGGCCTCTCTGAGAGTTTCTTTTTGGCCTGCAGATGGAGGCGTACGAACACTCCACTCCTTTCTTTCTCCAGCAACTCCATTTTCCGTTGGAGTGCGAGGTGGGTCTGGTCTTTGTTGTCATAACAGTCTGTCATGATAAAGCTTTTTGCAGAGGGAAACTTGAGTGAGAAGCTCTCAACGTTTGCTCAGAGATCTGAGGGAACAAGAGAAAACACACAGGGTGAAGAACAAAACCGACACTCCATGTAGTGCTGCCTACACCGGTGATTTTGGACCTGAAACTGGGAACAGTTTTCTTATGATAATAATCCCTTGTTTTATTATTTTGACGCCTGCGTTGGTTTTGTAAGGGATGTGAGCACATAAAGATCAGAAGTCATAGTATCTGCTTATCTCTTGCCTCCATCTCTCATTCTCAGTGGCCTCCTACTCTGGACTTGGGTGGTGAGTTGAGTGGTTTCGTGTCGTTTGTATTACTTTGCGAGCTCTTGCTGTATTTGCATTTGCTCTGTTTGTGTAGTGTAACCCACTCCATGCAGCCCCCTCCATTCAGTGTTAAATGACCTGACAGCTCATCCTCATGAATCTTGTCTGTTTTCTTCTCACATGTTTAATAGATTTCCCAACAGAGTGGCCAGGGTCAGCACACCACAGCAGCACTGACGTGAATCACTTGTGTTTAACACACGCTCTAACATGATGAGGGTTACACAATGTATCTATGGCTGATAGTTCCTGGTTAGAGAGCAAATCATGCCTTCACTAGATGGGACTTTTGGTGTCTTTTGGATGACTGATCTTTGTGGCTTTTATGAACCGAGTCACAGCGGAGACATACTTAGGGGAGACATGCTGACATATTTATGGAAAAATTTAACATATTTTTAATAACTGTATATAATTTATATGTGAAATGTAAAAGAAAAAAAAAACACCCGAGTCATTGTTGTGGAGTGAAAATGATAAAAGACATCTGTTTGCTAGATCTCTTTTGGGTCTCCCGGGACCCGTATTGCTGATGTCACTATTATCTATTTCTTTTTTTGCTTTGTCTTTATCTGAACCCTACAGCTGCAGGTGAAGTAGGGACAGGCAGTGCGTTTCTCTAAGGCGAGAAATGACTCTAAGGTTAAAAATGCGCTTTGGCTCCTGATCCTTGGCTGAGTGCTGCACTGCACAGCACGACCCCTCCGAAGGCCTGACTGGGCCCTCATCCAGGAGACACAAGCTATATTTTCCACCTCCACCACAAGATGGAGTCGCAGCAAAGAGTGTCGACTAGAGCGACACCTGCATACGTATTAGATCATTACATCTTGAAGTTTTTTTTACCACCTTTCTATAGGAAACTCGAAGGTTCAGAATGAGCTGTACAGTGCCCTCCGGCTACAGGTTGTCGATTGTTTAGCGTTCCATGTCAACTCCATAAGTTGCTGCAGTCAAGACAAAATCCAGTTAGAAATTGTTCAAGTGTATGTAACAGAGTCACCTCAGAGCTCCCTTTACCATCAATAGATGAATCAAGTTGTGTAATTACTGAGTGTGCTCTCGCGGTATATTTGATGGGTCACAGCTGTCGTGTAATCACTTCTGTTCAGGTCAGTGTACTGAGCAGAAATTAAATGAGACATGAGTTTAGTGCAACCTCTCTTCAGCACCACTGAAAAAGCTGGAGCTGCACCAAAACTTGATAATGACTCTAATACGCACTTTCCTGGTGACTAGTACTCAAACAGAAAGGCTTATTGATAAAAAATTGTAGGTCTTCAGGTTTTCCTCTTGACTGTGCTGAAATAACCAGGTGGTCCATCTGTAGTCTTTTTTTTTTTACTACAGGAAGTATTCTAGGCTGCTTCTCCGTGGGTGTGCTTGAAGGAGATGTTTGAGTGATCCTTTTCCTTTTCAAAATGCAGGGTTCTCCAAAAGCAGCAACAGAATGTGAAGGCTGGTGTCTGGTACATGAGCCGAACAGACAGTCTCTCCTAGTGGAGGAGTTACTAAACCACAAGGGCAAACCTTGGGAAATATTTAACACTGAATATAAATGACTGTGTTTGGGGTGTCAGACATCATCTTGTGTAATAAGTTGTTGAGTAGATTATTACCATTTTTGGTGCCCTTTTCTCCAGTCTCAAGAAAACAGAAAAGGATTTCAAAACTGAAAGGCATTTTGGTGAAAGATGAATAAATGTAGAGAATGGGATATTGTGTAATGTTGCATGCCAGACTATAGCTCATTTACAGTGTTACTCTGACCTATTTTCAGCACTAGAACATTATGCTGTCGACAAGAAAGCGGAGATGTCTAATATAGTCATGGAATCAGTCACATGATAAACCATCCTATATTAGTCTGAAAACGGGACAAAACTGTAGAATATATGGATTTAGCATATCTCTCCACTGCAGAAGAAGGTATCAGTTGTTATCTGGACAAGGAGTTATGGCATAACAACAAAAATCTGCTCAGTATGTGTCACTGTCCACACCAACATATTACCATGTCAACACAATAATCATATAATAATACCCATGTTTGCATTACCATGTCAGTTCTAAATGGTTCTAAGACCACAGCATTAAAGAGTGACAGGTATTCTTTAATCATTTACTAGTCCTTATTTTGAAAGCATGCTTGTCTTATCAAAAAATCTTGCCGTGCCCCCAGGGGTACCGCTAAGTCATTACTCCAAGTCAGGGAGGCCTTAAGACATGCTGAAAAAGAGAATGAACCCAGAGAGAGCAGGAACGATCCACTACATTGTTTGACACATCTAAGACAAGCTATCTTCTGTTGATCTTTTCTTACACATTATCTTTTACTACATGACACAAATGACCTGATGCTATTTTTAATGCTCCCACTGATAAATTTATACCAGGCTCAAAATAGCATAACTCAAAATCGGTTATTCAGGATAGACTGTCAGGAAGTGGACTTTTCTGTTTTAGATGGATTTTTCTATTTTATATGTGAATGTATTAATTCAAACACACGAGCAGCAGGTGAAATGTAGAGCATGTCTGTGCAGAGATAAAAACAGAAACTAGTACGTTCTCTCCACAAGTCAAAGTATTATCTTTTGAAAAAATTGTTTTTTTATTTGTTCTGCAAGCTATGGTAACATTTCTTAAACAAATACTTTGTTTAATTTCTTAAAAATATAATAATAATATAAAATATAATAATATTAATATATACTGTATATAGTATTTTATACAAAGTAGAAGAGAGAGGAGCAGATGACGTTTGGCCCTCCTTCTAACAGGTTTATTAGCGAATACACTAATATTTTCCTATTCTCTCAGCCTCCTTGTTAAGTCCTTTAAATGGTTATTGAAACCTCCTCAATGTCAAAAGGAGGTGGCAGAATGGCTGTTACCTGTAGTCAGCTTGTGTTCTTGGCAAAATATCTGACAATGAATAATTACACGTGGTGGGTTTCACCTGTTTCACCCTCATCTTCCTCATATGTCCTTCACTGAGAGCAGTGATAGCAGATGCCTTGACCCCTGCCCAAGCCCTCACTCTGTCCACCCCACGACTGCAGAAGCAGAACCACCTTGTTTATAATGGCTGCTCTTACTTTTGATGCCATTCCAGGATGTGCTGGTGTTCGCAATCACATCAGTCATTTGCTTTCATTTCCTGGGCTGCAGATTTGACTGGCTATTAAGCCTGGCAAAGATCAGCTCTCCTCTTAGAGGAGAACATGATCCCACACAGGGCTTTCACTGTGCTTTCAAACCCATAAAACTTCTTTTATGGGCAATTTCATTTTAACATATAAAATTTTGTAACTTAAAAGAGAGACAGCAAATGAATCTGAATGGAAAATACTTGAAAAATGCTGTCTTCACCCCATATTTTGACCTCTTGGCTTGTCATGTCCCAGTGTTTCAGAGTTTCTTCAATGAGAAAGAAGTTACCCCATTACACAGACAGTACTGTTGCACATATCCTGCTTCCCTGGCCAAGATTTACTCACTTCTAAATCATACCAGTCACTGTAGCTCAGAGCATTAACTCTTATGAATGGAAATGTTCACCTTCAGAAGCTCCCCTGCTGGTACTCAGATAGTGCTCCAGCTATGTAATAAAGGCAGCTGGTTTTTAAGAGTTACAAAGCAGACTGATAACTTTCTCGTATTTTATTACATATATTTGCATTTAAAAAAAAAAAAAAAGTCTTCCCACAACAAACATGCTGGAACAAACGTTACACAATAATAAAGATGGCAAGTGAGACTGAGCGTCCCTGGTGAACACCGAAATGTCTTAATTTAACCTTTCATTCCTGAGCAGTGAAGTGGGTACAGAGGGAGAACATGGGTGTGTCAGAATGTAGCACAGGATGAGGAAATGATTCGCTGGTGTCACCTCCCTGCACACACACTGCTATGATTATGGGCGTCTTCACTATAACGAGGCCGCCCAGATTTTGGCGCGCCAACCACAGGCGAGGGCCAAAGCAGGGTGGTGTGCTCTGACAGTCTGGAAAACTGACATGACTTCAAAGCATAGAGGGGATCGGAAAATGGAGAGAAGGACAAAGAAAGTGAAAGTGGGAGAGAGAAAGAAGAAGGGAATTTCCGATAAGTTAATCTGGAGAGAGAGGGTTGGGGTTTAGACCCCAAGTCCATACCTCCCTTTCACCGCAACATTGACATGAAACCAGAGTGAAAAGAGAGTGTAAAAAATGTCCTTAGTCTTTTATTTTGAACTGATTAAACTTGGTGTAAGGGTGGAGGCATCACTGAGAACAGGGAGTGGGCGTGGCTGTATGGGACTCTTGTAAGGACAGTAATAGAATCCATGATTTGGAATCCAGCGCTGGGGTAGTGAGCCATGACTTACACCTTTGAATGGATATGAGCAAAGAGCAAAGCCCCCTTGGTACCTCATTACTGACAAATGAAGCTCACCATCTCTCATCTGAGTTGGGCTTTTTATTTGCAGTGGGCTCATCTTTGACGACAGCCTGCAAGGCCGTTTCCTTGACTTGCTCCAACATGCTGATTCTTTTTCATCACGTTACACTTATTCTTTTCGCAATATTACATTTTGCATAAAAATCACAGGAATGATCGTTAAGAATTTTTGCTTCCTTTTTTCCATAAAGAGGGAGTGATAATTATAGTACCTTAAAAGGAAAATAGCAATGTCTCTGACGTTACAAGCAGACGAGAAGAAACATGCAAATGTACACAGATGTTTACTGAACATCCCCAAAAAGACGACAGCAGGAGAATGGCCAAACGGTCCCATTTCAAAACAGAGACAAACGGGACTAAAATGATAGGCAAAAAAGCAAAATATACTTTTATTATAGAAATATAGAAACACAGCAAGTTCAAAAAGACAAAAAGTACAGAAAGATGCCCAGCTTGGTACTTTAACAAGAGACATTGCTCAGGAGTGTTTGGAAGATGTGGTTAAAAAGACTCCAGGTAATGTTCCACAAGAATTGTGTGTGAGTGTGATGACAGGGCGTGGCTAGTGGTTAATGGAGCAGTGAGGCTGATTGGTGGAGAGAGCTGGAGGATGTAACAGGGAGTGTAACAATGTCCAGCCTTTGGTACTTATGACAGGAGCTATGGAGTACCTTATGATGCATCAGCACTCCTGATTATTTGAGTTAATTCTTTCGTTTCAAGTAACATGAGATGCTGGTGACTTGGACACATATCCAGCCTGTTTTCAGCTGTGCAGTGCTTGTAGTCTTTGGTGCTCAGCAGATGATGTGGACAAAGTCTGTCATAGTTTAGGAACACTAGAAGCAAAAGGTGAATAATTAGTTAATATTCGCTTGCTGGTTGATTGGTTGATCGGTTTGTTTGCTCTTTTTTTATATTCTTTTAAACCATTGGTCTTTATATCATATGCGATGTCTCTGTATGAGCAGACATGCTACAATATAATACATTATGCAGGATCTTCCCAAACCACTTTTGTGTTTATCTATGTACCTTTTAAAAATTAAGATTGACTCTTCATTTATTCTTCCATCTATAATTATAAGTCATCCCTCAAAATGCCTTGCCTTTCATTGTTTTTTCTTTGAAGCAGTATTGAGTTTCTTTTTAATAGTTCATCTTTGGGTTTTGGTTAAGTATCATATTATTCTTGCTGACAGTGAAACCACATGTATGTAATGAATATGATTAATTACAGGCAAAATAATCTTGCTAATGTATTATATGTGTATTAGACTGTATTAAATGTGACATGCTATCACCAAAGTGGTATTACATGTGGTCTTTTATTTCCTAAATGCTGAAGCCTGCAAAACCTAATCGCTGCATTAGTTCCTCCTGTACATTTGAGTCAGGTTTTAGTCCCAAAGTATAACAGTAGACTATTTCAATGTCTGTGATGATTAACTTTTTTTAAATTCACAAATTTAGTTCAGAGTTAGTGACTTGCTCATTGGTGTCTTTGCCTCTGTTCATATCAGCTCCTTCCATTCATGAGTCACCACTAGGGTGCGCTATACTGTTGGCTGGCCTCTGGCCATCTTTGATTTTTGCTATGCCTCCAAAAACCCTAAATATAGAAAATTTTCCTTCCCTGTCCTGTTGTCCCTTGGTTTAGCTGTATCGATTGCATTAGCAGGAGAAGTGGAGCATGTGCTCATGCTGCTCTTGGTGGGATGATGGAAGCCTGCCATTGGTGTTTCATGTAAGCAGGATTCAGTGGCCCTTGACTAAGGGCGTGTCCATCTGCTCTACCATATGATAACAGGAAATGAATTTTGCATTTGCCAAATGCAAAAGTGGTTCAGTAGAACTTTTTTTTTTTTTTTTTTTAAATACTTCTTTCCTTTATAAAACCACATTAATAATTCAAGGCATGGCTATAAAGTTTTCTGTGAATAAACACTTGGTGAGAGCATTAGTTTATTTACTTATTTAATTTTTGCCTGCCACGGCCCCTCCCCTTCGGAAGATTTTATTGCATAGTTAACAGATCAGTGAGGTTGAAAGTATTGAAAATTATAATCCTACTCATTAATGGTAGAACTAGATAAACTGATAAATATGTATGTACAAATACATTCTTACATGTAAACCTAAAAGAAGAAATAAGAAGAGGAAGAAAAAGAAGGAGAACAACAACAAAGAGGAAGGAGAATTAACAATAATAATACAATGAAAGTTCTGTCTTATGAGTCTTTGGATCTAATCTAGTGCATATTTGGATCCAGAAATTGGCATTGGGAGTTATTGATAGGTCTTCCTCCCGTTGTCTGATTGATAAGGTTATAGTTGTGATTTTGGAATTAAGTGTATTTCAGATATGGGCTTCTTTGTGGAACAAATATCAATAAAGTTTGACACTGATGATATCAAGTCTAATGTATGTTCTCATAGATCTTTGCGCATACACTATATCTTAATTGATGCTATTCTAAAAAAAAAAGGTTTGCACCCAATGCCATAGTACCGAGACAGCTGTGAAAATACTATTATGTTATTGTGGAATATGTGCTTAAGCTGCTTTATGTCTTTACAGAGAAACATGGGTTTTTTTTATATTCATGAGAAAGTCCAGGTCGTCCCAAATTGTGTGCAATTTGTTGGTTTGAGTGAGCAGTTTGTGATCGTGTGAAATTTAGTGGAACTTTCTGAAATGTTGCTTGCCTTTTAGGTTTATAGACAGTTGGGACCTCACCAAATTTCTCTAAAGTGGTAACCCAAGAGATCAGGAAATCAAAACATACATTTTGTAGTCTGAAATAGACATTTTTAAGCAATCTGAAAAACTCTGTAGGGGTCTTGGATGAGTTGAGAAGATTGCTCATATTAAGCATCTAAAATGGTTGAAATTGTTAGCAGAAGGGAATTGAACAAAGACAAAATAAGCAGAAAAGGTGGTTCTGGTATAGTGACTTCAATATGAAATAATTTCTTATTCCAAAAGAAGCACAGACTGCAGAATTACTACAGACTACAGAAGCCACTAGTAATTGGGGCAAAATGCAATAATTTTAACAGCCATTTAGGATGTAGCTGATACTAGATTTGCTACATGGGACATAACTACAAAATAACAGATCTTCAGGAGAAGAGTTGGCATCCACTTGTCTTGAGCAGTGCGTCTCTATTTTATATATATA
>JAOXYF010000009.1:7420233-7466476 GCA_028565775.1 Sternarchorhynchus goeldii
TTTTTTTTTAAAAAGGTTATTAATTTGATTGTTTTTAGTGAAGTATGTTGGGTGCAGAGAAAACCCACAAATAATGAACTATGCAGGAAGAGTTAAAGAACAGACTTGAACAGTGTCCAACAAGCAAACTTTATCTGGTTTGATTCTGTGGCATTGTAAGGTTTGCTGTATTATTCTGCTCCCACCAATCCTCTAACAAATCCATAAAAAGACTATTTCAGTATTGAGAAAGAGAAGGTTTTCTTAGTTTTTAGAATTGTTGTGATTATTGATAACAGATATTTTTCTTATATTTATCATTGTGCAATGCTTCAGAAACATTTCAAAACAAAGTGAATGTTCTTTCACCCATTCTGGAGCAGCATAATTGCTGAGTTCATTCAAACGGAATGAAAGTATTGAAGTAATCATATCGAATTAATCAGAAACAGACGTGTAGCGGCTCACTGAGCCACGCTGGAGACTCAGGAAGGAAGGAAAGGAGAAAAATCCATGCAGGAACATCTCAGAATCAAAACAGGTCATATTGTCTATGTGAGCAAGGCATGAGATTGAATACAAACATTATGATTATTAGTTCTATTCTAAGTACTCATTTACTTACATCGCTCACATCTTTCTGGCTTTTTCCAGATATAATCTGGCTTGAACTTAAAGTGCAGTGTCACTGAGCATGGTTCATTTGTGCTGCTGATTGACTCTGTCGGCCAGATCTTTATTTGTTGTTGGATGTGGAGTTTCTATTTTTGGCCTGAGGCACATTTTACGTACTTGTTTTTTTTTATGCTTATATGGGTTTGAGAAATGGCTGTGAGAACTACTGTACCAGAAACCATAGCAACAGTCTATGTAAAAGTTCCAATACCTAAACCTAAAGATATTTAAACTACAGTGTCCCCCTGCAGGAGCAGGAGGAAAGCACTCTGAACCTAAACATTCCCTCCACTCCTCTCTGCGTTAATGGAAATGTAATGTAACCTATGAGCAAGGGCAGTTCACCTCCCAATTCCCTTTTATGGGATTCTCCAGGGACTTGTGAAAGACCTTGGATTTTATAGCACCTTAGCTTTACAATATGCCTGAATCCAGAGTCTAAAGGTATGTGGGATATGTGTGTGTATATGTGTGTGTACCTGTGTGTATATGTGTGTGTCTCTGTGTGTATATGTGTGTGTACCTGTGTGTGTTTGTTTGTGTCTCTGTGTCTGTGTCTAAATAAATGTATTCCTGGGGATTAACTGTAAAAAGTCATAGGCTTTGGTCAGGAGGTACTTTCTTCTAATGAGGAGAGAATAATCTCTGACTAGATCTGACCAGCTGATGCAAAGAGATGGAGATAAATAATAATAAAAACTAATAATATTAGTTATATTATTTTCTTTTCTACAGCATCAAGCCAAAAAGCAAAATACTAGACATGCTGGCAGAAACGCTCTGGGCTGCATCTTCATGGGCACTGATGGCCAGCACTGTGCAGCACTATAGGAGAGTACCTGTGGGATTTAAACAGAGGGAGAGAAACAAGGCTCAGGTGTTCATGATAATTAACAGCAGTCAATAAACCAGTGATTGGGAGTGGGGCAGGTTTGGTGAGTTTGTATGTATGTATGTATGTATGTATGCGTGTGTGTGTGTGTGTCAGTAGGAGTGTCTCTCTGGCTGGGTGTTTAGTGCACCGTGACAGTGACACAATTCTGTCATACCAGAGGGTGTTCGCTCTATATGTGTGCATTGTGCATGTATAAGAGGATGTTACATTAATAGCCTGGACATTTCCCTGTAATCCAAATGCATAGCAACTTTTTTTTAACCCCAGTTTTTTTTTCTCCCTCTCTCCCTGATACACATAGCCAGACACCATATCAAGCTGCTACCAGCACAATGTGGCTGGATGGCTCAGCAAACATGGAGCTGAGCACCAACCACCAGCAACACCTACGCTGGCAAGCAGGTGCCTGGATTGGTTGGCTCCACGTTGGGGGATGTGGGGGAGGGAGAGGCCAGTTATGCTCTCTTGGGATCCCAGCCAGACATGGCTCTGGCCTCACGACTGATTGAATCATGTGATGATAGAGCTAGTGCTTAGCTAACTGAGCCACTTGGGGGGCAAGCTATTGTTGGCCTATTACACAGGCTCTTCTCATGTATTACCTGGTATTCAGATTGGATGAGCTTGACTAATTCAAAGCAGTTGTAGATATCATATTAGAATATTACAAGACCTACACAATGTGATATAATACATGGCATTTGTTGGCATCACCATTTGAATCCTTTACAGTAGCGATTTGTAATTTCAGATATCTTTTTATAGAAAACATTTACAAATCTATCTACAAAGGTACAATCTTGACATTATTTGTATTGACAAGGCATTTGGTGAAGAAAACGTGATAAATCCCAGTGCATCGTGAGTGATTCATGGCTACTCCCCCAACTGCAAATATGGCTTCCTGTTCAGGATCATCCCTTTTTGTCATATTGAGTAATCTCAGCCGCTTAACAGTCATTTAATCTCAAGAGGAATCCTCAGAAAATTCTTAGACTGCTTTTCTACTGCTGTCTCTTAATTTAACATTTTTGAGATCAAGTGTTTCACACATTCATGAAGACATCCTTGAAAGCATTGCCAACTACAGATACCTCAGAGGAAAGAAAAAAGTTGAAAATTACTTGACCTGTGGGTTTCCAAACATAATGTCTCTGATCAGTGCTTATTTGCTTTTGCAGAGATTCCAAGTTAATATTTTATTTTTTTGCATTTAAAGAATTCTCATTTCCTGTCTCAGAACGGAACATAATTTGATCAGGTTCCAGCCATCTTATCCTGTTGTTAAATCAACAGTTAAGCAAAAAATATTTATGGTGGCAGAGCGCCTAACCAGCCCTGCACATGTACAGCTACAAACACACACACACACACATAGAGAACATTCAATATAAATTCACTTACTGAAATAATGTAAGAGTTCAATAGTCTTAACTGAGTTTTGTAAGAAAGCTAACATGGCCCAATGTCATCAGAGTGGAATCCATGGTCAGATGTAATCAAATTCCTACAGGGTCAAGGGGCAGACAGGGAATTTGCCTTGGTCAGTTTTTGCGAAGCGGCCCACCCACTGTCCTCCTGTCTCCAGACTTTTTTTCCCACTGTCTGGGAAATACTCCCAGAACTGGCAATGTTAGTGAATCAACAGCTCCAAACAAAGGAAAGAATTACACATAATTTGGAAATTATGCCTTTTGAGTTAGAACTACTCATAAACTTGGCACCATAAACTGTTGTGTGTACATCTGTGTGTTTGTATGTGTATGTGTATGTGTAGATGGGGAGGTGGGTGGGTGGATAAGATACATCTGCAGTTAATAACCTAATCCCAACAACAGGTGTTTTGTTGGATATGTCCTTTTTAACTATAGTGTGAATTAAAAGATCATGAATATTTAGATCATGAAGTTGTATCAGCTTTAGCTAGAGTTGCACTAAGTCGTTAACCATTATTAATATAGTAAAGTAAACCCTTTATAATTCCCACATTTTTACATTTATTAAATGCTTTTGTACATTTGTATTTAAATCTATTTGTGTTCTAAAGTCTGGAGCAGAGCAACTCATTCAATGCAGTTTTTTTTAGTTTTATTTAAATACAAATTGCCTTTTGTACTTTTTAATTTCACTTTTTTAAACTTGTCTGTTTGAATTTGAAAATTCTTACTGGACTCTTCACACCTGCAAAAGAAACATGTTAACAGGTTAAATTCACTGATAAGTGGCAGTGATAATAATACAATAAAAATCACATGGTTTTAAATGTAAATATATAAAGTAAAAGTAAGTGTTTCATCTGAAGTGAAAAAATACCTTGATCATCATCCTTGTATTTGTAGGAGGAGTAACAATTATAAAAGTGCTTGATGGAGCTGAAGCAGCCTCAGCAAATGGAACTGCTCACATTGGGATACTCTGGAACTAATCTCTGCCAGCCTTGGATAAGTGTTTCCTGCAAGCAATCTGGGGCAAGTAGGAATCAGCCAAAGGTCTTTAGTCTTGCATGCTTCCCAATGTTGATTCTATTCAGTTTCCATACAGTAAACAGAGAAGCTCATAAAGGGCGAGAGATTTGTTGTTTATGTTTTGTTTGTGCGTGTGTGTGTGTGTGTGTGTGTGTGTGTGTGTGTGTGTGTGTGTGTGTGACAGAGAGTTTGTATGTGTGCCTGCTTTCTTAACTTTTATAAATCACATAACTTGGGGGAGGGGGTTGTTACTGTCTCAGTGACATGTTTGTAATTTAATACCTGTAATTGTATCTTCTCCCTAAGACAGTTTTACTAGTAGAATATTATACTAGGTTATATTATGGCTCAATCCCCAGCCGCCCAGTATCTTGAACCCCAGCCCCCTACTTCCAGCTCCCCATTATGTTGCTCAAGCTGGTGGCTCTCTGTGGGAAGGGCCAGTCAGTGAGTGCACCTTGCTGTGTTAAGTCATCTTGGCTATGTGGCATTAAAAGTGAAAAACCTATATACAGCCTGCATGTACCCATAAACTCATTTTGGCTAGGATATTTTATGATAAATTTAGGGTGTCCTATATATATAATATCCAGTTCACGATGCCGCCAATATATAAAGACTGCATGGTTAATCCGGGGGGGGGGGGGTCTAGGTTATCGTTAGCACAGTAAATTTTTTATTGATTAGCAAACAAACAAACTTAGATCTGGTTGCTTTAGCAACTCTAATTTCACAAACATGTCATGAATGACAGCGTGCTTCTTCTAGGGAAGAAAAACTATTCTTAGTGTGAGTTATCTAACTAATGCTCAGATTCACTCCAAGAAAAACAGAAATGACTGAAATGTGGCTGATGAACATATATCCTTTATTTTACCATAAAATGTTTTTCCATATTCAACAGCTCAAGCATAATTGTTATTATTATTAGTTTTTATCCTTGTTATATCCTTGTTTTATCCTAGTTCAAACAGGAATTATGCAGTTTTTAAAAATGTATGAGACTGATTGGCCTTCAGACGGTTCTCAGCAATAATCAGAAATGCAACTGATTTTTAAGACTTCAGAGATATAACATGTTTGCAATTGTGGGACCTCAAAATGTTTTGCTAAGAAACTGCTATTGTTTATTATTGATACTTCTGTTTTGTTCACTGTTACAACTGTTAAAATGTTAAAATAAAGTCATTTAACTATGAATGTCGAAGGCTAGAAATCATCCTGGAAAGCTGAAAAAATACATGGTAATATATTAATCAACGTGACCCTTGTGTTTAATAGAACACATGCGTTTCTTTTGGTGCTAATCACCAGTCTTTTGGACATTTTGTTAAACATTGGACTCCCCCTCTAAATGTTGAAGATGAGCTATTCTATGTTCAGCCAAATTAACCGAAGCTTGTGAAAAGAACGAGCCACCCCCGCTCCACAGTGATGGTTAAACCTCTGGTCACGGTTGCCTCCACCCTCGCCTGTGCCTCCCTCCCTCCCACGAAGCTCTGTGCCATTGTCCCACGAGTAGAGACGATTTCAGCACCGGGACAGATCCGCCACCGTCTCTTGGCAACATGGCGACAGAGGTAAGATACCATTTATAACATGAGCTTCTTTCGAGGTGACTCGCGACTTATATGTTACTGCAAAATAGCGCCAGAGAGGATAAGCATTCTTCTCTTTAAAATTAAACATGAAGTTATTAAAGTAGTGCTATACATTTAACACTTCATGACACCTTCTGAAAATTCTGGTCACCACCAACGTAGCTCGAGTTGCTGTTTTATGTGAACACTGGTTAAATAAAAACGGATAATTTCACCTAAGACAGGTGTCAGTAAGTATACGCTTAAGAACAGGACGTAAACATTTGTAAGTAAGCTTGCTTAAGACTGAAATGATTAAGTTAATGTTTCATTCGTTAACGTTTAGCAGTAAATGGTTGACATTAAACATATTTCCAGCCCACGCTGCCGCCACAATATATAAAGACTGCTTGGTTAATCCGGGGGGTACGGGGGGAGGGGGGTTATCGTCAGCACCGTGGACAGAGGTTTCATGCGTGCAAACAGAATGTGTTACTACCTATTCCTTGCTTGCTAATTCACTCCGTGGCAGCACGGTCTTTATGATTTTTTTTCTAGACCCAGCGCAGCAACCCTAGTTCGAGTCTTTCATGACTAAAATACAGTTAACACGTCGAGAAACTTGTTTAAACGAATTGAAATTCTGTTTATCTTAACGTTTGTCATAAAACAGGGTGCATATTTAGAGCTCTGACTGAAGCACTAAGACGTGACATACTGTTGATATATTGCGATTCCTAACATACCCACGGAGGTGATGTTAAATGTATACAAAAAGAAACAAGTGTCGAATTACGATATGTACGATTAAATATCCTTTATAAACAATATTCAACAGCTGCCACGAGCGAGGTAGCTGTGTTGATTACATGGCAACCCACTTCCACCATTTTAAATATAAAATGCATCAATACATTCCTTTAAATATGTTAAGATGTGTTCAACATCAACAATGGGCACATCGCTAAGTATTCTATGTGTTAATACTTGTTTTCAATATGTGTTTTGAGATGCTTTATAAATGGCAGACATTTACCAAACATGACATTCCTGACGGCTGATTACTTGTAAGTAATCAGTTGTCATACTAAATATATGTAATTAGTATAACATACTAATTACATATATTTTACATATATATCTTTTCTTTTATAATTTATTGTGTTTCTAAATAACTTGACTTTATATTACTAAGAGACATTACAATTTGTTAGATGCTTAATGAATATTTTCAAAATGTTTGCTCCATCTAAGTTCATTACCTAGTAAAAGTCAAGGAACAGGAAAAATACATCCAGAGTAGGACTTCTATGGTCTGTTAAGCTACATTCTGCTCAAGACAACTTTTACTCCTCATGCTGCATTGCAGCAGTTTTATTCTTATTGCGTATTTCCGTGCATCATTTGTATGATCTGATTGTCACTGGTTCACTTCTTAACCTAGCATTCAGTGTAGTGCTCTGAGTTACTTTGATGATGCTCAGACTCCTTCACTGCCTCACATTTGCACTTATGAAGTCTCTTCTTGGTAGGCAGCTATCTAAGTTTGATCCATTTGATTTTCCTTCATTACCAGCTAATGTTATGCTCCTAAACTGGACTAACTCATGTGTCAGTGTCTCAGTGTTGAGTCACTCAGGCAACACTAGACCTTAGTCTTATGTACACAATGTATTAGGCAGTATTTGCTCCATAGTGCCACACCAGACCGCATGTGAACATGCTTACTTTCCTTGAATGAGCTTCTTGATCCATGTATTTATCCAGTAGATACAGGAAGTCTGTTGATGATTTGTTTTATTTCCTGGCTAAACAGTTGCTATTATTTCAGTCCCAGACACAGGCATGCAAACAGTAATCTCTGGAAGCTTCCAGTAACCACTCAATTTTACAGATTTGGGGTCAACATTTATGCCCAATGAATGTGGTGTTTAAGACCAGAAGCTGAAGCACTAGTGATTTTTAAAGTGTAAGAGGTGTCGGACAAGTGAGATTGAAACAGTGAAGATTCAAGATGAAATATTCAAAATGTATTCAGTTATTTGTAACAAATGCAGTACCCTGTCCACAGTACTATAAGGATATGCAAAAAATAAGTAGGTGCAAGACCTGTTCCAACATTATAGTGCAGAATAGTCATAAGAATAAGATAAAATAACAACTAGTCATGAGTATAAGAATAATATATTATACGGTACACTGTAGATCTATTTGAATATCAGGTCAGAATATAACAGAATCAGTAAAGTAAGATTAAACTGTGTAACAGTTGAATTTTGACTGTTTATGCACTTCTGTAAACTTACAAGTGCCTGCAAGAGACTCGGTAAAATTTGCTGTTAAAATTACCTGCTGGAGGGTAAAGCTGTTTTTACATATTGTGTTTGTTATTTTGATGCTGTTGTACCTTCTTCCAGACCCAAGAGGGAAGAGCATTTTGTGGTTTGGTCCTGTTGCTATTGTTCTGGCCTTATTATGACAGTAATAGTTTCTTCTGTGAAACTGCGGTCCATAGCAACTTGAATAATTGTCAGCATGCATATATTTATTCTGTGGGCCTCTTTCAAATCAGAATTGCAAAACCAAAGAAGCTGTCATTCTGATTTCCTGTGAATTTGAACCAAGTGAAACTGAGAGGTACAGAAGCGACCAGGGCCATGAAAAGAAAGAGTGGAGGGAAGCATCAGACAGCATGACGCAAAGCAGTCATCCTGTAATGGCTCTCTCAGTGAGATCCAACCAAAATAAGCCGCAATTGATTTGTTAGCTGTGACTAGCTGGTCATGTGCTGGTCATGCAAATGCATGCTCTGGCGGCATTTACATACCCTCACCTTTACAGACCTGCAGTATGTATCCTGAACGACAAGGGTCCCATGCACAAGTTATGCTAAACAAATCTTTAATGACAACTTAGAATTTTTTAAAATCTTTTTTTCTATACAGTCCTCTTTTATTTCTTTTTCAAGTGACCTGATGTTCTGCATGTTTGAGACATTTTGAAGTTTGAATCTATGAGTTTAATAAGTTATGAAAATGGATTCCAGGCTAAGTACTGGTTATGGATGACCATACAATATTAGGTTTTGTGGTTATGACTAAGCTTGACTGAATTTTAATGTGAGAGACAATACAAAATTGAATTTGCTTTGGTTTGGGAAAACAAGAGTTGGAGATTAAACAAATAAAGGCAAATAAAACTTTTCAGTCAGTGTGGTATTAAAGTATGTGATATATGCACTAAAAAGATGCAGTTTTATCACAACATTACTGCAACTTAATATTTAAGTTATAGGTGTAAAGTTGGTGCATTTGTGGAAATTTATAGTATAATTTATTATACTATATATTATACTTTATATTATATAATTTATTGTATTATACTAATAATTTATTAATTTACAACCCAAATTTGCCTTATTTAAGTTATTTCAGTCTAAGCAAAAACAGCAGAAGGATGATAAAATCCATGAAAGGAAAAAAGACTGAACGTCTGGGGCTTTCAGTCCAGAATCTCACTTCCCTTTTTGTTGAAGGAGCAGGACAATGTGAGTGATTTAATGACATTTGGCTTCCAAGCTGACGTCAGTACTTTATAGTCTTTTCAATTATGGATATGGATATTTCAAAAATATGGACAAGGCTATAGTCTATTCAATATATAAAAATGTTCTTATTCCAGTTTCTGGTAGATTGCTATCAGTTCTCTACTTGGCCAGATTCCTAAGCAGCTACACCACAACCATTCTGACTTCAACTCCCTTAGCACCTCCTTCTCATCATGACCTTCACCTGTTTTGTATTAATGGACCTCTTTGCTGACGAAACACAATAATGTTTGGTTTTTTTCCATTTAATGGGGCCTGCTCATCTACAAATACATTACATCCCTCAGTTTGTGTCAGTCCCTTGCAAATGATACATTTTTGAGCCTGTATTCTAGCCTGCTGTTGAGTAACCTTTACTATAGTTTGACCACCTGCCTACGTAGTTCTCAACTATCTGCCTATCATGTAACAGGTTACCTTAACCCTCTTTCTGTTTTGCAGGATTTTTTATGTGTTGGATTATGATCTGTTGGTAGATTGTTTCAGTCACATTTATTGTTGCCCAGTGTAAAGATCACATTTATAGTGTTTTTTTTATAAATTAGAATTAAGTCAGTCAAATGAGTTCTGTCAATACCTATGTTACCTAAGCCAAGCAAATGAACTATAACTCCAGGACAGGAAACAGCTGCCTGTCTTGGTGAAATGGGTGTTCTTCTCTTCCAAATGGAGATGGAAAACATTGTTAAACAGGAACAATCTATCTTTTGGCATCACTGCAGTTTCATACTGTGTTTTACAAGGTCATCACCATCTTGCTGGCTCAATGCAAAATACCCAGAGAGCATTAACTGTGCTGCATCAATCACATCTGGTTAAAATAAGTAGATTTTTCTTATTCAGAAGTAAAGACAGGAAGTCCCCAGGGTGACCTTAAGGTTTATCTGTTGCCCACTGCTTTTACTCATATAAGCCTCTGCAGAGCTTCCCTGCTTATTTCAAAAACTCTCAATGTCTGCAAATTCTCTCAATGTCACATTCTCAGAGTCAGCAGCATTCAGCCACCCTGCCTTCTAAAGTTTGAGATGGCCAGGACCATTGTATAGTAATTCATCTATAGATACATGCACAGGTGACAACTGTAATGCTTGTGCCGTTTTATTACTAATCTGGGTGCTTCACAATCCAACCTTACAATTTTTGCTAACATGAATGAGTTTTTTTTTTCATTTACTGTAACTGAGCAAATACAATGTAACAAATTATTTGAGTGGTTTTGGTTGTTATGTTTAAATTTTTTGTTTTAAGTTTTTTTTAGTGTTAGTTGCTCACCAGCCTTCTAAAGCTATGTCATGTGCAGAGACTTGCTCCTAAACTCTGTTACATTAGAGCATGTGAAGCTTACTCCAAGCTCCAGAGTTCAGTTGGGATTCCTCTAAGGACTGCCTCTGCAGAAGAGAGCGTGGCTCTAATTAAGCTTGTCTCATTTGCTTTGATGTTTCTCATGGCAACAGTACAGGCGAATTAAGGTTCACCTTCACATTAATGAGACTTCACTAACCTCTCTTTTATTCTCTTTGTAGTTCCTCTGGTGCCAGAAAAAGTTATGTCATCCAAACAGTCAAAATAGCTAATGGTTCCTGCTTTAGTTTCCACCCATGGTCTGCTTTCTGTAAAGCTGTGAATCATTATAGCAAAATAACCCTCCATGTAGTACTTATTCATAGAATTCAACATTTGGCATATAAAACAATCTCACTTAATTGAGCAATAAAACAATATCAATAAGTCTTTGCTTTATGTAGCATCCAGACTCTGTGAATCAATTATCCTAATGAGGTTATGACTTTGGAAAACTTAGTTAGTTGTCAGTTTTATTTTATACGTCAGTCCTATAAAAAAACTCATTCATAAACATTCATTCATAGAGTGCTTTACATCCCATCTGATTGGAGGTCAAAGAAAGAACAGAGTGGCAATCAGGGCTTAATGGTAGAAGTCATTTGAAAGTTTAGCTTCTGGCAGACCCATGAAATCATTTCATACCATTACTGTGATATGCTGGGACTATACACAGTCAGGGTTGCATTTCCAGCACGAATTCAGAAAGCCTTTGAGCTCATTTTACTGCAAAATGTTGAAAAGCCCAACCTAAGAATCATATTTAGCTGCAAATAGCCTGAAACACAGAGTGTATGGCAATGAGAGCAATGATTTCATGGTTTTGTTTTTTATTATTTTATTATTTTTATGAAAACTGAAAACTGCCTTTAGCATTTGAAAGAAAAGGAAAAAATAGAAGAATCTTAAATGGCACCACACTGGACACACACACACACACACACACACACATATATATATATATATATAAATATTTTTTGTTTGTTTCAGACCCAATTCCTTTTTTTATAGTTATATAATAACTCAATGTGTTTTGGACTTTCCTTATGTTCAGTAATTTATACTTTGTCTTCTAATTGTACCAAACTTTGGATATATATTCAGATATCTTAAATAATAATATAATACCAAAGATTATGTGAAGTGTAAAATACTCCACTTTAAGAGGAGCTTCTGTTATTTTTGTTTGTAGTGCAGGACTCCCACAGATGGGTACGGTCACATTATCTACTGAAACATTGTCATTCTCTTGGGCCATCCATTATATATGAAGTGCAAATTTATGTATTAGACTGTAGAGTGGGATAGCAACCACTGCAAGGAGAAGTACATTTGTAGCTGTTTTGTGTGTGTGTGTGTGGTGTGGGCGGGGGGTTAATGTACTTGCAGTTTGTTCATGTTAACATCCTAACCTTCATGTTGTTGCAGTTTCATAACCTCCAAGACGTGAGGCATACGGCCACACTGGCCACCAAGGTGTTCATTCAGAGGGACTACAGAGATGGTACCGTCTGCAAGTTCCAGACCAAGTTTCCAGCTGAACTGGACAACAGGGTGAGTGGTTTTGCAGCAGTGAAGGCAGCATGAGACGAAGCTTTTCATAAGCCAATGAACTAAACACTGCCTGCTACTGCTTGACAGTCCAGACTGGAAGAATCTGTGTTTTATGGAGACACAGAGAGGAAGCAGTAAATAAAATGCTGAATTATTATAGATATTTACAAAGTATCTGGCTTGAGATGACAAGCCACAGTCAGCATAATAGCACGTATAGGTTGTTTATGGAAGAAGCATTATTGATAGTTGATAATAATATTTTGAATAATATTTTGATTGGCATAGATCTGCAGTTGCTTTCTAAAGTCTGCATACATAATCAATGCCTTGTCACACAAAAGGGAGAATATTGATATTGGCAGTAGATCAGTCTTTGTGGGTTGGAGCTTTTTTGAATTCCCTAGTGCATTTACAAACTGGGAGCACTGGTATTTTTGGAGAGCAGAGCGAGAGACAGTCTATTGAGGTTTAACAGCTTCTATTTTGTGTTGCCTACACTAAAACGCTTGTGTTGTTTCACATGACTGCTGGCAGATCGAGCGAGCACTGTTTGAGGACACCATAAAGACGCTCAATAATTACTACGCAGAGGCCGAGAAGATCAGTGGTCAGTCCTACCTGGAGGGCTGTCTAGCCTGTGCCTCAGCTTATATCATTTTCCTCTGCATGGAGACACGCTATGAAAAGGTATTGAGATGCACTTCCTTTAACCTACTGAGACCACAATCAGCAGCTATCATATGATCACAGCATCTCTTTGTACTTAGATTTAGGCTGCAGAAATCCTTACGTATAGCTTTGATGATAAGAAGTTAAAAAAAAAAAAACAAGTACAAAAAAAAAAAACTCTTCTGGCCAGGTCAGCTAAGGCCTTCAAAGCATTTGTAGTTTGAACTCAGTTTTGACATGCCATTTAGTTCGAGCGTGACCGCACGCATTCAGAGTGACAGGTGGAAATGGCTTGTGAATGCAAATCAAAAGGAGTTCTGATAAGGTCTTATTTGCATGGATCTGCCATGCTTAGCAATGTCTCCATTTCAGTATAAGTTTGCTTTGTAACTCTTTGTAAGTTTCTGAAGTTCTTACACCTGTGCAGTTCTATGCCCAGTGGGCATGCCTGAATCCCAGCCTGGGTTTTATGCCATGGATCCTTTTCAAATGGCACCTAATTAGCCCATACAGTTATGCTTTATCTGCAAGCTGTTCTGAAGGAATGGACATGAAGTAAATACACGGTTCTTTTTGGTCTCCTTCTCTCATGTCTTCTGCGTAAGCCTTCCAGAGTTGCTTACATTTCGTTTGCACACTCAGATTCACATCAGCATAGGCAGAACATTATTTATGAGCCCACATCAGAAATGTGCTATGATAAATCGCCCGCACCCATGAAGACTGTGTTTGTTTGCTGCTCCAGCCGACAAAAGGCCACACATGAATGGACATGGATGTGTGCACATCTGCCCCAGGCTACCTAGATTAGCATCTTTCTCATCAAAGGCAATGGGTGAGCACATGTCAGGGCAGCTAAGCAAGAGAATGGGTAGTTCCCTTATTTAGTCCACAAATCCAAGAAGAGACTGACCTTTCATAATTGTACACAAAATATTGTGATGAAGATTTCATTAGTGACAAACACTACTGTTATATATTTATAAAAATGTATGTGAGCATTTTTTAATATGCTGTGATGCAGTACTTTTCACTTAGCATTATTTACAAATATTACAAGGATTGAGCATTTACAGGAAAGAAATATTTGACAGGGTCAGTAAAAGTATTTGATGTCAGTTATTATTACCAAAGACTCTAGTATTGTTATATCTGAAAAAAAGCCTTTAGACAATAAATAAATAAATAAATAAAACTCATCCATATTAGCAAAGCAAACTTTGAGGTCAGAGGAACTCTGTTGTGATCTTTGAGGTCAGAGGAACTCTGTTGTGATCTTTGCAACACTGTAGAAAACATGACAGAAACAGAAAACACAAAAGGCAAGGCAGAAAACCTTCACTTGAATAAGCAGATTGGACCAACTATTATGCGATAATTCACTGTAACGTTTGTTCATGGCCATTGAACTAAGACTGGATCAAAGTGTCTGGACTCTGCCCAACTAACAGAGGCTTCTCAGAACTGATTATATCGAGTAAAAAGCAAACAGAAAATTAACGCAGAGTTTCACTCCACTGGGACTAAGAGCCACAGGTAAGCAGCTGTTGGGATGCTTACTTGCAAACCCAAAAATCATATGCTATAGCAATGTAAATAAATTCCTCTTATCAGGCTTTATAGAAGATCTAATTTGCTTTCAAAAAAACACATGTAGTCCCTGTAGGCAGAGTGCTCATAAACTATCGTTCGTTGTCATTTGTTTATGGAAGTTAAAATAACATCTTACTTCATGATGGAATTATCCTGGATTTAGTTTATTGGATGGAGAGAAAAGAATTGTGGGTAGTCAGTTTGTGTCATGGTCAGGTTTTTTCATACTCCAGAATTCCATGGAAACCATACAGTACCAATAAAAATGCACATTCTCTGCAGTGAGGTTTTAATTTTATCAGCATACAAGACACACTTTTTCTTATTATAGAGTGATTTGAGTCTCACCATGTTTCCTTGTTTCTCTTTATATACAGGTGCTGAGAAAGATCTCTGTGTATATTCAGGAGCAGAATGAGAAGATCTATGCACCCCGGGGCCTGCTCATCACTGACCCCGTTGAGAGGGGCATGAGAGTGGTATCCTTTACAGATCATGCATGTTGGCTTTCTGAGGAGAATAGGTCATCTTATGTTGTTTGACTTTAATGTGTCTCTTATATTGCTATACTATAAGTTACTCCTATAGCCATGATAATTTCCCTAAGCCATATTGTTTATTAGATCTGATTGTTATGCCAACATGGTCAACTGTCTTACAACAGTGAGAGGTCATTTTCTTAACACAGTTTGGGCTCCTTTTAACAGTACTATCATATTTGTTGGTGACAAACAAAATTAAGTAAGCATTAGCTGCATAGTTTAGTGATACCTTGGAAAAGACTCTTGCCCAAAATGAGGCTCATGGGGTGAGTCTGGCTGTGAAATAGTCATGTGACCATAAGAACAACCTGCAGGAAGCTTGAGATGGCAGATGGAAGGAAATAGTAGGTGAGTTTTGGCTTGTTTCCTTGTAGCTAACATTTTGATAACTGACACAAAACAAGCACTCTGTAGGAAACAGGGAGGTAGGTTTAAGCCAGCGAAATTTAAAGCTCTTTAAGATGTTTGTGGACTTAAAGAGATAAATGTAATGAAGTGATAAATGTTTGTGACTGTGTATGTGGGAGTTTGTGTGTATGGTGTGTGTGTTTGTGTGCATGTGTCTGTGTGTGGGGACAGGAGGGGGGGTAATCTGTGTGCATGTGTGTTTTGTGTGTGTGTGTGTGTGTGTCTGTGTGCGTGTGTGTGTTTGTGTCTGTGTGTGTGTGTTTGTGTGCATGTGTCTGTATGTGGGAGTGGGGGGTATCTGTGTGTGTGTGTGTGTGTGTGTGTGCATGCGCATGTTTGTATGTGTGTATTGAGGGTGAAGGGGCATTGTTCCTCAATGTGTATGATGCATTCATAATCTTCTCTTGGTAACTAGGGTTTTGTGGTTGGCTGCCATCTCTTCTTACCACAGGATGCGCCAAAAAATCTGATGGTAATCATTTTCTAACTTTTAACTATTACAACATCATAATAAAGAAACTTGCTCGTCTGTCATGAGGTGTCCTCACTCATGTTTAAATGCTTTTAAGGGAGATAAAGGAATCCCTTTATCTCTTACAGTGTAAAGTAGAGAACTTGTATAGATCCAATCAAGTTCCTGCTCACATTCTCCAGGTACAGTGCTCTAATCAGAATGCTTTAATGGCAATGCAGTGACATGGTTCTTTGACATCCCATAATTTTGCATGATTTCTGTTAGGAAATGACAGTCTTTCCAGTAGACCATCAAGCAATCAAGCTGCCTGTTGTAGCACTGCAGAGACTCTCCGGGATTCTCATGTGTGCTGTCACCCACGCTGCAGTGAGTCAGGACCAGTCTTTCCAGGACTAAGCTTTTTTTTTTACCACCAGCAACTCATTACACAACTTTGAAAGTTTCAGCAGATGCATCAATGTCAAATCACTGCATTAAAGGAGAGCATATTTCACTTCATATCAGATCAGTGTACTTTGCCTATACCTAATTGGTTATGATTTATTTAGCACTATAGGTTTTTGAATGTAGGTTACACCTCAAACAAACCATTCATGGCTTAAGGAGTGAATGAAATACTGTAGAATGTGAAAAGAATTCACTGAACTCAGGATGGACCTCTGGGTGACTTGTGGATGCTGGGCCCTGCTAGCTAATGATCCAAGTTTGCCATGAAGAAGTCATAGAGAGCAGGAAGAATATTCAGACAAGAGTTGCTCATAGAGAAGGGTTGAGGACAGTAGGGATTTGATAGTTGTACTGAATTAAAAAAGCATTTACTTTGAGGAATATGCATAATACATTTTAGATTAATGACCTAATCTGGTGCGAAAAGTATGCAAACAAAGCAAATTTGCAAACAAAAAAAATCAGTGGAAATATTAGCTTTTGCTAACATGTTAGTGTTTAAGTTTGTTGTTAAATCCCTTGACTACAGGGGTTCAGATCGAGATCTCCATCTTTGAGGACCGCAGCTCCAGCGGCTCCAGTTCCAGCGGCAGCTCTGTGTCCAGCACCAGTGGCCGGTGACTGGAGGAGCAGCACCAGGGGTACGGGTACCGGGCGGCCGGGGGCCTCCCCAAGATCCGCATGTTGAAACATGAGAGCACCAGATTCTGAACTGAGAAAACAAATGCCACTTATTCCACTTCCTCCTCTGTCTCTCTCTCTGTCTCTCTCTCTGTGCTGTGCTACCCAGAAAGCATGAACTCACATGCCGTACACGCGATCTGTACTTAAGCTTTCTTCACCTTTTCCCTTCATACATCCACTCTTCTGCGCTTCCATATGCAACAGACATGATCTCTGAGTTACACTCGCCGTGTCCCACAAATGCTGATATAGAGAGGAATAATCTGCATTTGATATTAGCGGAACATCCCCCTGAGGCTACCATTTGGATAGCTATTCCCTCTTGTCCATTTTGGGGTAGCTGCAGGTCTGGCGGCCAGGCCAATCCTGGCTTGTGGCCGAGCGTTCTTCGTTCCTGTGCCTGGGCTTCTGTAAGCAGCGCGGCTGCAGGTCACTGCCACTCCTGCACCCATACAACGCCCCAGACATTTACGCAGTCAGCCAGCTCCTGCACTCACTGGTTCACTTCCCTGTGGGATGGGCAGCCAGAGCAGCTGGGCTGGGCTCTCCCAGTGTGTCTGCAAACGCAAGCCAGTTTCAGCCCATCTAAGGCCTTTTTCCTCTATTAAATGGTTGTTTATGCTTATACACTTATACACTGAACTGGAGGGAAATGGAGAGGGCCCATTTACACTGAAGATTCATATCAGCAGCTGTTTAACGTGAGCTGTGAAGGTATTATGCCCTATGACATTTCTAGCTGGACTTTCCTTCTGGTTTGTTTTGTTTTGGCACCAGGACAGCATCTGCTGATTATAATGCCCATTTAACAGCTTGGTCCTGAGGTGAACCACCGAAGGTGCTCATGACTTGCAAATATTCTCTCCTTCTCTCCTTCTTGAAATATGATGGGAATTATTCAAAAAATGGAGATCGATCATACCATAATCATGCTGATTTTTCAGCCTGCCTTTTGATTTTAATTAAGATAGTGGCACACAGAGATTTGTACAGCCATAACAAAGTTCAAAGCGAACAAGGCTGGCTCTGTGTGATCGGTGGTCTGTAGAATGAATAGCAATTGTTTATTCAGATTTGAAAGAGAGGCTGATTAGGCTCAAAACAAAGGGACGTGATATAGATTTTTTGCGTCAGAGGTCTTTTCACTTAGTCTTATGGAAACGCGTTTGACTTTCTTTTTTTTTACATTCTTCATCCTCCTATTGAAAATTACTCATATTATTATTATTAACATTATTGTTTACAAAAGAGTGTTGCTCTGTATGCGTACTGGTTACCAGGGGTGCCATAAATACAAAAGAGTGTTGCTCTATATGCGTACTGGTTACCAGGGGTGCCATAAATACAAAGGTGCATTTTCTGTGACGCCAGCTAGGCCGGTTCTAGCCACAAACTCACCATATGTGCACTTAGTGCTACAAGTACTGTAATCCATAGTTAATGTAGCAGAAACTGAACTTAAACGTAAAGCCCCCCCTTGTAGCAGATATGTATGAAAAACAACATTCATCACTTTTTGGCTCAGTTGGTATATTAAGTTGGTGAACTGCTTCCTTTCAAAATTACTTCATTAGTTTCTTTTATTCTTTTCTTTTTTTGACTTTCAGTTTCTCACCTGGCTTTTCCTAAACCCCCTTTCGATCTCCCTATGGTTGGTTGCTCTTTTTTCCCCTCGGTATGACTCCCCCCGGTAAGCAAGCAGATCGTTAGTGCTCTGGTGGGCCCCCCTGCTCCTCTGTATGCTGTCTTCATGTTTCATCGCTGTGGGGATACCCGGCCTGGTGCTGATCAACCGCAGGCTCTGACAGCCAGACAACCGGCTGCAAATTGTACATGAGTTGCACTATAGATGCATGAGGACTGTTGTGTTGTCCTGTAGACAAATAGTATACTAATGTGAAAGTGGAAACTGTGTGTTGTACTCCAGTTAAGAAAGGCTCTTCCCTTGAGCCAGAGTATGTCTATGCATGTATAAAGTGAGAGTGGTCGCAGACTGCTTGTTGGTACGGATTTAATCAAAGTGGTATGAGAATATTGGAATACAGGGTTGATTCTTTTTATACTGTGTGTGTAGGTTTGTGTGAGGGAATGTTTAGAACAATACTTTGGGCAACACTTTTTTAGACAGTAATCAAAACAAATAACCAAACAGACCAATTAAATTACTGGATAAAATAAAACAGATTGCTGAATGTATTGGTACAAGCTGAACGCGAGACTGTTAGTTTAGTGGAACTGTCACTCCCAAACAGAGACTGAAACTAACGTGGGTCGGGAAGGCAGGACTGGTCCCAGAGCTCCTTCTTTATTTTTATAATGAACAAAGGTGCCACTAGGAAGTGGTTTCCCTTTAGCTTTAAACTTTTCAGTCCCCTTTTCACTTTCCACTGCTGTCTCTTTCTGTAGCAGTGCTCTGTGTAAACCCCCCCAGTCCGGTAGCCTACTGAAGAAAAAAAAAACAGACTTTAAATAGGCTGCCATGAACAAGTTACAGGTGCGATCTGTTATAACTGCCCGCTGGTTCACCCGGGCTGATGCTTGGCCACACCCTCTCTGGCGCAGTGAAGCTGCAGTGTTGATGGCTTATTCTTGGCTGATGTTTACCACTGAGTAGAATAGAGTGGCCCTCCAACACAACAAATATGAAACATCCTCCCAGAAAAACAGAGCAAAACTACAGCTTACCTAAAAATGACATTTGTTGATAAATGTTTGTATAGGGCATTCTCTTTTGATCAAGTGATACATCATTTCTCTTTGGGCACAGACTAGTCATTTATGTTAAAATATTTCAATAAAAATGATGATAATTCTAAATTATAATAATTGTAGAATTTTTGATTTTTTCTATGAGAACATTTTTGCATGGTTTTAAATTACTGTTATGTAAACTTATAAACTTATAGAATTATGATTCAAAGTTTATTTACTACTTTTGTAGTGCGTGCAATGTAATATATGATCAGATAAAACCATTTCTGGTTAGAAATGAATAGATCATGCTTTCTTGTCTTCCTACTATAGACTCTTAATATCTACTGTAATTACCAAATTATTTCTGCAAAATGGGAAAAAAATGTAAACAAAACATAATTCCTCATCAGTGCTGGAAAGACGGTCTTTCTTAATGAACAAACTGAAAATCATAAGTGACATTTTTTCACAACCTTTGTTTTTTGCATATTATTGTTAAAAGTTATATTTCAATAGAAAAAAAAAACATTAAAAAGTATTTGACTCTGAGATTCCTATGTTGTTTAGTTCATGTCTGCAGCGGCAGCAGAAAGAAACTGTTGTTTGCATATGCACAGAACCAAATTACACACAGCTTGCATTTTACACATGATAAAAATAAAAAATACATCACTGTTGTTTCCAGTTTCGGGTGAGAGAACATTGTGCAGACTGGAGCTGCTGCTTCTCGCTGAAGTTTCCAGTGTTCCTGTCTTCGTATGTGTTTTGTCCTTGAGTTTCTAGGAAGGTTTATCATAATAGTCATGTTTTGAATTGGCAAGGCCCGGTCAACCCCACAGTGCAGGATTGAGTCTCTCCTTCCTAATATTAAGGACCATTATTAACCAGAAAAGAACCAATATATCCTTATTTCAAAGAAAATTCTACTGTCTTTGATCTGACAGTTAAGTGTCCTGTGCCAGGGATTGAGGGTTAGAGTTACGACTTTGGCAAGTCCAGGTTGCTTTGCATTCTCTACCATAATGGAGAATTAGCAGCAAATGTGTTCTTCATCTAGATTCTAGAATGTTCTTTCAGAAGAACATTCCAACTCCTCTTAGTGTGAAATTGATCTGGCATTACCTGTGAGATAATGGGTGCAAAGCTCATAGTCATAAAAATGGTTATTGTGCAGCATTGTCATCACAACTTCAAAACTTCAAAAAGTAAAAACGTTGTTGTGATGATAATGTTCCCTTTTCTGCACAGAGAGAGTAACTGTAAACAGTATAAGACAGAGAGTGCTGTTGTCAGTAAAAATGCAGAGCAGTGCATCAGTCAGAGCCCTCTCATAAAGCCCACGAGATAAGGCCAGGCCAGGTTTTCAGGTTCCTGGTCTTGTGGAGGCTTATAGAAACATACTTGAATAACCATTTACTTAAGAACACCACACCTGTAGGGAAAGGTCAGCTCTGGACCTTAGGACATCTGACAAGAGTTTCCAGCCTCTTTACTGCACTATCACACAACAGCAGGTCTGTTCTGGTGAAGAAGGCCTCTTTTTTTTGTACCTTTTCATGCCAGATTCGCTTCTAAAAGCACCTGCAGTATTTTTGGTCTTCTGAAAAATGTGTGCTAGATTTCTGAAAGAGATGTACATTGTGGTTGGAAATAACCCCCAAATCACATGATGTGAGTCGAATCAAATGTCCCTTTGCATATAAGCATCTAACATATAACATAATATAGCACTGTGAAATAATGGCCAGATCCTGTGTAGTCAATCAAGGTGTTGTTTTTTTTCCAGACAATGTCTCTAAAATGAAAGCAACAGAGTTCAAAGCTTCAGACTGTGCTGCCCTCAGCAGAAAGGGTAGCTTTTTTCATCTTGCACATTAAATCACTAAATTAAAGCTTCTTCCCTTTCACCAGTTAACCAAGGGGCCCCTCAGTCTAACATATTCTATTTACACTTGGCTTTAGTAGCAGTAATGAATGCCCAGCACCCAAAACCAGCACTAGCTCTGGGTCTACAGTCCTGGCCACAGTAGCAGCGTCTGCTGTTTGTCTCTGTGCAAGCCACCCAGCACACGTATCCTCCTCATTAATGCAGACCGTTCTGTCCAGCTCATGTACAGCTCGGGCTGCAGCTCCACACACAAGCAGCCGTAATTCTGTTAGGAGCATCATGACAGGATGGAAAATGTTTCAGATTGTTTGAATGTTTTCAGACTGCAATGTTTCAGACCGCAGTGTTGATTGGCCACACTGCAGTAGGCCAGTAGAAAAAAGTGAAGGAATTCCAGTTTTAGAATGAAAAAACACAGGACTGCAAGGACCATACATGTGCCATTTGATGTAAAAAACAGTTGTGAGACATTTGAAAAAAACTGACAACAACTGTGCATGAAGTGGCTATATTTTATATCTTTCACAAGAAGAACATACATTCACAGAGATGACAACAACAACAACAATAGCACTTCTAAACAGAAACAGTTTATTACATAGTTTACACAGTTTAAAGGGCTTTGCAGAAATTAGAATGCAAGAGGAATAATAAAGATTATTACACCTTTAGATCCCTAAGGATGGTATTTACCAAAACAACAAAGCAATAGAACAAGGCAATACAATTTAATCATTTAAAGAGGACTGTAAAAATGTAAATAATTTAAAAACTAAAATAAAGTTTTAAAAGAAACATCAAAGGAATGAGTGATTTAATATAGAGATAATTTAAATATAGAGATAAAGACAAAATCAGGACAAAATAATGATTTTGTGAATAAAGTTAAAATCCATTTAGATTGGCATTTCCAGCCATCATGAGTAAAACTACAACTGCATTAAAAACCATTAAAAGGCAAAGCAGCTTAATTAAAATGTCTTAATAAATAGAAAACTCTTAACTTTCTTAATTAATTAAAATTAATTAAAAAATTAATTAAAATGTCTTAATAAATAGAAAACTCTTAACTTTCTTATTAAAACCCTTTAAGTAGCTGAGAATGATCACATCATCTAGGAGAGAGTTTCAGAGGTAAATGACATGAGTGGAGGTTCTATTGTTGAAGGCATTCCTGTTCGAACACTTGAACAGGACCGAAGGGTGTAGCTGCAGTTATAATGAAGTGAAATCCACTAAGTCAAAATAATGGTCATCTGCATCGTCCACAAACGTCCCTCTCCAAGCACTCTGCTAACCTGACTCCTGGTTGCTTACTTTACTGAGACTGAGATGGGTTAGTAAGTACCCGTCACACTCAGTATAAAAATTTATTTGAGCATCTCATCATTTATCCATCTTCTGTGTCCTAATTTGAGTGTATTGCTACTAAGCACAAGTTTGCAGACATTCAGATTAGCACAGTCTTCCTGACTTTTTCTTCAGTGTCTGGCCACATTCAAACCCACCATTTATTATGGTTTGCCTGCTCTTGGAAACTCTTCGAAATTCACTTTCCCCTAGAAAGGCTGCCATATTAGCTTTGGCTAAAGCTGTTTAACCTCAAATACTGACACAGATTTTGTTGTGTCTCCCATTGAACATCCAGCGTATACAAGACTCCTAAATATGAACTGTGGCAATAAAATGTGCTGTCAGAGATGTTAGTGCTAAGTCCTGCTCAAGGTTTTGGCTCGTAGCAGATCCAAGGAAAGCAACACAACCAACAATCACCCTGCAACATCCTCATTCAGAATTAAGCAATGGACCACATATTGAGAGAATAAGCTATTATACAAACCTTAGCATTTGAGTTATTGCTACAACATTCCTTGTTGTTTTTGTTCATTTTAGGGCTTTACTGCTATAATTTAAAATCTCGGAACGTTTGGTTCCTGATTAAGCTGACCCTTGAGTGAAGCATTTCACATAAGAGATTTAGTCCATGCAATATGTTTTACATTTGTCCCAAAAATGTGCATTTGTCAGTGAGCCATAGTGGTTGAATGTTTTGTTCCATTTAGGAAGTGTGTTCCTTCATACGGTCTCCAGTGCCTAAGCCTGTATGGAAGAAACTCTGGCACAGGTCTGGCTACAGAAGAAAGACCAGTGACAAAGCAGACAGCGCTGGTGGCAGACATACGTGCTTCCCAGGCCGAGACTTATCCTCAAATCAAACACCATTACCGTCCGATAGATGCTCAAGTTTGACTCCAATCCATGCTTTCAAGGGCACTTGAGCATACTTCATCCTCTGTTTGTCATGACTGATTGTTTCAATAGCTCAATACCAATAGGTACTGATTCATTCAGCATTAAGATGTTTAATAGGCAAAGTTTTAAGCTGCTGTAGTTTTTTTTGTTGTTTTTTTTGTGGGGGATATTAGTTAACAGCAAGATTCTGTACTTATTGTAATCACCATGGACCAGTCAGGTATTTACCCAAACCACACTCATCTTACACTAACCTAAAATGAGCACCAAAAGGAAAGCGGAAAGTGAAAGCCTGAATGGCACTTCCTCACTGGCGTCCTCAATGGAAAGGGAACAGTGTGAAAGCCAGTGTTTATGGTACACTTCAGATGTTTGACTGAACAGCAGTAACTGTTAACAGCTCATCGCTTTCCTTCGACATTTCGATTCCTGACGGAGATGGACGCGTGCTGCGTTCACCACTGTAACATGATGGTATAGGTAGGCCATTTTTTACGCACGAAAGAACTTGACAACTTAAAAGAACTGCACAACATGAAGGAAAGCCATAACGATTCACAGTGTGCTTACAGCAGCCCGATCTGATCTGAATTTCCAGCGACGGCCTGAGGACCGCACCTGGGTAAACAGGTACAACGGCAGGGGGGGGGGTCTGTACTGTGCTTGCTCTGACCTGCGGGGGTACATGGCCAATGAGCCAGAGCTGCTCCCAGGTTCCACATGCCCCAAACGCTTCAGACCTTCAAAGGGCCCGGCCTGGACTTGGGAACCTAATGTTGCATTCAGACACAACAAACAGACAGTGACCTCACATCATGGCAGGTTGAATCTGTTTGGATTTCCTCTCTGAGGTCTAATCTCTCTTGATCTCTCTTCCCAACCCTACTTCCCTCCCCCCTCCCTCGATTCTTTAGATATCTTCATACCTCTCTTGTTCTGCCTCTGTCTGTGAGCATTCTCCAGTTCCATGCATTGCTACATACACCCCCATTTCTGATAGTGCTATTAAAAAAAAAACATACAAACAAAACCCAGAAAATATTCCAGACTTATTTTATTCAGGGATAACAGTTCATTCTGCAAAAGACATTCATTACAAATTAAAGATATGGACACAGTCTATGTCTGTTTACAGGTCAGCATTCCCTGTTTTCTCTCCAGGGCTACAGATGCTTGCCTGCTTTGTTCAATTCCAAGGGCCCTGAGCAGAGGTGACCTCACCGTAGGGAGCTTCCCATTCCACAGACCGATCTCAACATTTCAAACAGCAGTATAATGACCATCACTGTCCCACTGAAGAACATCAAGGGCAACTTGTTAAGAACATTTCTGCATATCCTGTAACAATATTTGCTTATTGCCATTTTATGATGTTGGCACAGAGTTTTTTGTTTCCTCTTGTTTTTTCATCACTATGCAACTGTGCCACGTACTGCAGTGTAGTGAACACTGATTTCATCAGATCTGTAACTAGCACGCATATTACTTGAATTACTTGGTGTTTACAGGACTCGTCCATCAGCTCTTGTTAGACTGGATGCTTTTTTAGAGCCTTTTGCCATGTTTAGTTCATAACTCTGACTGAACCACAAAATAGGAATTCGAACCAGAAAAAGAGGGTTGTACCCTTCCCACATACCATAAGCAGCTTCTGGAGAGTTATTACACTATCACTGCCCAAAGTCATAAACCTCACAGAAAGCATTAATAAAAGGCTACAGTGGATTGACATAAGTAGGTTATCCCTTTCAATTTAAAATGATTAATCTGACTAATGGTAATATACAATGTTTAAGGAGTGTTGTGAATAGATATGTTATTTTCTACAGTTTGGCCGATTTTACTACGGTTCTTTTGGGCCAGATTAACTTTTCATGTATTACGCACGTAAGAGACAAAACATATTTTTCATATGCACAGGATATAACTTAACCCAAATTTAAATTTATCTTGCACTGGTTTTAATTAATCATTAATTAATGTTTAAAGAGCTCTGATATCCAATTCTATTGAAGCTGTTCTAATTAACACCATAAACACATTTACCATGGAGAAACAGGTAAAAAAAAAAAAGCTGCTGACCATCATTTGAAATCATCTTGCTACTTTTGTTATTTATTTCGGTCTATATAGAGCCAAAAAAAAAGGCCAAAGTTATTTATTTTGAATTTCTGATGGCTCCAGTATTTCATAAGTTTTAAAAAGATTGATATAATTAATAAATCCATACACATCCATGTACATTTTAAATGTACATTACATGAGACTGTAGGGTTTCAAAAATATATGTGACAAATAAATATTTTATTACATTATGTCACCTTCTTAAATTAAATACTTAAACATAAAATCCTAATATTTTCTCTTCTGGCAATGTACATTTTTCCATACTAGGGTATGGGTATTATTGTCTACACAGTGCTTATCATGGTGGTCGCCCCCAACTGGGGTTTAGGTGTGAGTCTGTATGTGTGTGTGCACCTGTTTTTGGGTGTCTGTGTGTGTGTGTGTGTGTGTGTGTGTGCACCTGTGTTTCATTCTTCTTGTTAGTGTTGTGTTGCACGAGTCTTGCTGTCATTGTTTTTAAGCACACGTGTGTAATGTCCCTTGTTCAGATTTCACTCTGCAAGTCCATGACTGTTTGTGATCTGTTCTATGTTTTAATAAAACCACTAAACTGAACACAATGACATCCTGCTTCGTCTTTGGACACTGCCGCCTCAGAAACACAGACCCAACAGGACACTCTCTCGTCTCAACCTCAGGGCACTGGTTCTGGGAGACCCTGTCTGCTATCGATGAATGGAACTGTGAGTACAAAAAGCATACAGGTCACATACTTGTCACCTGACTGACTGGCCAACCTCGAGAGGGATGTGTCCAACCTGTTGGACAGACAGGGCAAGAAGGCTAGATACTGTGGACTCTTCCCCTCATTCCTCCAGTGGGATCTCCTCTTGTAAAAAGCAGAAAACGAAGAAGCTGGGGACGTTGCAGGAGGACCCATCTCCCGAACCTTATGTGGTGATCTACTCTGGCACAGGTTCAATCATCTGGCAGGAGGAGATCCCCTTGTTCTACCCATCTTTGACCCCTTCACTGTGTCCCTGTCTTTGTTCCATCTGTGTCTTCCCCAGTTGTCCCCTGTTGAGAGGGTGTTTCAGGTGTGGCTACACCTAGCACTGCCTCCATTGGGGTGGGATGGGGTGGGGGTGGGGGTTACTGTCACAGTGACTGCCCCCTGCCTTGGGTTCGTGTGTGTGTGTGTGTGTGTGTGTGTGTGTGCACCTGTGTTTCATTCATCTTCTTAGTGTTGTGTTGCATGTGTGTCTCGTTGTCCTCGTGTATTTCAGTGTGTATAGCGTCCTTTGTCCGTGTTTCACTCTGCAAGTCCCGGACTGTTTGTTGCTCATTCTGTGTTTCAATAAAACTGTTAAACTGAAGCAACGCTGTGGCATCCTGCCTCATCCCTGCATGCCTTTACAGCTCTGTGTAGAAAATAATCTTAATTGATGTCGTATAAGTCAATTAAGTGATGTTAATTGATGTCATATAACTTATTCAACTTTCAAATGCAGGCCCAATTCAACAAAATTTAAAAAGCTGAAATCTGAGCAGCACAGTGTTCAGTTGAACCAGCTGACGTAGTTAGCAGATTTACCGCAGCATGCGCTAGATTATCCCGAGAGGTGATATGATATGGATTATCCCGAGAGGTGATGAGGTCGCAACAGTACACTGAACCGCTCTACAGACATTTAGAATACGTGTAGAGAAATTTTTAAGCGATGCACTGCCAATGAGCTGCAGCGATTACAGTGAAGATACTAGCCTCTCCATTAGCTGAGAACAGCCATTATTATAGTGTTTCTGTACTGAGTATAGGTCTGAGTTTAGACAGTGTGGAGGTAATACTCATATCGTTCTATGTATTATTTAGTGTTAACAGACAGTAACCTTGGCTGAAGCTGATGGCTGGGCATGTATTTCCCATCTCCAGCAGGTTCTCTATGGATCCCATTCTGAAGCTGGGCAAGCTGCAGTCACTGAATCCTGGGCACAGGTAACATGGGCTAAATGCACCATGGCAGCACTGTAGCCATGACAACTTCCTACAGACACACTGTTCACACTCTGTCTCACTATTGTTAAGGCCTGGATACATGTAAGAAATGCAAACGTCTGTTAGTTGTCTTGCAATCACATAAAAAAGGAAATATGGCAGCAGCAAATTCAACAAAATAAACACGATGGTTTACAAAGGGAAATAACATGATTCCAATTAAAATTTAATTTAGATAAGTTTCCGGCATAGATGTGCATATTGTTTTTATAGAATTAACCCTGTGAATGTGCACACATTCTGTAGAATCACCCATAGAATGGTTGTTGATCCATTTTATTTCATATTAAACTTAAAATGTCCTGAAGCTTACAGCTCAAATATGACGTATAACTTTGGACATATTTTTACATTATCATTGCAAAACTGACTGTATCCAGGCCTTTACGTGAATAGGATACATTACGTGACTGAGAGCAGCTGATTAACTGCCTGCCCCAAATTTGGCCAGTGGTTGGCTTCCTTCTCCATGCAATTTCTTTCTCAATTCTCAGGCTGGTTGGTGTGACAACAGTGATTCTTTTTTTAAAACATAGATGTCCTGTAGCTTCCAGCAGGCATGCTCAGTGTCTATACTACAGGTCTGCACGGTATGGAGGCTGAAAATAAAACACAGCAGGGACCACAGTGGGTGAGAAGAGTCCAAAGAGGGTTCACCTTACAGTGGGCTCCCAGCACGTATCAGAGGGAGAACGTCAGAGCCAGGGGACAGAAGAGCAGATAACCTGTCAGGCCTGCAGGCAGGCAGCCAGCAAGGCGAGTCCAGGTAGAGACAGTGGCCACAGGTGAGAGGCCCACAGTTTGAAGGCAGATGACCTGTTTTCCCCAAAGTAGGCAACTTGGGCTGTAAACAGAGAGCACAGAGAAAAGAGGAAAGCCAGCCGCACTGATGTCACTGTGGTTTAATCCAGTGTGGTTTATTCACTGTGGTTTAATCCAGATCTGAAAATGTGAGAAAAACCACAGGACAAGTAGAGGACATAGAATGCTAAAAACAATCATGAAGTAGGAACAGACATGCATATTTTGGGAAAGGCATGGGAAATGATTATTGAGGCATAAACATGTCAGTGTTTTGGTCCAAAAAACAAGTCAGGTTATGAAGGCTGAGAGCAACATGACAGTGGGGAGGGTTTTTTTTTTGTTCTAGGTACAGTTGCCCCATTACCCCTGACTTCAAACTCAGTACTCACCCACACAGGCTGTGCCCTCATCATTGGGCTCAAACCCCTGGTTACATCTCTTGTTTGCACGGCACTTAAAACGTCCATAAGTATTGATGCAGACTGGACGCTCAGGGGGGCAGACAGAGGGGAACTGAGTACACTCATCCTGGTCTGGGAATACAATGGAATAAGGAATTGGACAACAGGGCGAGAATAGTTAGATAAGGATTTACTGGTCAAACACCTCATACCACAGAGTGTCAGAGGGTAACAAGAAAGTGGCAGAACAGTGATTGTTTCAGAAGTTTCAATCTTACCAGTGCAGCGGCCATGTTCATTAACAATAAATCCGTGTCCACACTGTAATAGAACAAGAACACTTGCTAAGTGCCATTCTGACACATTATTTTAGACTTTAGCACACAGTATATTACCTTGCAAACAAAAGTGGACAAACTGAAAAAAGACACTATCGATTTCCCTCACCTCAATCTCCACTGCTGGGGTCCCTTCCTCCTCTGCCCTTGGGTAGTGGATCTCCATGACTGTGTTCAGGTCACTGAGCTCCAGCGGCCTGGCCACAGAGTGTCCGTCTGGCCAGTAAACCTCTACATTGGTGGCCATGTCTTTCCCTGTAGGCAAAGCACACACTGAGGATGAAAAAAAAAAGCTTCTCAGCACTTCGAGAACAGTCTGCCTTTGTAACTTCCCCTCAGGGTTAGGAGACACAATGAATGATTTCTTCTCTTCATGCACAGCTCTCAATGGAAAAATTCCACTCAGGAGTAAAGGCCTCCCAAGAAGCTCTTCGGCAAAAGCCAGGTTGGAGCAAGCTGGGGTTTGGCACCAGAGTTGCAGGCTCTTAACAAATGCACAAGAATGTGCTCGGCAGCAGCTGTGCAACCCACCGTGAGCAAACCGAGGCATGAACTTGTCTCAGATGGTGCTTCAGCCTCATTTGATACAGTGAGAAAAGGTCTCTCATGACTAACAGCGTATGAGAGAGAATCATGGGTTAGAGAGCTATTGGCATAGCAGGTAGCATTCTGCACAAGTGCTCAACTACCAGATTACATCTGAGACCGTTGTGTTGCATGTTAGAGATGAATATATGCCCACCGTGACTCATCAGCATGAATTAATTTTAGGCACCTACTTGTGGAGAAGAGGCCCTGAAATGGCTTGCTATATCCCTATTTATCCCAGTCCGTTCCCTCTGTACACCACCCACACTGTCTCTGTCTGGCAAGACGTGGCTTCCAATGCCCCCCAACAGAGGTCGGATGACTGGTGTGGCAGTTGGCATGGCAACGTCTAAGACCTTGGCATTGCATGGCGCTCACCACAGAGACCGTCCAAAAGAAACAAACCCAGCAGAAGAGGGATGCAGAACTTCAAAGGGCTAGAGATGAGAAAGGCTACCATGATGGGGGGTGGGGGGGTGAACTGACTGCAAGAGGTTCTCCTTTCCTTCCATTCCTCTTTTTAGTCAAGCATGGAGAGAGGCTTTGAGTCTTTAATTAAAGCAACATTTCTTAGGTAAACAGATCCGCTGGGGCTCCCGCCAGGTTCAGGCTGCCTCTACAGGTGCCCCTCAGCAGAGAAAGGTTGACATTTCACCTGCAGCAGCTAGGGAGGACACTCTGGGCCAGGAGGATTAGCCTGTCCATGACTGTTTAGGTCTTACACCTTTTATTTGAGAAAGGCAACTATGGAATGATTTGCTGTATGTTGTTCAGCGATGAGTCAGCAAAGGAAATTCCACAGAGAATGATTCAGGGAACAGAGAAATCTGAGGATGTAAAACTGTAATATTGCCTCTGTGAGAGCTACCACAACTATATAGTTAAGAGTCAAGCATCCACGCTTTTCCAAGAACATGGATTAGCAGTCTTCTTCTAAGGTCTCTTGGTATGAATTACTACTGACTTTTAGCTCTGTGCTATGATGAGCACTCTGGCACCAAATATACATATCTGGCTGCACCCATGGACACGTAGACATATTCTTATACGCTCATAGGGTGTTCGTGTGTCCACGTTTTGTTTTTTGCTACGTATTTGGAAGCGCTGGGGCTTGCAGCCCAGCCACACAGCACTGCTACAAATCTGCCAGATGGTTCCCCGATGAGCTGCCCGAGCCATCGCAGCCACAGCGCTCGTTAGCGAGCCGCGCAGCGGGAACGACCCCCCCCCCCCGTACCTGCGCACCAGTGTCCGCGCTGCCACTGACCTCCGGCCTGGCGGGACACTCCGAGCGCTGACCTCTGCGGGAAGGTTTGGGTTACCACTCTGCAAGCACGCGTGACCCAAGCAGGCCCCCCCGGGAGTCAGCGGAGAGCCTGCTCCGCCCCAGCACCCCGACCCCCGTGGACTGACCCTTACATCTGCTGCATAAAAGCAAGTGTAGGATGACCTAACTGAATAGCTGTTAGATATGTTTTGCCAAAGTTTATCATGATTTGTGTTATCTCATGCTTTTTTTCTTCTTTGTTGTTTTGAATTTCCGTTTGGAGCAACAAAACTAAAACTTGTATACTAAAATATGAAGGCATGCTTTTTTTTCTAAATTAAGAGTCTCTGTCTTTCTGGTGCAGGTTCTGTCTTCGAATCTCAGCAATTGCGAGATTAAAGCCATTGGGACATTAAAACTGGAAAGTGTTTGTAAGCCAGGAATTTATAAACCAGCTAGAGCAGGACATCCAAAACGTACCGAGCCCGAAGTGAGCTACTGGTTCCATCTCACACAGGTATCCAGAGCCTCCATCAATGATACGTGTGTGAGCTCCGTTTCTTTTAGTGTAGACCACCACTTTGGCCCCCCGCGCAAAAGCCCCAAACTGGGTCCGTGGAATAACACGCAACCATCTGTTAGAAGATCCCTGTGAGGACACGGGAAGGCCAGACCTCAGTGATCACACATCCTAAATAATCAAACCAATAATAATAACTCACTAGTTATATTAGAATAATCAATATAATACACAATAACTGCATCAAAACCCCCACCCTCTCTCATGTAACCCCCCTCTATCTCATGTTTTCCTCACCCTCTCATGTCACCCGCACCCTCTCTCATGTAACCCCCAACCCCTCTCTCATGTAAGCCACACCCCCTTTCTCATGTAAGCCCCACCCTCTCTCATGTGCTTCAGCTGCTCTGTTGGCTGTGGAAGCGGTGCTTAACGGTTCACCTGGCTGACATGGTATACGGAGATGGGCTGCGCTGCGCTCTCTCCGTGTGTTACCAGCAGATCCAACTGACCATCGCCATCCAGATCAGTCACAGCAGCTCCTGCAGGACACATGGAGCGGGTGTGAGGGCCGTGACACTAAAGTGGAAATTTTTGCGCATTTCTTTCAATGTGTTTAACATGCTGAATTATTCATCTGAATTATTAATCTATTTTGCATTTTTATGGCAGGTAGTTCCCCTACTACACCAAAAGAAATTATGTGAGATGTAAGTTCAATCATTCATGCCAAACCACTGAGATTCTCAATCACTCAATTAATGTTGAAACCATGAATCTTAACATGACACAATGACCTGACACTAAATAAGGATGATCCAGCTGCTGATGGTTATCTTCACTGTGTCCTAACTACAGTCATACTGCTACGCATGACTATGACCTGAAGTGTTCCAACAGGAATAACAGCAATAACACACCACAGTAGATCTCTATCGCCACCCAGTGGTAAAGCCATGTCATGTATCTATGCGTGGATAGATATTCAGGGATTAATCTATACACTGCACCTCTTACATCTTACTTCAGTCTTCCATAAATAATACTGCATATACAGTGCTTCAGAGAAACAAAACCTTTCAGACGAACCAAAGAAGAATGAGTCTAAAAGCTTAATTTAATCAGTACTTAATATTTAAAAAGATTACAAAATATTATACAATGCAGTGGCTATATCCAAGAACAGCAGAATGTCATTATAGAGCAAATAGTGAGAGACGTGCCTCCAAAGGCCCATACCTGTCCCCCTCCCCTCAGGCTCAGCTGCCTCTCCGATGTTCAGCTCCTCTATCTGCGGGTCTCCGTGTTCTCTCCGAGACACCCTGACAGAGCACTAAGCAATTACAAACCCTGGCCTCCCTTCCACTGCAAAGGTATAGTTGTCATACATGCCCCCCATGATACATATTCACTTCTACCCTTACTTTACGTTTTGGGTTACATAACCAGTCTCACTGGGTGTATTTCTTTACAGACTTTCCTTTGGTGTAGGAAATACTACTAAGCTGATTTAATTTAGGCAAAATTTTCAGTCTGTCGGTATGCCAGATAGCCTTTCTAAGTAATAAAATTAAGCCAGTGGTTACTTGCTTCAGTTCAATTTAAAGAACTAATCCTTGCACTTTCAGAAAGCAGAGGTCAGTCAGCAGGGCTTCTCTAGGGACCTGAGATGCTGATCTTTCTGGCTTACTGGCCTGTAGGTGCCTTAGAAATTTTTTGTTATATAATTATTTGGCTGAGCTTTGCTTTGGTGTCAGTTTAATTTGAAACTTTTTGATCACATATGCTGCTGAAAGGAAACTCCCTCTCTATGCCATTTGAACAACCTTTACATTTAAATCAAATTGTCAGTTTATGTGTCTCAAACTCAATTAAGATAACACATCCAGAAGCCCTTCAGTTTACCTAAATAGTCTGTTAGCCGATGAACCTCTATACGCGATGTTGTTGAAAAACACTTCCAGCTCGTTGTCATTGTCGAAGTCTGCTGCAATGACTGTACGCACAGGAGACGGCATGGAGAACTTCTGTGTGGCGATGTCCTGAAACAGATACACAAGGAAATCAGCACATCATAGCTTGCATGTTCAACTTGCATGAAAGGAGCAAGAATTAGCCTATAGCAGATAGTGGGAAAGGTAATTAATTACGCCGAATCTGTTTGACAACTGAGGGGGAAAAAAGTTTAACAAAATATATCCTGTATGCACCGTTAAACTGTAGTGCAGCTAGATAAGTAAATAATTGATGTGTGATGTCATCACTAAGTGCGTGCATGACACAAGAGGCAAAGGTGCCTGTAAATCATCCAGCCCAAAGATCCAGCTGCGTCAGGAAGTGAGAGCACGAGGTAGGAAGTGATGTCGCCATGCATCAGTAGCGCGGCAATAAGTCCAGGAAGAGTTATAGTGCAGTCCCACACTCCCTCAAGTATTTACCCCTCATTTTAATTATAAGGCTCATAAAGTCTGCTCAAGGAGTCCTACACAGTGACTTTGTCCTGCCCAGGTGAAGGAGAAGCGATGGGCAGCTCTGGACAAGGCTCACAAGGTCTCACAAGGGGAGAGAAAGGCCAAGAGGGACACAGAAGTTAACTTGTCCTAGCTTCTGCGCTTCACACTCCCATATGCCACATGGAGCATCAAATTGTCATGCATTGTGTGCATTTTTTTCTTCATCTTCCTTTCAAAGACGCATTATGAAACTATGCAAAATTTGCATCCCTTAAAATAAGCTTTGTGCACTGGCATATGAGTGGTATATGGGAATTCAGGTTTAATTAGCATTTCAACAAAGCACTAGAACATCATAATTACAAATGACAGAGTTCATGGGAGCCAGCAGTGCAGCAAATGCTCCCACAGGACATTAACACAGTCCTTGACCCCTATAAAACTGCTCTCCACTCACAGTTATCTGTCTACCATCCCCAGAAAAACTTCCACTACCAGCAAAAAATATTATGTAACAGAGGTCTTCCTTTTTTGAGTCACGTACTGTGTCCTAAGCCCATAGCTTGGTGGTGAAAGCTTTGTAGCATTGCCAACAGTCTAGCACTTAGGTTGTAGGTAGGTAATATGAACAGATAGTTTAGGTGAAAGGGGTGGACTTGTATTTCTGGAGGTACAAAAAAGTGGCTTCTAGTGGCTGCTACCTTCCCCACTCAAGTGTCAAGTGAATGTTTGAATCTTTGGACTCTGGCTTGTTGTTGTTGTCTCCTGATGTGGTCCTAGTGATTAGAGGTATGACATACATTATATTGCCAAAAGTATTCGCTCACCCATCCAAATGACTGTGCACCAGTGCACAAAGCAATGTCCATAAAGACATGGATGGCAGAGTCTAGTGTGGATGAACTTGACTGGCCTGCACAGCAGTCCTGACCTCAACCCGACAGAACACCTTTGGGATGAATTAGAGCGGAGACTGAGAGCAAGGCCTTCTCGTCCAACATCAGTATGAGACCTCAAAAATGTGCTTCTGGAAGAATGGTCAAAAATCCCCATAAACACACTCCTAAACCTTGCGGACAGCCTTCCCAGAAGAGTTGAAGCTGTTCTAGCTGCAAAGGGTGGACCAACGTCTTATTGAACCCTATGGATTAGGAATGGGATGTCACTTAAGATCATATGTGAGTCAAGGAAGGTGAGCAAATACTTTTGGCAATATAGTGTATGTCGTACCTCTAATGCCCATTGTCTATGTGGAGATTAATTATGTCTTTCTTTACCAGTTTAGGCATTTGTTGTATGTCTACAGTATATGGTGAGTTTGCCAACAGGAGTTATAGATTTTGCCACAGTCACACATGTATTGGGCTAAGGGTGTGCACTGATAAATAACCCCTAAATAATCTGACAAATTTCCAGACAGTACCTACCTGATTGGCAGGAATTAGAATGAATGGTTTTTGAATGGTGAGTTGCACTCTCAAATGTAGCAGTTGGCTATATCTGTTTTACCTAGTTGCTCTCTTCCTCAGTTGCAGGCTTTGTACTGATCCAGTTATCCAGGAAGTGTTGAAATTATGGCAGCAAAAGGAGCATCACAGGCTGGCAGAGCGCCAGTGCCTCTCCCGGTCAACCTTACTACTGTTGCATCAGCAGAATTGATCGGTGGATTACCATTCAAGAGTGACTAAACTCTCTATGTCGCTGTGAGGTTTTTTTTTAGGTCTTGAAACTATCTTTCCATTCTGAAGTTTGACGATGCAAAGGGGGTAGATTATAGCAAGTTACGGTTAACTTCCTGGGAGAGCATATTAACATAAGGTATGGTTAGTTACTACCTAATTAATTAATTAATTGGTGCTGTTTAATATAAAGGTCCTAGTGGAAAGAGGGTTGTCTGAGTTACACTTGTGGAGCTTCATGACTTGCTGAACTGAACATAATATGTGAGAACCAGACATTGCCATCAAAGTCATTGGTTTCCAGGCAGTGAGAGTATCAGAAGCTACAGTCGCAGTTAAGACTGTTGTTTCTAGGCAGACCCATCATTGTTGCCATACACTGAGCAGTGGTCGGTGATGTGATCCAGGGTTGAGTTCCCAAGGGAAGCAGGGTCATAATATGTAGAGCCCTGCTGCTGTACCCAGAAGGGGTTGTGGCACACTGCTACGAACTACGGTGACGTTTTTACCTTTGTGCCCTTTTTGTCTTTATCCCATTTTGCCCTCATTTTGATTTCCTTAATATATTGTTTTGTTGGTTGTTGTCGGTTTCATTTTGTTTAGTGTTTCATTGTTGTGTTTATTGTTTTAAGTAGTATTCCAGCTGAGCTGGAATAGGCAGCTCAAATAAATCACAAACACAGAAGCGGGTACACATGAATGCTTTTCATTCGAGTAACACAGTCCTAAAATGATCAGACCAAGTCCCCGTCTTGCAGGTTCCGGGATGAGTGTTTTCACTTTTGTGTGTTTTGTTGTTTGTAATCTAATGTTTATTGGTCCTGAATGTCTTGTGTAGGGAAGGCTTGCTTCCATTGTTTAAATGTCTTTCCTTGAAAGAGGCTGAGATTGTAAGATTGAGGTCTACTGTTAAGTGTACAGTGTTTGTATATGACTGAAGGCTCTGAATTAAGCTTGGAATGGTCATCTCCCATTGGTCACTTTTTGTAGTGGGTTTTTCCTTAATATGAACAATTTTATTTTGTAAAACTAGTTGATGTAATAAAATGTATTGTTGAATTGTTATTGTTTTAAATAAATTATACATTGGGAATCCTTGTCTCGTTCCCTGGGTAATGAACTTGAATCCTTTTAAAGGCATTTTAGGTCCTTTGGGTAAAATTCCCAAGATTGCATAGTCTGATTTTCCTCCATGAAAGAATTATATGAATGTATGGCAACTGCCACTGCCAGACATCTTCCAGACACTAAAAATACATCAAGAAGAACTTATAATCTAGCATTGTCGGTTTAATTGACCCCAGGACCAAGTTTAATATGTATTTGCAAAACTAGCCCAACATGTCTTTAATTACAGTCTACCATATCAGAATATCGAATGAGTCAGATGTAATCAGGCATGCCTCAGATTGTATCGGTAATTGCAATGTGGTCATAGTCAAAGCCTCGAGTACAACTGTGTGTGTGAGGAGGGCACTCACACCCTCATCAGCACTTTCTCATCCAGCTTTAGTCTAATCAGCTCTGGCCCAATCTGCCAAGTAATCAGCAAGGATCATAAAGCAAAGCACAGCTTCAGTAGTTCCCTACAGTGTTTGTTGTGATGAGGTGCTCACTGCTTAGTGGGATGAGCAACAGTCAGGACGGTTCACTGAAAAGAGGAAGGCTCACACTACTGAACTTCCAGTGCTGAACTCTACCTGGAGGGATCTCTGTCAGTGTGCGATGAAAGACATTTGGTAACTGGACAAAAAATGTTTCTCAATCAGACATCAGTTAATACACATAAGCAAAGTAAATGGGTTAAAGTTTAAATCTCTAATCATGTTAAATGTGCAGTAGCAGCCAACATGTTACATGTCCCTGCAAGGAAAATTTTATGCTACCACAACTTTCCATAAAAGGTCAGATGTTCTCCAGTTGCTTTTACCCAAGAAACACAAAACCAAATTCAGGAATTATATCCACTACCAAGAACCGCAGCAACTAGCAAGACGGGCACTGTTCTGCAACCACAACCCTACCACAACCTACAGCAGTTGCATTTCAACCAGAACAGCTTTGCTGTTTCAATTATTCCTGAATAATATTTTTAACGTAAGAGATGGCAAAGATAGCATCAATTTTGAATTTACTGCAAATAACAGAATAAGCTAAAAGGCCTTCAGAATAATGGCATATATCATTATATAGGCAAATGACAACTGATAACTCAGAAAAACCCACCTTGAATCTTTGTTTACGGTTATTGCTTAGCTGTAGGAACAGCCGATGGGGTCCGTTCCAGTTGCCATACACAATGTCTGTCCTCCCATCCCGATTAAAATCAGCAAGAGCTACACCTCGGCCATGCTGCATTGGGTCCTCAATCCCTGTAAAAACAATGCACCGTGCCCTAAAAAATATGGAGACAGCTCGTGTACATGTGAGAACGCAGGTCTTATAGACGTGTCAGTACAGTGTGAAGGGAAAGGGCTCATCCCCATGATCTGCTGACCTGCCTGTGCCGCCACATCGGTAAACGTCCCATCTCCGTTGTTGCGGAACAGGAAGTTGGGGCTGTACTCATTGTCGCAGAATATGTCAGGGAGTGTGTTGCTGAGGATGGGCCCCACCACGACCCCGCGTCCCCCTGCAGCACAGAGCAGAGACCCAATCGTCATGCGCCGCGCTCACACCATCACTGCCTTTCCGCCTCATTCCCTCCACGCAAGCCACTGTTTCTGCTGACGCAGATTCTGCCTGCCCCACAATCACATTACAGAGAGCATGAACAGACGTTGTTAGGCAGCATTAGCAGAGACCGGCTTGCGCGTCTCTCTCTGCAGCGCTAGCACAGACGTTACGAGTAATGTTACAAGGGATGTTACAAGGAATGTTACAAGGGCAGAGGTTACGAGTGCCTAAATTCTTCTCACCGTGATGTGAGATATAAACTTTTTAATGATTCCTCAGTAACAGTACATAGATCATTTGAAATCGGCAGCTCACATTAATAAACCAGAAAATGTTTTTTGCAGGCGCTTTCCAATTTGTACTACTGCACATCACAACTGAATATTTATATTCCCACATGACCAGAAAAGGGCACTTGAACTTTGACTCTCTCCAAATCACCCAGCATTCCTCTGAAGGGAATTCCAGGGGCTATATCCTCTGTGACCTTGCTTCAGCACCAGTTTCTTGGATCTTGTTCCCTCTGCCTCAGTGCACAGGCTTCCACAAGTGCACTCTAGCACTGAAACTCCACTGAATAGGGGATCAAAGCCTGCTTCACAGTCTACAATGATGAATGGAATGTTTGGCCCATTGAGCAAGTCCGGCGTGAAATATGGCTCCATTGTCCTTGGGCCTCCCTATGACTTTGAGCGCAGTAAAGCGCTGAGTGGGCCAAACGTAGCCTCTCACCTGCAGCACTGCTGCCTCCCAGGCCCCTGCTGTTAGGGCTGCTTTAGCCGATAAACACCGGCCATAACTCAGCGACTTGGGCTTGATATGAGCACCAGGTTCTGGTGTAAATCAGCTGCAGGGGAAAAGCTCAGTGTGCCTTCAGCCAACTGCTTGTAGAGGGTCTCCAATAATGAATTACCCTCTCACTCTACACACACACACACACACACACATACACACCTGTAAATTTGTTAACCCCAGCCTGCTCGGCCACGTTGATCAGGGCGATGACCCCTCTCGACGGGTCGCTGGCACTCTCGTCCATTTCGATCAGAGCATGCGGCCCAACGTTGCCGCTGGCGTAGTTGGCGATATATATGGCATAACGCCCAGTTCCCTGTGACAAACGATGGGATGCAGAGGCAGATGGGAAAGCAGATCTGTACAGATCACAAGGCATATCAGTATAAAACACAAAATGTATGTGCTCAGCACAAGAACATTTCCAAAGATTATTGACTGTGCACATACCATCTTAACAGATTTCTGTTCCAAAAACAAAACACATGGTTTTGCTATCACCAAACTCAGCAGGTCCATGTGCATCTCCAAATGCTAACCTCAGTGGATTCCACTGCCTTCATCTCTTTTGTTACAGGACTCCCTCCCTCCTCTTTCCCTGCTCTCTCCAGCACCCACCCCGTGGATATTAATTTCACACCCCATTATCAGACACAGTCCCAATGGGCATGAACTCAGTGAAGGAGTAACCTAAATGAACTTACACACACAATTTCAACAAAGGCTCCCCCGATTCCTGCATCTCCACACCAGGGAAATGATGAAGGAAAGAAATATATGCATAAGTATATAAATACCACTACCTGCTCCTTGCAGTCCTAATGAGGCATAAGAATGTAAATGGCAAAAACATTACACCTCTCTCTGCACTCACAACGTCAACTCAGGTCCAGAAAAAAGCCTAAGGAAAGTGGGTTAAAAGAAAATGATATGCACTGTAAATACTATGGACCTATAGATGTCATTTCCACATAGCCTTCTTTCATATATTTTCTTTTGTATTTCATATAACACCTAAGGACAGGGAAGGGATATAGACAGAGCAGATCATGTCATTCTACCCAAAACTGCTGAGGTGCACCATAACTACATCTCAGTTCCTTAAGGGAAGCAGTCCAGTAGTCTGAAGGATTCTCTCCATCTCCCCAAGGCCAAGAAAGGGCCATGTACTTTTCACCTCTGTACTTTATTACATTGCCATTAAGCCTAAAAAAAGCAATCGGTCTGCCATTTAAATGCTGCTACTTTGCTCTAATGTGTCCTGCTTCTTTTGGGAAGGGTTCCAGAAGCAGTCATAAGTGCACGGATAATTACCAGCCCATGCAGAGAGGAGTGACTGAGGACCAATCTATTTCCTGTCCAAGGAGCAGGTCAATACATCTCCCTGTCCACCTTTAAGTGACAAATGGCTGCACTTCATTTTCAAGGAGAACCCAATATTTAAAAAATGCATTTGAATATTAGCTGTCCCTCAGGCTGATAAGAATCTATGTATAAACAGATCAAGACCTCTACATGATTTAGGACATAATATCTCAATCCTTGTCATTTGAGTTTCTGACCTTGCACCACTGTAACTTCGTAAAGAAACAAGACAAACATGTGATCTCTGGTCTCTTCACTAGAAGTTATTAAAATTTCCCAAAGTATCTTTGGCCAGTCTGTGCTGCTAACAAATGATGCCGCAATTGGCTTTTTTCTTGTTTAGTTTTTTTAGTTTTTGCCCTAGCTTAGTTAAACCCGGACCCAACACATTTGTGTTTTGTTTCACTTTAGCACCAGTTTCCTGCGGTGCTAAATCTCATGTGCAGGGTTGTGGAACAGCATCTTCTTATTGCTCAGTCAAATGAAGCTGCAGTCCAAAAAATCTATTTCAATCCCTCGCAAGCTGCTCCACAGGATAAGTGGACATCGTTCATCGCTGACTGCAGAACAGTATGGAAGCTGTAATGTGCTGTTCAGCCTCCTGTATTTTGGCTATCATGCAGATCTTTTACATGATAAACAATCTATCAAACTTCCTCCGATTAGCTGGCATCTGCACTTATGATAATGTACCGGCACAGAGGTAAATTAAGGCAGTATCTGTCTTCTTGAATGTCTCCCCAAAACAAATAAGTCCTTGCCTTTCCTGATTATCATGACCTATGATGCACTGTTATGGACAAACATCATAGTGCTCCACAAAGGGACTATCACAGCAGCTTGTTGGCAGAGGCAGGACTCATAGGACAAGTGAGTTATAGCCTGTGTAGCCTGCAAGCTCCTGTGAGTGAGACATGAAGACAGTAATGGAGTGTAAAATGTCACCAAACAACATGCAGAACTCTCTCAGAGGCAAACCTAGCACCTGGCTAAGTCAGCTTCACATTGATATACACATATTTGGCTCCTACATGTGAGCTGTGTTCTCAATCAAAGGGCCTTAAGGATATAAGAGAACTTCACTGGAGCTAAATCTAAAGTTTTGCTGCTGCAAAGAACATTCCGGATTTTCTCCACAGATGATTAGCAAGGGAGAATAGCAGAGGCCATATGAGAGCCTCAATCAGTGAAATGTGGTGAGGCTCCATTACCTTTCTGTCCACACAAGCTACTGATCGACCTGCCATGCGATTGGCAACGTCCCTATGTTCATTTATCTCATCACTCAGGATGTCCTCAAAGCGTCCATTGCGAAATTTGAAGAGCTTATCAGTATATGTTGCTCGACCTGGTCAGTGAAAAGATATCATGCTATGGATTAACAGCACTTTCTTTTGAAGTATCAATGCAATGTGTCCTTGTGTATTATTTTTCATTTCTATAATTGAGTATGCATTTCAAAATGAGACCATTCTGGTTGAAATTACCTGAGAAAGCGTTATTGGTGTTGAGAACATAGATTTCCTCTTTCCCATCACCATCTATGTCACATGCTGTCACTCCGATTGCATTACCTTGCCGATCTCTGAGTGCATAGAACGGGGAGCTGCGGTTGTCTACTGCAATGTTCATTAATCTTTTCTTTACCTTATCATACTTCAGCACCAGGTTCGGGCCATTGTACCTGTGGGGTGGAAAGATATATATTTTTTAATATTACATTCATAATTGTTTCTATTAACTATCACACAAATATTCAACAGTAAAGGTAGTTACAGGCCTACATAAAGTGTTTTATTGCAGCAGTACATAGTGTGCTAATAAAACCTTAACTGTGTCTCTAACTGGATTTCCAATGGACATGTGAGATACAGATGCAGATCCCGTTCTGCTCCCTCTCAATACAGCAGGGTTTTAAAAGCAAAGTCTCAGGTTTCCCTGACATCACTACACTGGATCACAGACAAAAATGACCTTCCACTACTATTTAATCATACCAACTTCTAAAAGCAAACTTTATAAACAATGATATGACTTCCTGCAGCCTGGTCTTGTCCTTAGCTGATGTGTTTCATGGGAAAACCATAAGCCTCGGGGTTCTATTACTCCCACTGTGAGAATGCCAGTGCTCAGTTCCAAAACAAGACAAGGACAATCCAATTACCACCATTTCCATATATATAGATCCACTAAACACCAAATGACAAAATACATTTTTCCCCATGATCATTCTGTTCCGGAGATTGGATTGTGACTTAACTACACTCCTGGTAGGTATATTTAATTTAAACGTAATAGTCATTGAAATAAAATCTAATTTTAATCAAAAACAGAAATAAACGATATATTTAGTTCCAAAACCAAAATGTCCAATTTTTTTTTTATTTTGGATAACAATCTGGGTGAAGAAGCTATGATTTTGTTTGTGTGTCTGGTTGGTTGGTTGATTTCTTTCTTTTTTTTCTGACATTAGAATTTATGCATATATATTTTGGCAAGGACTGAAAAACAAACTCCTGGTGATTTTTTATTGTTTGTTTTATTTCTGTTGTTCTTTGGCAAAGATTATGTAGCCTACATTTGTGTGTGTGCACACTCAGAACTGGGGTTTTACATGTGAGGCCTAATGAACATTAGAACCGATGCAGTGTACATGGTAATACACAACCACTCTACCACACTTATTTCACAATGAATATAAGTTTCAATTTCTTTTCATCTTTTTTTAAGTAATAGATAACTTAATATAATTTGCATATGTATTTTTACCATAAATAAGCATCATAGATAGCTAAAATCCAATCGTTACTTTGCAAATGATTATTACAGTGTGTCACCGTACCAGTTAGCCCACACTATGCCGAATATATAGAGGCTCTTAAAGGAGATATTCAATTACTTATTTATCGGGAAAGGGACCACTTTTGATCTGAACAAAGCCAAGAGTTCGAGTGCTGAATAATAATAATAATAATTTAAAAAATTCTAATATATCTCTTGCTCCAAACAATAAAGTCTGGCAAATGAGAAAATAAATGTACCGTGTATTACATTTGTATACTAAGTGAACATAATGGTACAGAATGATCTCAGAGTTATCCAATAATGATAATAAAATCCAAAAACATGTATATAATGAAATAAATACACATTTTAATTTATCTGGACAGTATGTGAGAATAAGGTTATCATACTGCTGGGGCAGATAGAGAAGGGACAATGTTAGTTTATATGGTGATATTGATTAAGCCTTAAATGGGGATTGGGCATGAAGAGTATTGATGTGTCAATGAGGTGTGGATGGTGTTAGTCAATGTGGGGAGGAGGTGGGCATTGGGTGGGAATGGGCTGTGGATGGTGTTTAATGTTGGGATGGTTTGTGGGGATGGAGTATGAAGCAAAAGGGAATGGGGTGGTAATAGTTTCATTTAAATTTTGGAACTGGGTGTGAATGGTCTTAAAACATCTGCTTTGATTATGAGCACTGATATTTTATTTTCTACACCTGTTTGTTCATGGCAAGCATCACAAACAGACATATTTTTGCACTTTTGTGAGGTTTCACAGCTGTGCTCTCATATAACGTGTGCTGCACATGGTTGGTGTGGAATATTGCTGTGATCATGAACATCTCAGGCTGTGATAGAGCGATCTGAACCATTCCTTTTACGACTGGTTCTAAGGAAGCTTAATTATTTAAAATCTATGCGCTTGTATTTGTCTGAGTCACTTATATATTTCTTGTGTATATACAGCTAATTACTCACCCAGCAACAAAAATCTCCAAATCACTATCGCCATCCACATCGGTGACGGCCACACCATAGTTAAGCTGTGTCGGGTTGTTGTCGTAATCAGGGGGAAGGATGCTCTGAGTGACAGCTGCAAACATGGGCTCTGAACGCTGGGCCCAGCACTGCCCAGCTGCAATCAGAATGAGCACTATCATCCACGCAGTCATGGTCACCTGCTGAAGCCAAACATCACGTTAGTTTTTCAGTAAACATCCCAGCACAGATGGAGCATATTACAGATGGAGACCTGTGGGAAATGGGGGGGGGGATTCTTTAGGTCTCTTCATTCAAATCCAACTGAGTTGAGAATTACTCGTAAGAGCCAGCTAGCAGAAAGATGAAGTATTCTTATATTTCTGAGGTGTACAAGATTCCTGGTATATAGGTTCCATTGGTTAATTTTATCTCCCTGGGCTTCATGGCCTTGAATTCAGCATGTGCCTGAGATGCTTAACCCTCAGTGTTGTGTAATTGTTATTCTATATGTACACACAGTCCTCTATTCTACAACATGGATTTTTCGGCTAGAAGTTTAATTTGTTTGTTATGCCACTTACACAATCTTGAAAGTGTGAAACTAAAATAAATCATAGGCAGTAGATCAGATTTACTTAAATGATGTCTCATGAGTAGCAACCATTAGCACTTAAGAAACTCATCTTCATTCAACTTTTGCCCCTTACTGTAAATAGCAAAAACCTAAACTTGAGTTTTATCTTATATACATTTCTTACCAACAGTAGTAGACCACACAGTACAACAAAGTAAAAAAAAAAGATCTGAAATAGTTTTAGCTCAACTGAGAAAGAGAAAGAGAAAAAAGTATGGTATTTTCCACTAAAGTATAAAACACTATCTAAGGAGTGGCAACATGATAAAGCACCAGGACAGCTCCACCCCTTCCCCCCTCAGTCTGCTTGCCGGTTGTAAGTTTAGCTTCGTCTGTGAGAAAGGCTGCACAAAACACTACAGGAAACAGGCATCTCTTACAGCTGGGCTGGAGACGGTTTCACCTTAAAAGGCAATTACCTGGTCAACATTCTCTTACAGGGCAAGAACATAAATCGAAGGTTGTGGACAGGTGAAAGGCCAGGTCCAAATTAAGATTTGAGGTTAAAAGCAATCTCACTGCACATGGGACAGACATTTCAGACACAAAAATCCATATGTGACAAAGAGATTCTGAGACATTCTTGGAGCATGGAAGTCATGTACTTAACTGTCTGGATGGGTTAAATTCAGTAGTAGTGTTTCAAGGTGAGTACAGGGCTATTTGTAGATAAAGGTAGAAGTGGATAGTGAGTTCAGTCATCAGTCAATAATAGATGTAAAAGAAGGAAAATCACATTGACTGGGAGTTTAGTAGATTAGAGACTCCATATAATTTAGCTCTCTAGTCTTGTCATGTCAAAACAGCAAAACATTTCACACTGATGATTTTTGGATGGAGTCATGAAATAACTACAACTATTAAGAATGTTTTAAAAAATACTCAAAAAGCACATCCATTTAACGTATAGATATGTATATGTATTTATTAATATGGTCGTGCTGAATGCCACATGGTCTCTAATACACGGACAAGTAATACTGTAATGCATAAAACAGTAAAATGGTCTGTAAACACTACAATGAACGTCCCAAGAGGAAGTTATGAGTAGCACATAAACTTCAGCCAGTTTTGGCAG
>JAOXYF010000009.1:7466600-7489707 GCA_028565775.1 Sternarchorhynchus goeldii
TATGTGAAGCCAGAGTACATTTAAAAGCAACATTTATGACGAGATTTATTTATTAACATTTATTAGTACAGTACCCTGCCATAGCTCCAAGTCTTCCAACCCCATTCACTTTACCAGTGTCCTGAGAACACACAGCTGCAGGATCAATGTGATGAATTTGTCCTCAAATGTATTAAATAAAAATCACAGCACACACACACACACACACACAAACATGCACATGAACCCACCAAAACTTAATATCAAGCTCAAAAATACATGAGATAGGATGCATGTAGCCCAACAACCTCATTAATGCAGAACTAACAGTGACATGTGCTTAATATTAGGACTGGCTGATTATGAAAACACTTAAAGTAAACATAGCACATAGGGTACTGGTTAGGTGGGAATCAGTAAGGCTGAAGGAAATAGTAAATGAAAAATACATGCTATTTTATGTTGTATATAGTAATACTGCTGACAGACAATATCACCAGGCACAAATACTGTCTTAAATATGACTTATTACAGCTTGAGGGAAAAGAGAATGCAGTGCTGTGTTGATGGTTAAATTGTACAGTGTATGTCTCTCACTGAAGAAAGAGGTCGTCAGTGAGGTAGAGATACCTGGTAAAACACGTAGACCTAGAAGAAACTTCTAACTGAGGAAAGAGGGATTTAACCAGGTAGAACATAAGCTCCAAAGCTAACACAATTATGTAGGACATATTTCCAGCCATTCTCCAGTTTGGACATGCTATTCATCCTGAGGAGGCATTTATGGTGTTTCTCTTTATCTCACTACAGCTGTAGACAATGCAAGGCTCACAATGATTGTGAGAAATGTTCCCATAGCACAGGAAAGCCCTAAGAGCTTTATATAGACTATAACGACTAACACCATTATAAGTGCTCCTTTTAAAGGCTGTTTTGAACATTCACAGGTGCATGAGTGGCTGACTTTGCAGGTGTTAATTCAGCACTATTTATCTTGCTGTATAACCGTACAAATTCTAGGATTTTAATTTAGGCTACGGACTCATGGTGAGCCCTAAAATATAATTTCATGACTAGAGTCTTAATATCAAATTACAGTTTTACCTGTTATAGAAAAATAGAAATAATATTTTTAAATGGTAAGTTTTAATCAGTAGTTTGGTTTCGTATTGCGCAAGCTGTCATGCATCCCTTAGATTATGATAGGACTGCGACAAACACCAGCATCTTCAGTTTCTGAACACGAACCCAAGAGTCTTTTCCTTGCGAAGGACATCGGTTGCAAGCGCTAACGGCAAGAAACTCTTGTAAACTTAGAATAGGCTCCCGTGTTAAATTAATTATTCTCTTACGTTATTCTGAAACCTATTCAGTTCACACACAGCGCAAGCACTTCGTCAAGCAAGTTGTGTGGCTGAACTACGCAAATTATTACGCGTTACAAAAAAAAAAATGTTAGATGAAAAAAATTGTAAAAAGCACTTAGATTAAACAGCAAACGTTTCTTCAAATACTTTTTTAAGTTAAAGAAACTTTTGACATCTAATCTCTCCGTGATAAACTGACATGTCAAGCACAGAGAAGATCCTGTGTAAGTTAAGGGGCTGTACCGATGTTCTCTAAGATAAATACATCACTGGAGATCAAACAGCATGCACTTATGAAGTAACGGCACCTACATTTAAAAGACGAAAAGACGACAGCGATGGGCAATACGGATTTTCCTCCACCGTGGCTCTCACTGGATACTCTGTACGTCTCTTGGGTTCTACAGAATAGTCCTTTTTCACAACTTCTGAAGAAATTGCGTTAAGAAATCAGTTAGGCTGTTTATAAATCTGTCCAATGACAATAGCTTAAAGTGAATACTTTAAAAGCTAGCCAATGACGTGCATGGAGGGCAGAGCTAAACCTGCGACAAGAGAAGTGGAATAGCCTACAGATGGATTTCCTCTGATCTGAGATCAGATTAATTTGCTTAACATTCGGTAAGATTAGGATTTGGGTACGAGAAGCTGATCCTTCGTCAGATAAGAGGATCAACTAGGTTACTACCTGGAGGTCGGTATGATGCCCACCTGAGGTAAGCCAGCCTGTTCTGCCTAATATATAAGGAGTATACTACCGACACATAGTTGTCAAAATAATTGTGTTTCCGACTGAGTATTTAATTAATGTTCTCAGTTGAAAAAATACTGGTTGATATTCAGTCATAAATCGTAATTCAATCATTAATCTTAATTGAGCTGAAGTGTTCCGTACCGTGTAATCAGTTTTCTGTTGGGAAGCACATGCCATGCCTCATTTTCTTTATTAGGCGAATGTGTGACACTAGGAGCGCCTCTAAGAACTGGACTTCTAGGCTTCGAGCTCTCTCTCAAATATTCAGTATATTTTGCTCTGTCATTATTAAAAACAAAATACTAACCTGTACTGAAATGTGCACTGGTGTAACATTTCAGAAGTTCACTTATGTATTTTTTTGTTTGTTTGTTTGTTTTTAGGATCAGTGATTTTGACCTACTGTTTTGTGGCGATTATTTCCCATGACCATATCTGCATCAGACACAGTTTGCTCACTGGCGTTAAACTGGGCTCTTACTGTTCATTTAAATCTTATGTCCTAATTGCTATTCTTTTGTCTGAGCAGTGCCCTGTACAGAGAGGACAATCCAGTCTGAAATATGAACCAAATTATAACTTTTAAAGAGGAACGCTGAACCGCGTCCTTAATATATGTATAACAATGCCCTCTAGGGCAGCAAAGGCAGTAAGTATTTAGTGGGACTACTCCAGGATTAATGCTCCCTAAGGTAGACTGGAGACCGATTCAGTATCTCTTCAGTCATAACACAAATGAGTTTGCCTGCTTGTATTGATGTTATCTCTGTTCATATTTTCATTCTGCTGTAACACAGCACACTCTTTTTCATACTGTGCACCTGTGCATAACAGTTAACCTGTTGTTAACTGTTAGTTAATAGCTTTTATTATACCACACCATATATCTGATTTATCATGTTTCTATGCTAAAACAATGTGCTCATTGGTTCAGCAGTAGATGTGGATTTGGGCTGGTCTTTCCACAGCTTCCAGTGGAACAGAGCACATAGATGTTTAGATGTTGAGAAATTAGTAGGCCTGTACATCATCTAAGCCTGACAGTGCCCTCAAACATCCTTGTCAGATTCTCGCTTTCCCTTGCTTCCAGTTCTTGCCTACATACCAGGAGATGAATGCCTACATATTTCTCCCACAACCTCCAAAATGCATGCATCAGGGCCTCATAAAACAAAACAAAATCATGTATACATAATGATGGGTCTCATATAGTGAATGGGCCTTGGGGTGAACGAAGACGTTTGGACATTACAAATACAATTGAAAATTTTGAAGACAATGTTCAAGGTATTTGATGTCATAACTCTGGAACAAAACTTTTGCCCATAGGGTTTTGACTATGATTCATTTTCTGAAACTAATATTTATGTTACTGAGAACTGAGAACTGTTTTTTTTGTTTTTTCCCAAGGCTTTTAACTTTCCTTAGTATCTAATCTCAGATTCATGTGATGCTGTTATAGCCAGTGGCTTTAACCAATGAACCACCTGGGGTTTTGTTTTAATTATCATAAGAAAGGTGAAGATTCTAACCTCAGTAAGTTAGTACACTAACGGAACCTTAAAAGGGAACATAAGGGATATCATACTGTAAAAAAAAAATTAAATTCTTAGCTGCTTCTAAGCAAGCAAAAGAAACAGAATTAGTTAAGATTCTTTACTCATGTTTTAATTTGTTTGTTCTGTTTTATGCCACTTTCTGAGCCCACTATTACACTATCTGTCATGCTTGAATTTAATGTATGAATATATGATTTATACCTCAGTAGCAGGGGCATAAATCTGTTTTGTGTAAGAAAGGGATAACAGCAGTGATATTCCCTTTATTGATCTGTTAGCTTAATAGTGTTTGTCCTTTCTAGCCGATCTCAGGAAATAAAGGAAATAAATAGTTTAGAATGAGGTTTCACAATCAGAATGGTAGCAGTTTGACTGAGCAACATATTCACTACATTTTTTTTATGTTACAATACATGAATGGATGTCAGAATGATTAATAATGTTTTGGAAAGAAAATATGTATATTGGATTCATCCAGAGGTAGATTTGGGGGACAATAATAGAAGGTCCACATTGCAGTTCTGCATATACTTGAATCCTCTTAGCAAGATCATCTACAAGAGAGGGTATGGATACAGATTCAGGAGCAGAACAACCATCAGCCATCTCATGTGCATGGATGACATCAAGGTGTAATCTCCAAGATAGAAGATTGTAGTAGATCCTGGTACCTCACCAGGATCTACTACAAAGACTTTGAAATGTTGTTTGGGCCTGAAAACTGTGGTTGGCTAATTTTGAAAAAAAAAGGGAAGGAGATTACGAGAGAGGGAACTAAACTACCACTAGGCCATGTAATCAAGCTGGAGCACAGCTATAAATATACTGGACATTCTCCAATTACATGGGAACCATGAGGTAAAAAAATATAAGCAGAAGCAACATCCAAATACCTCTACAGGGTAAAGCATGTTCACAAGAGCCAGTTAAATAAGAACAATAAGATAAAGGCTATAAACTTGTGTGCCTTTACTATTCTGCAGTGTAGAAGAGTTGGAAGTTTCAGACATCAAGACCAGAAAGCACCTTCAGATACACAGAGCAGTCCACACAAAGTTCAGCAACGAAAGGCTGTACTCCGTCAGATGGGGAAATGATCCAATCAATGGCCCCCTAAGGGGGAGCTGATAAGATGGAACCTCAAACAGATGTGGAACATGGGCACCATGTAAGCAGAGGTTGTGTGGTAGGATAAGTCCTTCCATGAAATGTACCACAGACAGACAGCAGAGGTGGTTGACATAAGACATTCCTGCCATTAGCAAGAAAAGGACTGAAGGACTGCATGGAAGCACCAATCTAGTATGATCATCATCAACTATGTCCAAATGAGGCCTGAATGAAAGATTATGGTTTGTTCAAACACTGACAGTTGCTAGTTAAGCCATCAAGCTAATCTGTAAGTAATAATGGGGAAAAATCAATGTATCCATTTAAACATACCTACCCATTTGTACTTCTTTAGAACCCCCAAGGATAGGATTCTTATAAAAAGGTTTTATACAGTATTTGTCGAAGACCATGCTGGGTCTGAAAATTTGTTTTCATTGTAATTGCAGCATCAGCAGAGTTAACAAATTCAGTATTGATCTGTATAAAAAAAAATAAGACGATGTTTTCTATACCCATTTAACTATTTGCATTTATTTAGAACATATATTCATTTATGTATTTGGTTTTTTTTCTATGGATCCAACCTGTCTTATCAAAGCTGTGATTTCTTTTGACATGTATGCTTCATGTCCTCAGGATTTGTCAAATCAATAAGAAATCAGATGATTTGAAACAGTTCCAAGTATTGTAGGCTGAGGGAGAGTTGTGACCAACCATTAACGCATCAGTCGCAGAGCAGAAAGTCAGAAATGTATGAATGTTGAAGCATTTTTAGTGATACAAAAAATGCTGTTTTTCAAAACGACAGTGTTCAAATCAAATATATGTTTGCACACTTGCTTCAATACAAACCATGTGCAAAATAAGGAGGAGAATGAAAAATAAATCAAGACAATTACTCTTGAAGATTCAAATGGACTGTTTACAGCTTAGGCTAAAACAAACAAAAGGTGCTTTGCAAGATAAAGAGACCTGTCAGCACGAGCTGGTTAACTCTCTACTCTGCCATCTTTCTTATGATTCCCTGAAATTAATTACAGATCGATTTAGGGAACTAATATAAGGATGCTGAAAGGATCGGTCCATCTCCAGTGATGGGTGTGTGGGGTGTTGCAGCAGGAAGCATTTCTGTCCGGATACCAGCGTCAATGAGTTTTGAGGAAAGACTTGACTTCCATTAATCTTCCCTATGACTCACACATCCTCAGAAGGCAAACGCAAGATACTGGGGTTAAAGCCTCTAAAGTCAGTATAGCTTTAGTGCCCTCAGCAGAAAGAACAGTTCTGTGTTTTTGTGGTACACTGTAATCTATCCAAATACTATAAAAAAGCAGGAGTTTGTTGCTGCACCTTGAAAAAGGAAGAACTGAGAAGAGCTGAAACGTGTCTTGTGTGTTTGTGACAATGATGCACTAGCATATGCAATAAAGGCTTTTTAATAGCATTTGGAAGAAAAGGTAAAAGGTTTTTTAAATGTACAGAGGGTTTTTTTGTTTTTGAAGTTTTGAATTGATGAAAGCTACACGTTCAGTAAGTACCTCTCAATTACTCTGAGACACTGCAGCATTGCAATTTTGGATATATCTAATACAGGCATGTTGGAATGGTGCCTGTACTTGGCCTATGAGGAATTTGGTGAACGTAATTGGAATATAGCAAAATCAGCTTCTACCTGCCTGCTTCCGGGCTTTACCTGGCCTTCATTAAAAGTGTTCATGCTTACCCATGCATCATTAGCTTTCCTACTGAAAGCAAAGCCACAGTGACTGGGCTGATGAAGGATTATTTTTGTTCTGAAGCTAAACACAGGGATAAAGCTGATGTTATGCCCAAACTAATAGACTATTGATCTAAGGGATGTGGGCCAGTAGGATCTCACAGACAGATCTTCTACCTCAGCACAGTATGGCATGCTTCTTTATGCTCCTAATGCAGCTCAACCCATTAAAGGGATTGTTTGGTCAGCCCTACTTAGACTGTCATGCATGCAGAGCCATGCATTACATGTGTAAATGTATGATTCAATCTATGAATGTCAGGTTCGTTAAGGCATAAATGAGGAATGCTTTTATATAAAATGGGCTGAATAGGCAAAACATGAGTACTTCACTTCCTGTCTCTGACACCAGCATTTTTATCAGGCTACCAGTCAGTTACCAGTCAGAAAACTCCGTGCTTCTCTTGGCGGGTTGGCTCTGATCTGTGGCTGATATTTATGATAATTCGACAAGGTAACTCCTGCTGCCCAGAAGTGTGGCCATCCGCGGAAATTCACTTTTAGCTTTAATTTAAGGAATATTGATCCATGAGCACTTTATTGCTGTATGACATCCATAATCACCGCAACAGTGTGTCAGAGCAGATAAATAACAGCGCAGCTGGAAGGAGGGAGCTTGCCAGAGAGAGGGCCTGGGCCAATCACTCATAGCTCTGTATTAATTACATATTTCCTTGACCTTGATTGATTGTTGTACAAGTCTCATCAATTCCCCTTTTTCAAACTCTGATGATTTCCGTTTGTTTAACATCACTTTAAAAAAAAATGAAAATTCAGTTGCAATGAATCTGAATACTGTTTGTAATTTGTAATTCCAAGCATTATCAGTAAATCACGATTACAGAGAGAAGCACCGAGGGAAATGTCAAGCTCCACAACAGGGCGTGTTTCCTTTCAAGCCCTATATGTAGGCCTTCATAGTGACAGCCAAAGAATAATCTTAATAAACTAGTAACTTTGATGTGCACATGTTTCCTCTTTCCAGAAATGGCACTGTAGTGGTGCGAGGACAGGATTGCTCAGCACCCTGATGTCATTCGTGCACTGTCCCTCGGTGTTGTATATAGTACATAACTCCTCAGGGCCTTGTTCTGAGCGGATTTATTTGTTATGCAGTAAAACCAGGCAGCACCAAGAGATGTGTCACTTTGTTCAGCTTTGCATATGGTTCAGGGCTTATCTGCACCGAGGGTGAATAGAGACGCAGAACAGTGCTTGTTTATCTTGGGAGGCAGGGGACTCTTAACCTTGGAGGGAAAATAGTGCCTAAGATGTACTGATGAGCTAATCTTAAAAGCAGTTTTTTTGTGGGGGGAGGGGGGGTTGCAGCTTTTAAGGTCAGGTTTTCCTTTCATTGGTGAATTACAAAGGTCATCGCATAGGGTATTTTCAAACTGGGATCAGGAAATCTTTGTCAGTTTACTGAAAATGTATGGCATGTTCTGATACAGCATGGCTGGCACATCATTTTGTTTTTAACCAAGTCCTTGGTTACCACAGCTTAATTTCAAAGCAGGTGGAAGTTAAGAGCTGACTTTCTCAGTGGCCACGAAGGCATATTTTCAAGAGTAAACATTTTATTCTGGTAAACTCCCACTTCTAGCTATGCCAAGCATTAATAAAAATTATATTAAATCTAATTCCTTCTCCCCAGTGATAATTTGGAAACATTGATGGTTTGATTGAATATTTTACTCCCCTAGTATGCACAGTAAATGTATGGCTGTAATAGTGAAGGAACAGAAGTCATGATACATTCCTGTGATCTCTATGATTAATGGCACTTATTGAAAACACGTTGACCCATGACACATCATTGCCCAGTGTTTGGCAGTGAGGAGGCTGCCTGCAAGGAGGACAGGGTCCAACAGCCTTTCCTCATCAGCAGCAAAACAGCATGCTGGTGGCATCCAGTTCCAGCTAATTAAATGTATCCAGTGTGAAGGGTTGATAAGGAGGCTTAATGTGGCTTGACGCTGTTTTGTTGATCTGGGGAGAGGTCCGGGCTTCACATCTTACCTCTACCCAGGCAGAGTCCCAGCTCAGTGCCAAGTGGTGTGTTGCTTGCGTGTGTGGGGGTGTGTGTGTATGTGTGTGTGTATTTGCCTGGGAATGGTGTGTGTGTGTGTGTGTATTTGTCTTTGCATGAGGCAGCCAATGCAGCCATTGTTGTAACCAAATCAATCTGTCCACTCCGTTTCATGGAAGGGATGTAGGATGAGGTCACTCTAGTACTGTGAACAGTAAAATCATAATGGCAAGTTACAAAGCAATAACAATAAATTATACTGAAGATGACTGATAACTATGATGAAATGGGGCCAAATGGGATTCCTCAATATCTTCTGTTTCCGGGACCTTTAAAATAGTTTTATAACTTATATGGAATTTTCTGCTTTCAGAAGTCTTGGCAGGTAATCCTACCAACAAGGCTACACCTATCTTAAATCCTTATCAACCAAGACCAAAGACACTTTATCAACGCAACATGTTAAGAGAAGCCTTCTTTTTTTTTTAATGTGCCCTTGAAATAATTTGCCATCGATATGCCATCTTGGCTATATCTTCATGCAAAGGTGCTTTCAATTATGCAAGCCAGTGGAGTGAGACCAAGTGTGGCATTTCCAAGTGTAAGAGCAGCCAATAGTTAATGTGTTCCTAGTGCTTTTACCCACAGGGATCAGTTTCACACAAGAGAGGCAGTTAAAGGGAAACCTCTTCACTGCTTCTGTTTCCATTAAGTTTGCATGGAGCACAAAGACAAGCCAAAGCATGGAGATTGAGTGAGATCCCTCAAGGAGCTTGTATGTATTGCTTGTGAGCTGTGATGGAACAAATGTTCTGACCCCTATTCTTGCACAAGACCACTGAAGTGCACAAACGGCTTGATGGAAGTATCCATTGTATTTCATTTAATAGTTATTTTTTGTTTAAGTGTGTGTTTGTGTGTATATGAATGCAATTGTTTAACACAGTAAACAGTTGCAACAGTAGTTTATTTAATATAATGATCCTTGTTGCCCCTCAGCTATTTTTACACATCACCACTAGATGGAGACACATTTATAATGATCTTCTGTAAAATATTTTTTGTTGGCCAATGAAAAAAGTATCACGCGGAACTCAAATATCTTTCTGTTTATATAAAATGTGGCCATTTTTAGACAAGCCTAAGGACACAAGTTTGAGAAGTTCACTGAAAACAAGAACTCCAGTAGTAAGGTATGATCAGTTTAGTACAGGTGAAGTTCACTCTTAACAACTTTAGTTCAACACAGTTTACACTGGAAAGTCATTCCTGTATTCCTGCCTCTACCTGTATCAGACTCTTCCTCAAAAGTACCCAATTCAAAAAATCCAAAGCTCCATTCCTCTCTACTATCCTCACTATACTCATAGAAAAATGAGGAAGAGTGAATGTGTCCATAGAAATCTATGGTAGTCATTTGTGCAGAGGGTTGATAGCTAAAGTGCTTTCACCAAAACATTCAATTAGTTAGATTTAGTGAGCATCTCCGCTGCCTTGTGTTATCAGATCAAAGCTTTTATGCACAGGGTAAGACTGCAGACTTTGTTGTGTTCGGAGCAGAAGCCTCCTGACCCTGCTAAATCTTTCCCTATGCCATGGGCAGAAAACTGGCTCAGCCTTCATTCCACCCTATAATCAGTGCTTTTAATAGCTCTCATTTTCTCCAGTATATATAGCTGTAATTGTCAGGATGTCCTTGCAGGGCAATGCATATGTTCTGGAAGGGATTTTTGCAGTCAGTTTCAGAGTGAGAATAAAAGAAGCCGGTCTCTCTCTCTTTTATTCATTCTCTCTGTCTCTCCCTCTACCACACACACACACACACACACACACACACACTTGCAAATTCAAACACCCCTTGGTGACCTGCTATCATGATTTCATCTGTAGGGTAATGGGGGGTGGCGTGATACACTAGAGGTTTTTATTTTTATTTTTTTTATTGCATTAGTTGCACTGTCTGGCCCTTTAGAAAAAAGTACATTAAGCTAAAGTGTAATTCACAAACCCATGTCCTGTATGATAAACTGCATGTCCTGTGTTACCAATGTGCTGTTTCTGAACTACGATTTACATATAACACTTGATTCATTGGCACCCTCTATGACTTTTTTTTACAAACAAGGATAACTGTTTAGAATAAGAATAATAACACAAATATTATTTGTGTTCTGTCACTTTCCACAGACAAGACTCCCTTAGGTCCCGCAGGAGGCCGTTACTGCAACAGCCTGTAAAACCATCAGTGCCTCCCTAAAACAGCACAATTCTACTGATTGAATAGCATGTCAGTTGGGCCATGTCATGTTCAGAATAGAGATGTTGGCAATAACAAAGCACTCTACCTTATAACTCTGTGACATTTTTAGGACAGAATGATACAACGAATGTTTAGAGTGTCCTTGTTTTGGAAGTTGCCGTCATACTAGATCAGAATTTATTAGGCTTGTCAGTAATTTTGTTAGACAAAGGGGCTAGAGTGTGGATAAAAAAAAAAAACACAGTTCATATGAATACAGTAACAATTCTGTTTGTTTTCTATGCAGTTTGTTGTGCTTGGGTTTATGAAACAGAACCTTGTTTCCATGTAACTTTATGTTTCTAAGAACTTGCTTTCACATACTTGTGTGCTCACTTTGTCTATGGAAATGACATCTGTACACTTAGACTTTGTAGTAACTCTTTATCTCACCTGTGAAAGCAGGGTGGCGGTGGGAGAGGTGGTTACATTTGACATTCCATTTAAAAATGTGTTTGGAAACAGGATGTACTTTGGGTTTGCACCATGGGTAAATTAGAACATAGATGTTTGCAAAAGACCCAGTAACCCAACAAGACTGTGCTGTGATGCTGGCCGATAAGCTCCAAAGCAGAGTGATCCAGGTGCTCTGTTTCAAACTCAACCGCTTATCAGAAAGTTTTCTCAGCTGTGGTCTATAAATAAACTCTCCACTCCAGTGTGACCACATTAGTGAAGCCAGCAGTTCTTTTACATGAAAAAATAACAGTTGTACCTAAATTAACAAGATTTCAATATAAATGAGGCATATATATATATATATATATATATATATATGTGTACAAAGATTGTTTGTGAAGCCCGTAATTTGGTAAACATTAAGACAGCAACAGACTTCAGTACAGGGCTGTAAGTCTTCATCAAAGACGCAGTGTATTTATTTATATTGTCTCAAAAATAACTAGTTAACTGATTTATATACGACCCCATTATATGCATTCACATTAGAGCACAATCATTGCATTAACTGCACAGACTGCTGACCAGTGAGTAGCAAACATTGTGAGAAAAACACAAGCATTCAGAGTCAGTGAAACTGATTCGATTTTTGCTTTCTACATTTGTTCAATGTTTCAGGCTCTTTCAGTTTGAACAAAAACCTGCTTGAACAAAACACTCACCAGCCACTTTATTAGGTACTACTATTATTCAACTACTTAATGCAGATATGTAATCTATTATCACATGGTAGCAACTCAATGCGTTTGTGCATGTAGGCTTGGTCAAGGCAACCTGCTGAAGTTCAAACCAAGCATCACAATGGGGTTATAAAGGTGATTTAAGTGACTTGGAACATGCCATGGTTGTTGGGTATTTCAGAAAATGATGATCCACTGGGATTTTCATGCACAACCAGCTCTAAGGTTTACTGAGAATGGGTTCAAAAAAGAAAATATCCACTCAGCAGCAGTTTTCTGGGTGAAAATAGCTTGTTGAAACAGCTTGTTGAGGAGGATGGCCAGACTGGTTCGAGATGACAGAAAATCAACAAGTTGTGTAATAGTGCAGGGAGTATTTTCCTGGCACACTTTGGGCCCCTTAATATCAACTGAGCATTGTTTAACACTACAGTGTACCTGAGTATTGTTGCTGACCATGGCCATCCATTTATGAACACAGTGTGCCCATCTTCTAAAGGCTACCCCCAGCAAGATAATCCACCATGTCAGAAAGCTCAGATCATATCAAACTGGTTTCTTGAACAGTACAATCCATGCTTGATCTACGCTTTTCACTCAAATGGCCTCCACAGTCACCAGAGCTCAATCCAATAGCCCCTTTGGGATGTGGTCGAATGGGAGATTCTCATCATGGATGAGCAGCAAATAAACCTGCAGAAACTAAATGATGCTATCATGTCAATATGGACCACAATCTCAGAGAAATGTTTCCAGCACTGCTGAATCTATGCCATGAAGAATTAAGGCAATTCTGAAAGCAAAAGGGGGTCCAACCCGATACTGCCAAAATGCACCTAATAAAGTGACGTGTGAGTGTAGTTCACCCATGACAGTACAGCGTATGGAATAAAAGAACATTAAACAGGTGAGAAAAAAGCTTTAGGAAAATGGACAGTTAGCACCATATAATACACCAATTCATACAGCATCAATACAGAGTATACAATAAAGTGTGATGAGGGTTTGTCCTGATAAACTGTAACAAATAAATATAAACTGTATGTCGAATTAGCTTACAGAGTACATAATAACAAAAACATGTAGAAATAAATATGACCACTGTAAATTATATAGTATGAAAATAACAGGTAATTTGATATTTTTCAACTTGATGAATACAGTATATGGCAAAAATCTAATCACATGGACACTTTTTGTTTATAGACAAAAGCTAAGGAATGAAGTGGACACATTAGCTTGTACGTAAAGGGAAATATGTGTGCAGAAAGGCCTAATTCTGTTGAAGGGATCACTTAAGATTACTTACTTGTTTTTGAATAGCAGAAGCACACTTATAATGATGAAATGGACAATTAAGAGATTATAATCTGGCCTGTTCCCACAGTTAGTGGTGGCCAGTAAATTACATAAATACAACAATAACAAAAAATCTGGATCAAAGACTAAGGATTTATAGATGGAACAAATTATAAATCTACTCATAAAATAGACATTAATTGCTGTTGCAGCAATTGTGTACAGTGAATAATTTAAAATACCCAAACTGATATATTACTTAGCTAGGAAAAAAACAAGACATCTCAATTTTTCCCCACCTATAAGTAAGAGAAAAGTTACTGTTAACAAATATACTCTGCTCCTCTACCAAACAGGTTGTCCTTTATAGTTACCACGCACCACTTGTGGTCTTCATTATTTGCCAGAGTCAGATTCTCATTGTAAAACTCATTGTAAAATGGGTGTTGTGAGCCATAGCCGCCACAAAAGAAGATGCATTTTATTGCCACTCAGCCAGGCCTGTTTTCTTTGCACAGAGCCCATGGCAGAACATGGTTGTATGCAAATCCCATAATTAAATTAAAAGTTCCAGAATTAAAAGTTCTTTTTTCACATTGTTTCTTATGCTGCTGTAACTTGTGCTTTACAACTAGGTGTTTTCACCATCTGAAATAGCTTCGTACTTCTGCTGAGTTGATGCACTACAAGTATTCCAGATGTTTTAGAATTAAAGCAAAAACCATTTAGTGTGTGTATATTATATATATACACACGCACACACGCACACATACATACACGTATTGAATTAAAGATTACTATTAAAATAACCTTGGTCCTAATAAAATTAGTTTAGCTAATGAAGTATTCAAATAAATTAACCAGCAGCATTTACTGTACAATGCATACTGTAATGTTTAACCACTTCAAGAATATCAGTAAATCATAAACAGGAGGCAATTAACCAGAAAAAAAGTACGAATATAAGATGATAACTACCAAATAAGTCAAGAATTCAAGAAACACAGAAATTAAGACAAAGAATTCAAGAAGGTTAAGAAGTTAAAAAAGAAAGAGGATCACTAAACTGATCCCTCGGTCATTTCTACAAGAATACTGATGGTCAATAAATAAAGTGCATCACTCAAGGAAAATAACTGAACTTTAAAAAAAAAATCCACCTGACCTGTAAAGAAATATAATACCTGGATAAACTTAGTGAATTTAACACATTTGCTGCACCCAAATCCAACAAAAATACATTAAACTCTAAATCAGCATTTATATACGTGAACTAGATAAAAACAAATTCACACATTAAAGAGAGGTACAATTTCTTGCACTCATATTTCAACCACCAGCCAATAAACTTTGCAAAATTTCCCACCAATTTTAAATAAATCTCTTACTGATTGTATTCTCAAAACAGCTGGGCTTAAGTATTAAGACATTTAATCAGACAATAAGGTGTGGTCTAATTAGCTACTAGATTTCATGCCATTTTTTTGCCTGTCCACTCATTAATAGATTTAAACTCTTCCCTTCTCCACTGGTTGTAGGTAGATGTGTTTGGAGTCATTAAAAAGGTTTCATTCAGTCTATAGAGTAATAAACCATTAGCCTGGGGGCTGCCCCAGCACATGCTATCCTCACAATACACTCTCCACTCAGATGAAGTTATTGGTGATTTGGCGCTGGTGCTCAAACAAGTCTTCAATCTCAGCACTGTAGGCGTCGCCTGTGCAAGAAGAATCAAAGAAACTCATGAGAAAGAAGCATGCAGACATGTTTGTGTTTGTTTGTCTGTGGGTTTTGGGTGTGTGTCTGTGTGCTACAATGTGGATCCTACCTGCATGACAGCCATACATGAAAATTCTGTGCCCATCGTATCTGCATCTACAGCGCATTACATTATTCATAAAGTCTGACTCAGCCATGTCCAGCGATGGGTTTACTTCTACCTGTCATTGTGATGAAACAGAGGCAAGAAGATTTTTTTTCTTTTCAGCACATTTTATGGGAATGTTGTGCCATGTTAATTAGTTAGCTGTATATAATCTTAGGCTGAAAACCAACACAAAGTTGTATCACTCGAAAATAATCACAAGTATATCTGTTATAGGATATATGTATTCTATGTATAATAAACCTAGAAAGTAGTTTTTTGGCTACGTTTTGAAGTTATTGGTACAAGAAGTTTAATTTTGGTTATAACTACACCCAGTTTAAATGCAGGTTTCATCCAGTACTAGCGTAACGGAAAATGAAACCATAACATTTATGATGTTTTGAACAAATTCACAAACATAAGTTTTTCTTTTGTTAAATTACAGTACATGACTTTCAACCTGGACTGTGAAACTATGGTTCTGCTATGGTCTTGTCTGGTAGAGGAATGTGCTTTAGTTCAAAAGAGTTCTTGTAAAAGCTGAATAAGTTCCTCAGTGCCCAATTAACCCTGTCTGATAGAGGGAAGCTTCATGTGTTTTCTGTTCTTTGAAGAAGTAATGTTAAAATGTTCTTATTTTTGGTATCCAGCTATGTAATTTAAACAAATAGCTTTAGCAAAAGGCTGCCAGATTCGCCTAGTGATTTAAGCATGAGCCATCTGCACTCTAAGATCCATTATACCCACAGTTTGTACACACAGCAGAATGGATCATGATGTTTTTGTCTGGACTGGTCGGTATTGGCTTGTGCAAGGATGCATGTGATCAGATGAATTCCCTGAACTGTGCGTATTACCACAACACTGTGCTTCACCACAAATAACTACGGCATGATGCCGGTTTGTAATTAACATCTGAAAAACATGCTTAAAATAAATGTGCTCTATCATAGATGTAAATAAATCTTTAAAAACGTCCATGGTATGTAGGTAGACTATAATTAAAACATAGCTCCCAATTAACCCATCTTTTACAGATGGGATGTGTAAACAAGGGCCCTTAGGTGGCTCTTTGAGATTTTACAAGTCCCAGTGGGGTAAAAACCACCCCATGCTAGAAGGTGGTGATTTTGATGGCAATTCCCACAATGATCTGCATAATTAACATGTACTTAAGGTAATGAGAGACAGAAGCAGCCATGGCTGCAAAATGAGAGGAGATCTACTCTTTACAATGATGGCAGTACCATCATTGCTGAATTTTTAGTTGTGGAGCTGTAAAACACTGACTTTTCCAGGCTTGGCTAGACAATTTTAAACTTTCAAACAATGGTGCAGAAACATTGCATATAATATGATATAAATATATAATGATATAAATATTACAGAAACCTACCTGGAAAATATAATCCCCAGGCCTGACATCTGTGACATCTACCCACTGGCAATCAATATCATGACGATATGTGTCCCAGCAACCCACAGAAATTCCCTGATCTCCATAGTTGTAACAGGAAAACCGTTTATAAAGCCCTAAAAAGTGGGTATGCAGTTAATCTCAGCTCTCTCACACTAAATCACATAACATTACACACCACCCTCTCTCTGTTTTACATGAAAACGGTGAACTAGGTTTTACCTTCAGGGCAATATGTGTCCTCCAGGCAGAAGCTGGCTTTGTGCCCCTCGGCCACTCTAGTTCCATTGAGTGTGAGAAGGTCATAGTGTGTGAACACTTCAATGCTATGGTAGTGCCTGTGAATACATAGTCATAGTCTTTGTCTCTAAGCATCACTGAATAGTCTTTTGCTACAATGTATGCTGAGCTGCTGGATTCATTTATTGGAGTCGTCGTCGGAAGCATCTTAGCATGCAGTTAAATGCAGTTGGAAGGAGAGAACAGTGAGTCCCTATGGCATACTACTGAATCACCTCACTGCTCCAGTATGAAGGTGTTGGCTGCCACAGCAACACCCTTTACAGAACGCTGTTGGTGCCCTGGCTGGGTCATGTTTGCAGCTCTGTTTATTCAGGTTGTCTGAATGAACTGCTTTGAAATACAAGCATGTGCAATGTTAGTTTAAGAAAGTACTGTACTGTCCATAGACCCCAAATTCTCCACAACAGCTCGCCTTGTTCTGATAGAATATGGAGCAATTATTTTCAAAAAATAAGTAATGGATGTAGATATGGTCAAAACATTTGAAACTTTGAATATATTTCAAAGGAAATATATAAGGAAAAGCTAATGTCTACCTGCCTCAGGGGAAATAATACAGACAATAATACAGGTGAGCATTTTACAATAAACATATTGCACTTATTCATAACAGCTAAAAGAAAATGTCTGTGCATCAACTGTGCAGTCTGAGCTGATTTGGTCTAGATTAAAAAGTCACCCACTTAACAATGAGCACTTGTAACAGGGTAAGATGAATAAACAGAACCTAACCCTGTTTATCATATTCAGCTTTTATCAAAATACTGTTCATGACATCCACGGGCTTAACATTACATTATGTCACCCTCCAAATTTACATCAAATGGTTAGTTCCATTTAATTACCTCGAAAATCCGTGACCTCATAATGAAAACAATTGCATAGTGCCATTTCATAAGCAGGCTTTTGTCCTGAGCGTTGTGACTCACCTGTGGCACTGGTGCCAGGTCCAGGACTCTCGGGATGCACGGGGTCTGAAGTCGGCCCTCCCCAGGTTCATTATGCGGGACGAGAAGCGAAGCAGACGACGGTGGCCATAGGGCCAATTCATGCGGCTGGCCGAGGAGGACAGGCAGTTCTCCTCGTGGGCACAGGTGAGCAGGTGGAGTGGGCGATCCTCCAGATATGCTGTCTCTTGTACCAGCTGGGCATCCACCACCAGGTCTGGGGCAGCTAGAATGAATGGAACAATGGTGTAACATAGTAAGAGCAGTACTTTCTTCACATTGTAGTCATTATGCAGTTGATCCTAGAACTAATATTTTGGTTTAATCACATTAAAATATTATATATATCTTTATATATTTTTTGAGCTTTAACAGATTTTGAATATTTTCTACAAATATAATCATTTTCATAAACTTCTAGAAGGTAGTCTAATTCATTTATTATTATAATATCTGCCTTATATATCCATCATGCCCCAATACTAAAACTAATACTAAAACTGATTCAATGATTTAACCAATTACTGACCAACACCAATAGGATGCACATGTTAGCATACATCCCTACATTGTTCTTTGCATAGGCATCGTTCATTTAAATCATTTAGACTGATTCTAATGGGATCAGCACTCACTCTCAGAACAGGTGACGCCGGCTGCTTTGGCTCCGCCTCCACGAGGGCAGTAGACGTAGTTGTTGCGACGGCACTGCTGGACTGACAGCTCAGTGCCCACACAGTGAGTCCCACTCAGCAGCACCTCCTGGGCGGCTGGGTCTCCCTGCCAGTAATATGTGTCCTGTGCATGGGAAGCATGGCATGCTGACATTTTTGCAGATAAGTGACATTTTATATTGGAAAGGTGTGGGCTAAGTGCAGGTCCACTCAGAGATATACAGTACATGTATTACAAATTTCAAATGCCTTAGGACCTAAGAGGTCCTCTCTAAGACTCTAGTCTTAGTTATGGCAAACCCAATTACAGATAAGTTGGAAAAGACAATGAATGCAAATAAACACAGAAAGAAGTCATTTGTAAATTATGTTTGACTTAAAAAACAAAACAATGTAAAGCCAATGTAAAGATACTTCATAATTTGCCTAAGGAATATGCCTTAATTTATTTTATGTTTCTGTGACGGCGGCAATGAGGGACCAGAAGGTGAGGCTGCTTCTCATTCAGAAGCTGCAGTCAAGCAGCGAATCAAAAACAAGGAAACAGAAAATCAGGCAACAATAGCAATGGCTAGCAAGGTTAGCTAGCTGGCTAGCAAACAATACGCTTAAGGCTTGCGGCGGCTGGCTTGGCTGTGCGCATGCGTGGCAGCAGAAGCAACGGCTAGCAAGATTGGCTAGCTGGCTAGCGAGCAGTACGCGTAAGGCTTGCGTAGGCTGGCGTGGCTGTGCAAGGGCAAGGCAGCAGGCTCAGTTCGACACATGCGAGCAACTGTGCAGCGCTGAACGGCGAGACCTGTGGGCTTATAAGCAGAGCAGAGGTGATTAGTGGTAATGGCCGCCAGGTGCGTCTGTTACACCGGCGATTGGGAACGCGGAAGTGACTGTGACGTGAAGGTGGGCGTGGCGCTGGGCCTTTGGTGCCCGGCACGACGTGACAGTTTCTAAAATTGACACCTGCAACACATTTCATAAAATTTGAGTCTAAGGACTAATAACAATGTGACAAGGTGATACGATACAGATACAGATTAGAAACAAGGCATTTGTGTACATATAGGGAAAGGGGATACATAAAGAAAGGGGACTTTTATCCAAGAAAGGTGTAGTCCTTCAAAAGCAAGGATGGGTTGAAGCCCACAAATTTGCCAACAGCTGCACTGGAAATTAATCCATCAAAACAACCTTCCCCCAGACAAATCAGTAGAGCTTGGGGCATCGGTGCCCATGGTGTGGGCAACTTGCATATCTGTGAGGGCACCATTACAGGAACATCTCTGCTTTTTAAAGCAATACAACACCAAACCACATTCTGCCTGAATTAGAAGTGTGATGCTGTTTAAGCAGCGAGTGCTGCGTTGGCCTGCACTCCTGACCTGTGTCTAATGTGTGGCGCACTGTATGAAGAGCAAAACATGGCAATGAAGGCTACAGTTGTGCAGCTGAAGTGCATAATGGAAGAATGGTGGAAAATTCCACTTGCTAAACTTAATGAACTGGTGGTTTCAATGTCCAAACATGCATCATGTGTTATTAAAACAAAAAGTGAAAAACATTTGACTGTCCCAACTTTTCAGAGCATGGTACAGCAATCAGATTTGAAATAATCAGCTATACATTTTCTAAAAACAATCAAATTCAAAAAGTAAAAGATCACATGATGTGTTGGAGTGTTTTCAATGGAAAAACAATGGGAAAGGTGTTTGCGTACAGTACTGTTTTAGGTCATATATCTGTTGTTTTAGAAATGGTGTAATAAGCATTTATCATTATTTCTCAGTCTCTTTATTATTTATTATTATTATTATTACCTCTTTATTGTTTATTATCGTCTATTTATTATTTATTAGAATACAACCAGAAAATACAAAACATTTGTACGCAAATGTAAAAGCATCGGCTAGCGATTAAACACAAAGATTAAAACGTCAAAGGTTAAACACATACTATCACAGCATAACCACGTGTTATTTCATTGGTTTTATATGTTCACTGTTTTTGTTGTGTAGAATATCAACAAAGAGTAGGTGTGTTTAAAGTTTTGACTGTTACTGCATATTTCCAAAGATCTTACCAAATATACATTTTTCATCTTAAAATACACTATTTACAGGTAACCTATATCCTCTGGTGCCTCACAGAACAAGTACTGTATAAAGCTCATGTGCTTAAAACCCCCTCCTTAAAACATGGACAGTATGTTCACACACAACGCACACCACACACAGCTGTAATTGAGGCAGTGTTTAGAGTAAATAAAACAAGTGACACATTCAGTGGATTCTGGAAAATACTGCATTCTTGAGCTGTGCTCTATGCTAAGTGTAGTTTCACCTGATGGGCTCGTGCGGCGAACCCGAAGCCCAGCTGTCTGCAGACCACCATGGCCTCATTAATGCCCCAGTTCTCACTGCACACGGATCCCCATCGCTTCCTGTCCCCCACCTCCAAGAGTACTTCTACTCGGCCTTCTGCAGCTTCTCTTCCCCCTGCTAACCGAACCTGACACCCACACAAATACACAGAGTCAGACACAAAATACTGACACACACACATATATATATATACACACACAAAACCAGAGAGGAATTATGGATGCATAGATACACTATGAACAGTAAACAATTAATGCAATTTATAGAGCTGTGCATGTGATATGGACATCTATTCTTTAGCAATAAAGGTTTTTTTCTGAATACACACACACATGCACAAATACTACATAAGACATAGAATTTTAAGTTAAATTTAAAGGCCTTCGTTTAAAAGGATACACACATTGAAAGTGCTGCTTATAGCAGTTCTTTGACTGCCATGATTTGGATAAGCTTTTCATTTCTAATCTTCATGAGATAAAAGGTCCATTTCTAGACCTGTGATAAGTTTACATAATATAATCTCTCTTATAACTATGGCCTTCACCCCTGTTACAAATTAGAAAACATTGGTTTGACAAACTGACTGAAAAATCTCTTTTTTACATGTCTAATAGTATGTTTAATTAAGGTTTTTTGACGTCAATTTCATAATTCTGGAAGAATATACTGACCGTGTTCTCCATGCCTGTTTTGGGAACATTACACTTGACACAGGCATCTTGTGTGTGCTTGAATGTCCAGGGCTGGACTTCTTGGAAGAAGCAATCCAATATGGAACGCTCTGTTCCTGTACATTGAACTGAAGTCATATGGATTGGGCCTGTTCCTGTAAAAAAAAAGAAAAAAAAAGATCATAATCACTGTTCTTTGCATTCAAGATTTCCTGTTAATTCCATTAACAGCAATGAAAATATACAGTATTAGCTCCACTAACTGTCATTTGTGGCTTTATTTATAGCACGCCTTGCGTTTTAAAGAAAGATAATGAGAGTTTTTCTAATTACACAAAAAATAAATACTACATGCCAGTTAATGACAGAGAGAAAACCGTCAGATTTCACTCCTCTGTTCATACAGCAATCTGACTAACATCAAAGGTAAAGCAGTGTGGCCACCAAAGATCACCTGCATCTTCTTGTTTGTGTAAAACGTGTTTGTTCCATAACTACTGCACAAGAGGTGCAAGAGGTTTCAGCTCAGACTGTCTGCCAGCTCTGTGGTGATAAAGACTACAGCGTTCTAAGTGTGGTCACAGATCATTTCCTACTTTGTTTACTCTCAACAAGCAAAGATGTGGGTAGACAGTTAGGCTCCTGTTCAGAACAGTGAGGCTAGTAAGCATCATAGGACTGAGAAAATGAGAACTCAAAATGAGAATAAATACCAGTAACGTCAGAGAGGTCATATGTCATTTTTCCTTATCTTTAGTATCACCTGAGGTAAGTCTGAGGAAATGTTGCTTGAATCTTTGTGGAGCAGCTATGGACAAAAGTGGTTGTCTTAAATTGCAGCGTGGTGTGTTTTGCCATCAAAAGGCCATTTATAACAAGACCACTAAAATTTTCACCAACTGTTTAGTTACTGGGGCAAACATGATAACCACACTATCTAAATGAAGACCTGCCCAGTGCCCAATTCTGTCATATTTCTGGGAAACCATTCAACCATTGAAGGAATCATAAGATATTGGTTTCAGCGGAGAGGGCTAATTTGGATATATACCTCAGTAAGAAAATTACATATAGCAACAGAAATATACCACTGGTTAGAACAGGAAATAGACTCTCATACATTGTCCCTGTAATTTTGGCATCTGATGATATGATCAAGGAAAGTAGTAAATATATAATATATAATTTAGTCTTAAAAAAAAAAAAAAAATATATATACATTTTAAGATGAAATATATATATGTATGTGTGTGTGTGTGTGTGTGTGTGGAAAGGTGTTTTTTTTTGCCATACCCACTACTAACAGGTGTATAAATGCTAGCCATATATGCTACTTTTGCTACAAGTTCATGAAATTTGTGACCTGGTATATCTTCTACTGTGAAATGGACACATCTAGGAGCGTTCAGCCCCCAAAGACAACTCACAGAGTGGGGCCACCAAGTGCTGAAGCATGTGAACTCACAGAGTGGGGCCACCAAGTGCTGAAGCATGTGAACTCACAGAGTGGGGCCACCAAGTGCTGAAGCATGTGA
>JAOXYF010000009.1:7489807-7514931 GCA_028565775.1 Sternarchorhynchus goeldii
TGAACTCACAGAGTGGGGCCACCAAGTGCTGAAGCATGTGAACTCACAGAGTGGGGCCACCAAGTGCTGAAGCATGTAAGCACGTAAAAATCGCCTATTCTGTTACATCACACTGCACGCTTCTAAACTGCGTCTGGAAGCAACATCAGCACAACTTCAAAAAATGGATTTCAATGTCGCAGCAGCAGCACACAACCTAAGATCCTTATGAGCGCAATGCCATGCATGCCTAGAGTGGTGTAAATCACACTACCACTGAACTCTGGAGCAGTGGAAATGTTTTCTCACGAGTGATGAATCAAGCTTCTCTGTCTGACAGTCTGATGGATGAATTGAGGTTTGGTGGATGCCAGGATAAAGTTATCTAGCACAATGCACAGTGCCCACAATGCAGTTTGTGATTTATCGATGCTGAGAACTTTGGAGTAACAGTTTTTTTCTTCCAGCTCAACTGTGCCCCTTTACACAGAATGTCCATAACGACATGCTTTGATGACTACGGTGCAGAGGAACTCCAGTGTTCTGCACAGACCCCTGGCCTCCACCCCACCAAACACCTTTGGGAGGAACTGGAATGTCAATTGCTAGCCAGACCTTCTTGTCCAACATCAGTGTCTGACCTCACAAAGGCTCTTTTGACCAAATGGGCACAAATTCACACACACACACATTCTCCAAAGTCTTGTGGAAAGCATTTCCAGAAAGGTGGACACTGAAATAACTGCAAAGGTGATGCCAACTCAATATTAATGTCCAACAAGCTCAAGGATGAGAGGTGTACTTTTGGCCATAATTCAAAAGAAAAGGAATGATGTTGGTGACATATGGCAGTTTAGAAAACCTTTATTGTTTTCTAAACTGCCAACCAAATTAACAATCTTTTTGATTAAATTAATACATTGAAATAAAAAACTTTGTACACTCTCTCTATATAGTCCAGTCTCACTTTGTTTGGTAAGTTAACATGTGCAGTCACAAATTCTTTGTATATGCAACAAATAAAAAAGATTTTGAATTCTGAATTCCAAAACAGCATATTCCACATTAAAGGTTTTTCATCAATCGGGTGCCTTTAATCCCATTTCAGAAACAGATTAAATTACCATATAAAACAGTTCTCTGAGCCAAGTACAAATGTAATTTTTTGTGGTCTCTGTTTTCTTGGTCTTTTTTTTCTTTTTTGTATGAGAAATACGGTTACAACTGTGTGCCACATTAAGGAGTTTATAAGATCCCCTTGTAAATGAAGAATTTTTTACTTCTGTGCGGGGTTGAACACACACAAGTCAAGTGACGGCTTTAAAGAGTCACTGTGGACAGAGATCCATCCTGTATGACCTCACAGGTGTAAAACCAGTCTGCTATATCACAGCAATTCATCCAAGGACACAATCTCAAAAAGTCTCACTTTCATCCTCTGGGAGGTCCTTGCTTTGGATGGAGCTTTAACAGCCCACAGTGCTTTGAGTGTCACTCATAGACTAACTGGATTATCATGCCAAGTGCAAAGATAGTGCCATTAAATCATATAAGCATCAGATTATCATTGTGATATGCTTTATTCAAAACCGACCATGAGCGCGGAAGGAATTTAACATTACTGTGGTAATGGCAAACCATTTTCAAACACACATGCATCAGGGAGCAAACTTGCACAAATCCTCTCACTCCTAACCTTTCAAATCTTTGTTCTATAAGCAGGGACAGGAAACATGCGCACAATCATTAAAGCCTTCTTTCCCCCCCTTGCCAATCACAGATGCTGTATGGACCTCAGCTCGTCTCACACATAGTAGTCTTGGTTTATGATGTGAATTCTAATTTATGTGAATTCTAATTTACAGCTACAGAAAATTACCCTTTGAATATAAAATGTCTAAAGAGTTGCTGTTATGGAAGAATGGAAATGAAATCACTTTTGATCCTCAGTCATCTGGCCATGTCTAGCAAATCTATTTGGCTTAAAATTTAGTAAAACCGCCATAGCTGTTCCAGCCAGACATACACTCAATAACGGGTGGTGATATTATTATTTAGGATTTGAAAAATGTCATGGATTTATGCATGGATTGAAAGACAACATTTCTCCATAAAAGATAAATACTTTATGCTGATTGCTGAGAACAAACCAACCTTTTTTCCTGTTACTACAAAACATCACCTAGGAAAACCACGTCCACCTACTTTCTAATGTGAGAAGGCACAGAGCACCCCTCCAGAGGGATACACACACACACACACACACACACACAGACCACACCTGTCCCAATCACCAGTTTATTGATCATTAACACGTCATCAGAGCACCTGTGCCTTGTTTCTCTCTCTCCTTATTTAAAGCCCACAGGTGCTCTGTTCCAGTGTTACTTGCTACTGTTACATCAGACGACACCACACTTGAGTAGCCTACTCTAATCATTACTCTAATCATTACTCTAATCATTACTCTAATCATTACTGCCCAACCAGCCATACTGCCAGTGTTGTTACATGTCTTTTTTTTCCATTTTTGATTACTGAAAGTTCAACACTGTGCCTCGACACTGTGCCTTGACACCAGCTCAGTAAGCACTGTGTCAATGTTTGAATCTGACCTTAATTGTTTGTTTTTGTCATTACTTCACTTTAGAAGAGCAGTAATCCTATCCTTAAAGTGCACTGAACCCTGGCCAAGAGTGATTCTATAAGCTTCTTTAAGCATGCAATAGAGTGTGCAGAGAAGGGCTTCTCAGAAAAACTGAAATAAACATCCAGGTCCACAACAAAACAGCATCAGACTGGGTATTACACTGGTAGGCCATACCCTGAGTGAAAATGCTCATAAACTTCATTTCCAAATTAAACTAGCAATTACTGTATTGTAGGCATACAGTCTATAGCTGTACTTAAATGGCTGTCATACATTTTACAGTGAAATATAAGATGTCATCTGCCACTCCTGGTACAAAAATTAAGTCAGTTAACTGACTCTTATTCAATCTTCCCAAATTCACACACATCATTCCAATGCTGAGTTCACTCCACTGGTGTCCAACATCTCCCCACACCAGATGACCCGACAGAAAACACAGCAAGAGGTGGTAAAATTAACAATGGAGGCAAAACATCATCTATAATGGAGTCAAAACTACCGCTGAACATACGCTGTTCTCTTGGTGCACGTTTAGTGTTCAATCTTGTGACATCACATCCTGTGTACAGTTCATTTAGAGGCCCTTGGTTCATATTGCATTTGTACTTGAAACAAACTGCACCAGGATTAATTTAGAAACAGACTGAGATCCACCTGCTCAGGCAATCTCAGTTCACAGCGTTCACACTTATTCTAACAAACCGCACTTAACAGAACAATCGCACCAGAATTCATTTTAATCAAACCAAGGGCAAGTATAAAAACGCAGCGTTTGGTTCGCAACCAAATAAGAGAACCAAGACTGCCTGAGGGAATGTGCAGCCAAGGAATTGCTGTCAATGTTTTGATTCCTTTATCCATTGTACCCATTATCCCCCTCTTGCTGTGTTTCCAGTCTGGAAAAACAAAGCCAGGTATTCACAACTCTGGTAAGTGATTTAAGCCCAGCATGCTGCATTGTTCTGATGACTGGTTTGCAAAATACACATCATATGTGCGATATATGTCACTTTTTTTGAACCTTTGCTTTGATTGCAAAGTTGAGATAGTGAATGCAAAACAAACCAGGACTAAAATGTAACAGAGTGCCATTTGCATGTTTGGTCCAGACCAAGGAAACCAAACTACAAATCTAAACACACCAGTAGATTCAAGGATTTATCCCATGGAGACTAGCAGGCACTTACAAGTATGCCAGCTAAAATGTAATGCTATAAATGTAATGTAAATGTAATGTAAATGTATGTGTCAGTGTTTTGGGGGTCGGGTTATCACAAAAACAGTTAAAAAGTCCTCTTTGAGATGGTAAATATATATCAGATAATGTAGTGGCTGAACAGGAACGAATGACTTTGGTCATGACATCGCAGATTCATTGCATCACGTGGGCTATTAAATCTGATGTTGGTCAAAAATTGAGTGACTTGGTTTTCACCAAAGGGAAGATGGAAACTGGATCCTTTTTAATGTACATTGATATTGTGAATGTACTTGTAATTACTGTGTATGTAATGTACACATAAGGTTGTCTGCCCTTTTAAATATGTTATTTATGAGAGAGGCTATTAGAAGCAACTTTGCAGGAAACAAAACAAGTTTTGTTTAACCTCAGAATGCACAGAACTGGCCAAAGAAGGGACTGGTAGCTTGTAAGCACAGTTACTGAGCAGGTGTACCTAGTAACGTGCTAAATCTGTCTGTTTACATTTAAAAATAGAAATAGCTCAGTATCTCACCTTGGCCCATGTATGCTCCAGTAAGGGCCTCCTTTGCAGTACCAAAGCCTAGTTCTCTGCACACCACACTGGCAGAGAAGCGATCCCAAAGATGATCGACCACAGTTCCCCACTTCCCCTCGCGCAGCACCTCCACCCTCCCCTCCCCCAGGCGAGGCCCTGACTTCAGACGCACCACTGGCTGTGAGAAGGAAAAGGCAAGGCACACGATAAGCAGGAGTCTGATATTGAAATGATATTTACTGATATGATATTTACTGTTATTACATGCATACTAAATGTCATGAAGGAACACAAACTTTCTCATGTATCACCAATGTGCCATTTAGGATTTTTGATTCATTAAAAGAAAAGAACCACATCCTATTAGGAAAAGGCATGGGCTTTAATAAATCGAAGGTGAAATGTGTGTTTACCTCGACGGGGTGTGGGGCTTGAGGCCTTCCTGAGGACATGCGTGAGAACTGGGGGCCGGGTACACAGCGGGCCACGGCATGGCGTCCGTTCTTACAGGGGCCGGCATTGCGGGGGATGGAGAGCTGGGCATGGCACTGTGCCAGGCTGCACTCTGTACCCAGGCAATGAACCTTCTCCACCCAGAAACTCTTCTTTCTGGCCATGAAACTCAGCCTGTGAGGAGAAGGGAGGAGTGAGCTTTACAGCACAAACCACAATTCTGTTGTACTGCACTTGTGACATGAGCAACTTAGAAATTCTTACGTTAAACTTTTTTATTTCCCATCAGTTAATTAATTGCCAAGTTGATATAAATATGTCAAAAGCAAACAGAAATGATAACAGTTAATACCTGGTTGATGGGTCCTTAATTTTTTCATCCCATATTTTTCTGTAAGGGTAAAAAACGAACATTACTGAAACGAATCCTTTTAAAATGTAAATAAATATAAATTAAAAACAAATACAAAAAGGCAACAACTTATCCAAGAGGAAAGGCTTCTGAGATTACACTATATGGATAGTACAGTATATGGATAAATATATGCCCAATATAAATATCCACATGTGGGTTTGTGGTAAACAGTTACAGTAGGAAGTCATTTTTGAGGTCCTCTCAAAGTCAATTCCAGTAACACTCTTTCATGCATGGTATTTTTGCTGCAGTTCGAAAAGCCTGTGTTTTCATTTAGGTTTGTGAGGACTGGTAAAAGAGGATGTAAACTATGTGTGCCAACAGTAAAATCTGTGGCTACGGAGAATGGCTGTTCATGCCACCTTAAACAAATGACATAAAAATGTGCTGAATTTCATTTGGCAAGTTTCAAATTAAACTCAGTTTGTCACAGTATGTTCTCAACTCAGCAACACTGCGTTTTTGTACTATTGTTATAAAGTGATGTTGAGATTTTGAAGCTTTGCAGAAATCCTTTGAAGGGGTACAAATCAAACACTTCGTTACTGTTTACATTCACTTGAACTAATATACAAATCCAGTTTCAAATGTGGGTGTAACTCCACTTTAATACACACACACACACACACACACACACACACACACACACACACACACACACACACACACACACTGACTGGTACAGAGCTCCTTCCAGAGCATCCACTTTTAGTGTACCACTTATCACAAAGTTACATTAAGCAATAAATCTTCATCATATGATCTAGGCAAACATCCCCGTCATTGGCTTTACAACATCATTTAAACACACAAGGCCAAATATATTATGTATTTTATCATGTGTAGTTTATTATAACCTTGACTTTTCTAGATGAGAAATCACAGTGTGCAAATAAGTTAATCAGATAAAAGTTATATCAGCAATTGCAGCAGCTCACACTCAAACAAGAATGTAGTAGTACCTATCAGAGAAGCACAGCAGTGGCTCTGGGCTTGTGGGTGATGAAACAAAGATTATTGTAAGTTTAGTACTCTTAGTTTAATTAACCCGTTAAAATATTTTGGATGTGGTGACGTGTACTAACTTGTTTTAATGACCAGACCAGACAAATTTCACAGTCTCAGCTTCTTCCACGTTTATCTGATATCAAAACATTTCCAAGCAATGCTTGTGAACTCTGTACAACACATGGAATGAATTGAGCCCATTAAATACACTTCCTTTTCTCACTGAGTTGCCACATGAAACCATGGTATACTCTGAGGATTCAAGACAAAAATGAAGAGTTGGACATGAATGATGTAGTCAGTCTACCGCATCCCTCAAGCATCTCTTTTCAGAAGTGGTCTGTTTGTAATTTGTTCTCACAGCCTGTGGCATTAAAATACCCACCTGCTCATGCAATTAGTCTCAGAAGTCCACCCTGGGTTTACTACGAAACCAGCAAAGCTTAATGACAGGGAGGGCTAGTCCATTTTGACACAACAATCACACTACAGCACTCTCTCTTCTTTACATGATCGCAGTTGAGCGAGTTCATCTTTAGTATAAATGGTAAAATGATAATCTTCTAAAAGCATTTTAAGGTATTACTTGTGAAACATTCTATAGTATATGGGTAGGTGCTGCAAAGAGATCAATCTAGCAAATGTCAGGTTATTACAAAAACAGTTAAAAGTCCTCTTTGAGATTATAAATATATATCACATAATGTAGTGGCTGAACAGGAACTAATGACTTCAGTCATGACATCGCAGATTCATTGCATCACGAGGGCTAGTAAATCTCATGTTGGTCAAAAATTGCTGGCTCTACTGTTTCAACATTATGCAGTTTCCTGATTGTAGTATTCATAAGTGACATTTACCTAACCTGAAAACAGCACCCAGTGCTATATGCAGGTTAAATGCTCCAAGATTTTAAATCTTTTTAGCTAAAATCTGCTATAAATCTATACTAAGTCATTCCATATTTAGATGGTAAAATATCAGTAAATAAAGAAAAGTGTAGCTCTTCTAAATCAATATGATTCGATTCTAGACTACAGTTTCAGGCCTGTAACCCTAATTAGTTTGAAAGCGTGTCTTTAAGACAGACATGGTACACTTTGTGAAATTGACATACCTAGTAAAATTACAGGCAGCAGGGGCCAACATACATACTAGACAAAATTCATCACTAAACGGTTTAAATAATACTTCACTTTAAAGTGAGTGAAGCAACAGGATAATTAAACCAAATTGTGGTCTTCAAAAGTCTTCAAATCTCCCTGGTGACAGACACAGTCTGCTGCTGACGCAGCAGCCCATAGTGCGCTGCTATAATTGGGAACCCTATTTCTCCTCACATGAGAACCTTAGAGATCCTCAACTCCTTAACATGTAATTACAGTATCTTCAGCATGGCATCCAAGAGGAGCAACGATGTGGGGTGAGGTGGAGCTGCCTGAACTTTCTGAGACGCTGAGTGGGCGAGTGAAGAATTCGTCTCGTCTGCCTCAGCCAAGTCTGCAGCTGTGCAGAGTATCCCACCGGCAACATACAGCATCATGAAGTTAAGTGCTGGGTTAGTTTGCTGTCTAGGTGGGACAGCCCAATCGCTATTACATAGAAAATCCACCATAGAAGTCACTGCCATCATCGTAAGCTCTAATTCTAGACAAAACACCACCATCTCACAGACTTTAGCAACTTGTGTTGTCATGCACAGAAAAGATATGAAGAGGTTGATTTTTTTTTTTACCCAAAAGAAATCAGTCGAAGCAGTCAAAACTTATAAAACTTATAAATCCGACCATATAACTTATAAATTATAAACGACCATATCCACCAATATAAAAAAAAAGTTTCCATTCATACTGATTATACAGTACCCAACAAGTTTAAACGTAAACATTTAACAGCAGTCGAATGTATTTCCCTCTATGCTGTCACAATCTTATGTTCCAAAATGGTAGTTTATTGATTTTAGGACAGATTCCTTAACTGCTTAACACATAGTCAAAACTACTACAATGAAGATAAGACAAAAAGTAAAAAACATTTAAAACTGATGTAGCTCAGTGCTAAGAACTACAAAAGTTTATAGCAGAAGTTTGTTTTAGTCTATAAACAGCCAAGCACCATCTGGACACATCCTTACTACATATAAAGCATGGAAGCCACTGTCACATCACAACTGTTTTATAATAAAGACAAGGCAATTCCATCCTATACTGCAGTTTTCAGAAAATTCTCAACCACAAAATCTACAAAAGAAGTACAAACTATCACATATGGACAACAAACCAAAAACAGCCATCAGGTATAAACCAATTGCCTCAAACAATGTCAAACTCTTAGCAAAGTAAAAATTCTGAATTGTCTTAACTTAAACTGTGAATAAAAGAGCAAAGCTTCTTTGTAAAACTGTTGTTGCAGCACTGGCTTTCAAACAGCTGTTGGTTAATTTCAGTGTCAACTGCAGGTATAAACAGATGTTATTAAGCAGATTACTATAACATATTTCTCAAAGGCACTGAGATCAGACCATCTAATGTAGTGAGTGAGAAAACAGGCCTCCTCAGCTACACAGCTATCCTGTATTTAAGTTGTAGAAAAAGCATCATTCTAAAGGCCTAAAAATAAACTTCCTGTCCATGTGGCACTCTGAGAGGATTCTGAAGCCACCACACAACTCCTTCAGGTTGGCACTCAGATTTTCACAGATGCAGACAAACTCTGTTAACTCACTAAGATGGACCTCTCAGTCTCCACTTGAGCTCATGTGTTTTTATCTGAATCTGCTTTGCCAGAATACCAAAACGAAAAAAAAAATTAATTACAGCCATATGTGATACTGAGTACGCAGTTAGTTATTTCAAATGTCACTGACTGAATTCCTTATACAACTCTTGCTGTAACTCCGCCTCCTTCGCCAATGAAGGACAGTGATTACATGATTTATGCAAAGAAAACTGTTCTCTTGAATAGGACTCGATAGCTCCACAGACATCAGTTATGAATGATGAAACCTTTCTATTAGCAGGCAAGGTTCTTTGATAGCACAACAAAAACCTCAGTTTCCATATGACACCTGGACACAAAGCACCATCAGACTGTCAACAACCACCCTTATCAGAAGAAGATACACTACTGAGCCATAACACTTTAATTTCTTTCATACGCAAGAAATGACACAATTCACCTTCTGTACTTTTTAACCTCAGGAGAATATAGACACTTCTGTCTCATTAATAATGTAAATTGGAGCGAACCGGAGCAAGAGATAATGAATTTCCATGCCATCAGTCAACAGTATGTGTATACAGTTGTCCGGGCTGTGGAATGTGGACATATCATATTCCACACTATTCAATACCATATTCACACACACAAATGTCCATGTGGCATCAAGAGTGAACAGTCACCACTGCTATATGCAGAGAACATTATTTCACCATGACATCAAATGCAGTAAACAGAAGCTACTTTGAAATTAGTTTTATATCAGTTTGTGTCATTTATAGGAGTCATGCTAAATACTGTAAATCTGCTATTATTCTGACAGAATGTGCGAGTCGTAAACACACAGTGAGGGACAACTGCGATTCTGAGCAAGAAAGTCATGAGCACAAGTGTCTCTAAAACCACTGATACAACAAACTAGTGCTCTCTCCACTTTTCAGGGTCTAAAACTGATGCCACTGTGAAAGAAAAAGCATCAGGTATATTAGTTCTTTTAGCAGAGACCAAAAGACTTAAGGCAGACATTTCATCTCCAGAATTGGGAGTACAGATATTATCAGTAAGTTTTTAGAGATCTTTTAATCATTTCCTCAGAGCTCATGTTTGTAAGAAGTGCCTGAGAGGAAGAGATAAGACAAACAAAAGATCTGTGCCAGCAGTTTTCCATGTACTTTATCATACTGTCATTAGGGATTCTGATATGACGCCACACTTCTGTACAGACAAGCACTAAAAATCAGCCTAGATTCTAGATATTACATAACAACTCAATTTTAATCTAGTTGTGATTGCATAGAACTCTGAAATATAAGGTTTTATTCAAAACTCTAAAAATCAAATACCTGCTGAGTGAAAAATAGAACAATTCTCCAATATTAATAACTGAGGATTAGTACATTTAGCAGTTTAGCATTGCATCAAATCTCCAAGATCTCAACAAAGAATGCAAACATTTAGGTCTTTAGTAAAAGAAGTACCTACATGTAAGTCTTCATGCTGGGCTGCTCTGCATCTGGGAATCCCAGCATGCCACACACCACTCTGCTGCTGTTCAGGCTCCAGCCTTTGTCACACACCTGCCTCCATCTCCCAGCATGCTTCACTTCAACAACACCCTCTGTCACCAATACACGTTTCTTGGTAGACATCAGAACAGGACGGAGACGAACCTCGTCAATACTCACCTTACTACCAGACTAAGGAAAAGAAAAGAAAAGAAATTATTGCGGCAATCTAGTATACATGGCAATAATAATAAAATGACCAATGCTGGGGTGTCAACTTGTTTACTTTATATGAAAGAATGCTTGCAATGACACTGGGACTAAACTATTTCACAATTGTGCTGTCATTTTGAGAAAATGAACCTTCAACATTTTTGAGAAGAATTTGATAAGACACATTCAATAGCTGAAGAATTTGATAAGACATGCTCAATATGAGTTGGAATGAGTGAGACAATGAATGATGTCTGCGAAAGATGTCTAAATAAATTCATAAACATTTCTACTTAAATATGTCTGGAAGATGAAGATCTGTCTGGATGTAATTCCAGCTCTGGCTTGTCCTAAAGATAATGCTTGCGTCAGAGATAGACACTTGTAGAGACTTGCCTGACTGCTTACCGGATAATGTAACTGTTGCCTGGAAAAATGACCCTGCCTTGAGAATTCTTGTGGATGTCCATTGCCATGCCAGGAAGAAAATGTCCTTGGCCTGGAGTAGATGTCTTGCCACCGGTTTGAGGTGGTAATGTTGGTTCTAAGAGCAATCTCATGGGCTCGTCTAGTGACTCCAGGATGCACCTGATCCAGCCTCCTCTCAGGACTACAGATCACCCCAAGATCCTCAGAGTGCTTGCAGTCATGGACCCCCCATCCATTTGACTTGCAGTCTTTCAAAGTTGTCTCTGATCCCTCACAGCGTACATTATCCATCCAAATAGGACCTGTGACAGTAAAAGCATGTTACAAATGCACAGAGAAAACAATAAAGAATAAATAAGTACACTACAAGTTGTCTAATCAATGACATGATAAGTAGAATTTTTTTTAAGTCTCAAAATGTGTTTTCAGACAAACAAAAGCAGCACTTAAGGGATTCAATGAAGGTTCTCGTGAATCTGAGTGAATGTTCAGTATTTGCTAGATGGGCTGACTGAAGCCTTTGTTTAGTTTTAATGACAGTGCTGCCTTGCCAACTAGTGTTACACTTGCTTTGGTTTAGTGGGGACCTTTATTGCTGCCTTAAATATAGATTATAGGGAAGGGCAGGTCAATGCAAAGAACAGCAGACATGCTTTCGTGCTTCTGTGGAAACAGTTAGCGATCTCTTTTAAAGAGATTTACTTTACACTAAACAAATCTTAATAATTCCATTATTGTCAGAAACACTTAACACATTCCCAATCAGCATAATCCATAAACTATTTTTTAAAACATGTTTGAGTAGAGAGGAATACAGGTAAAGATTAGTTCTCGCAACTTACCCTCTCCCTCTCCGTACTTCGCACTGTGTGCCCATGTAATTGCGCTTTGAAAGCCTAGTTCCCTACAAACTACATTTGCCAATTTAATGTCAACTTCGTCGTCACAGACAGTTCCCCATGTATTCCTATGAAGGACTTCGACGCGTCCTTCGTTTTCTCTGTGTCCAATTCCCGCTAAACGGACTTTTGCAGCTGGCGCGCGAGGTGATCTGCCGGGTGCCCGGGGGAGCGCGTGAGTGCAGATGAAGAAGAGAGAAGTCAAATAAAGATAGAGGCCCAGCGTCATGTCTTTCGAGGTAACGTTCCTGAAAAGTAAAAAGGGGGGCTGTGCTGTTTATTTGATATTTAATTTGTTGTTTAATGTAAACTTAAAAACAAATACCTGAACTGTCTGGATTTTTATCATAAGTGAAAGTATTTCCCTAAAACATAATGAGTCTTTGCATATTCTGAAAATGCCATTTGGTTTGTGTTTTTAGCCTTATAAAGTTTCATCCTCTTCATTTAATACGGAAAAACTTTGCACCATATTTGTCAATCATGCGTAATGCATTTCAGCGTAAACGCATTTAATTTACGAAAAGGTCTAGGCTTTCATATTTAAGTAAATTTGAAAGATCAGTCTTTATGCCTTAATGCTTTCGTACATGTCCTAACAGAAAAGAATGCATTTGTAAAAAAAAATAATTAAATAAACAAACAAATAAATAAATAACAATAGTAATAGTATATGATATATAACTGAAAATTATAAGTTGAAATCAGTATAATTAGTAGCACAAACTTCTCTCTTGAAATAACTGTCTGAAACAGCAAAAACATGTTTTACCCCAGAGAGGAAAAGCCAGAAGATATAAGTAGCTGTAGTAAGTGAAAGTGCCAAACCAATAAACAAACCATCTAGTAAAGTATTGGCTCACTTAGTCTTAGCCAAATAAAAGCCAAAACATCCAATGTATGTTTTAATGCTCTGAAACATATCAAAACACACTTTAACAAATAACACTTTTGTATCTAATCATTTTTTAGTAAGAGGCAGACATGCAAAGGTGAAATCAGAGGCAAAGGTTCACTCACCTGGCTGCCACACTAAAGTCACATCAGTCCCTGATCAGGGGAAAGTGAGTGAAAGAGGGAGTGCACCAGGGAGTGCATTTAGGTCCTCACTCACTCTGTTCCTTTCCTCCCCTCCCTCCTTCTCTCCATCCCTCCCCTGTGCCCATCTGTCTATCAGAATATTCCATTTCATTTGCTGGATTTATTTCAACATAAAGACAGAAGAAAGCTTTAATAAAAGTGCATAAGTAATGAGAGTAATGGCAAAGATTAGATTCATTTTTAGTGTAATAAAATGAAATCCAGTCCAAACAGGGCAGATCTTAAAGATCAGTTTAATCCATGAATTGTCCATCGACAGATTCATACATTTAAAGTTTTTGAGATTTAAATCTTCCATGCAAGAAAGTTGCACTGCTAAATATCATTTAGTGGACGTATTTTGAATTTGTATTGCATTTCACATATAGTATAATCTGATCATCTCTAAAATGTTATTCTGATTGTGATTATGCTTGTTAACATTTTATCAGACTTGAATAGTTTTATCAGGGCATGTTCTACTTTGCTACCAGCAAAACCACAGATGCTTTTTAAGCCAGTAGAATTTGTAATGTTCTCAATCACAGAAAATATGTACATAGCAGCTTCTGCTATTTGTTTGATAAACATAAAATCATCCTTTCAAAATAAAAGTTTCCTTTTATAAAAAGTGTTTCAGTGAGGTTTGCTATTAACTTATTTATCGTGTTCTCTAGGAAAAGACTGAAGCTCGTCCACCACCAGCTGTTTTCCTACATTTGTTTGGTGTTTGCTCTGACATTCTGCAAACAGGCCTGAGCTGTATGAGGAACGTCTGGGGCTAAATGAGACCCACTGCTGTTGTTGCTAAAGTGTATTTCAGGTTTAAAACCAACCTCAGTGCCAATTTAGAAAGACACATGTTCACAGCAATCACACCCAGCCAGCTCACACAAGGTGGGTGTAGTAAGGTCAGCAATTGCTGTAAAATCCAAATCACAAAACATACAAAAGGGGAAAGTGTGAAATAAATCAAACAATTTGTGAAAATAATATATTACTTGTAATGCAAATGCTGGTCAAGTTTTCTTTTTTCTTCTCTCTGTTCAGGTCTATCAATGTAGCTGCTTATAAGTCAAGGTTTGTGTGACTGAGAGCTTGAGTGAGTATCCCTCCCTTTGGGGTAAACCATGACAGGAAGACGGGCTCCTATTAGAGGGCCCTAATCAGAGAGAGTTTGCACTGGGTAATTGGGGAAGAGTGAGAGCCAGAAATAAACATTCAGGAACCTTAGATTAACACGATACTAAGATACTATGGGAAATACGCATACATTACTGTAAATGAGCATACAGCATGCACAAAATCATCCATAGAGTAGATTACAGGATATGCTTTCTTCAGAATAACCCAGTAAACTTTACAGTGGCAAGTTATAGCCAAGAGAATAGTAAGCAGTGCATTGGTTTGTAATACGTGCATGGATGTGAATGGCCCAGTTGCTGCTGGCTACTACGTGTGTGTGTGCACGTGTGTGTTAGGAGCGGGCGGAGTAAACTGGAGCCACAGGCTGAGCTCTTAAGAGGCGCTGCTGTGGTGCACTGCTGCCTCCACCTCTGTAATTACCCGCCGAAGCCTGGATCTGCCCTTAGCCACAATTTGCGGTGCCATGAAATAAATACACACTCTCCAACAATAAACAACAGCCTTTTTAAATTATAGCTCCTCCTCCTGTTCACCCCTGCCATTCGCTCACATACTCCGGCAGAAGTCAAGAATTTCATAACATAGTTATGGAATCTCTGTGAAGGTGCAAGGACTTTAAGCCAGCCAGACTTCTACCTGAAAGCTGATTCTTTTTCATGAATACACATTAGACCAAAAGTTGGAGTCTAACTCAGTAATGACAAAGCACCTTTTGTTTTAGCAGGAGTCAGCAGGATATCAGTGTGACCTGATCTGTCATCATTTGGTGTTCAGTAGTCTTTATCTAGCCCAGTCTGTTGTAGCATTCAGCCTTTTGACCATCCTGAGCTGGATCGCCACCATTTGTTTCACGTGCTCGATAAACAATCTTTCCTTCACCATTCAACATAAAGTTAAATAAAAAGGAAAAAAAAGATGAAATAGAAAAACAGTCATTGGAAAAAACATTTTCTTTTGTTTTTTAATTCAATAAAGTAAAGAAAGACCTTTAAAGTACATTTGGAGGAATACACCAGGACCTACTGGAATTACAAACTATGTATTAATGTATGTCATAATAGTAAAGAAAGGGTTTCAATATTTCATGGCATGTTGTGTTGTATGTACCGTGTTTCCTAATATAATGCTGCATTTATTATTTTTTTGTTTCATCTGTCTAGAGGAACATCTCAGTGGTGTTTAAATGGGTAGCAGTTTTGGAGGGGGGGAAGAGTTGTGCTTGCCTGTGGTAACTCTTTTTCAGAGTTTTTCCTGATGTAGATTCATGAACGCTGGTGCTAGCGAATGCAAGGGATGCTTGCAGATCCTTGGCTTTTATTCTAGAGAACTTTGTCAGTTCTTTGAGGATTCTATGTTCTGCACGCACATGTACCTCTCTCTGTAGGACACCCACTCCTAGGCAACGCAGCAATGGTTGTGAATTCCCACAAATTGTCAAAGACTACATTCTTTTATAAAGAATAGGTTTTTGTTTTTTATATGACATAGCAAGTAAAACCCACATCCGAACTGACTGGAACAGATGTTCCGTTACTTATTTTTAAAGAAACATTTTTCCTAAATGTTTATTCTTTTCTTTCATCTGTCAATAAGCTTGAATATCTTTAATAAAGATATATAGTGAAATAAAGCACTATGTGTGAGTAAATGTGTATTATAGTGTTTATTATTTTGTCATATCAGACAAAATGTATACTTGACCAGTTTACATTTAAAGATCCATTTGTGCAGTCTAGGTCATTTAAAAGGCTAATTCAAACTAATCCTTGCAGCTGAAAACATTTATGAAGTTTTAGGAGATTTGGTCATTCTGTTTAAATAAGTAAATGCATCAATTAATTAATTAACAGAATGCATCCTGGGATCCCACTAACATTGTCTTATAGCAATAGTATAGAGCATGACAACCCATAACCAGATAATAGTAATAAACAGGAGTAGTTACTGCCATTAACCTGCAGAAAAGACCTCGAAATGTTCTTCTTCATATCTTGCTGTTCAGGTGTTATTGCAAAAACACCAGTCTTACATCTGAAAGGAGTATGTGTTTTATTACCAGTGTACTTCTGAACAGATGTCATAGGAGTGAATGCAGTTGGTCATTGTTCTGTTGGAGAATATACTGTATATATGACTATGAGAAAACTATAAGGGTTTTTTTGTATCTTCAGGTTTGACTCCACTCACAGACCCCACACATCTTAAGTGCTGGATCTCCAGTGCAACTTCAGAAGCTTCCGGACCAACCCTACCTTACGGCATCCACTTTGTTATCAATAGCCTTTTTTTAAACAATACAGCAGAACCACAAACCACTGGCCCCAAGCCATAATAGCAATGTGGTGTCATACAATATACACTAACATTGTAGGTGGCTTTGACCATTTCCCCAGTTAGAGTGGAGACAGTGATTGCAGTACTGTTCCCACACATACATCACAGTGGCCATGTCTAACATACTTTCAGAGCATCATGTTTTATGCCAAGGGTGAAAAAAACAACAACTACCCCCCAAAGTACATAGACTCTACATCTCCAGCTAACACTGATCAGCAAAAAACGTTTACATGCAATATGTGCCTCAAGCTACAAGTAACCTCATTAGAAAAAGTTTGCTTTGAAATAATGTTTTACATCTTAAATAAAAGCAACAACCACCTGGTGTGTAATTTGCAGGTCAATACATGTATTACTGCGTTCTTCCTCATAGTCATGAACCCCGGCTCGAATGTGCTCCATCCACTGAGAAGTAATAAGAATATTAAAGTAATATGAGAAGTTCAAAGAGAGACAATAAGTACAAGTGTTAGAAAGGAGTATAAGGTTTAAATTCTGCAAAGAACTATGAAAGAAACGTGACTAACAGTAGTGTGGATGCTGCAAAGTCTAAAAAAAATTATAAAATTAAGTATGAGGAGATGCAGGACTTAATATAAAAACAGGGTGAAACCTTCGCTTCATAACATTTTCAATTTTGTTTTGTGCTGCAATGTTTTGACCTTTATCAGGCTAATCAACTGTGTAATGCAGTGAACAAGTCAGAGGCACAGGTAGTAATCTCATTATTTTATTACATATATACACACATATCCAAACAGGACTATGATATCCAAAATGACTTGCTTGACAGCTTCTGAAATATTGTCAAGTTAGGAGATATATTATCTCAGCTTGTTTCATATCCAACTTTAAAATTTCATAAGAGACACCATGGTTTAATGCATTTTGCCATCTTACCTGAAATGCTAAGTGATAAATAGAGCTGCATAGTAACAGGAAATGACTTTTTTTTTAGTGCTCTTTATTTCACGACTTGGCATGCATACAAATTATGTAAATGCCAAAAGTTTTTTGTTTAACCTGTTGGTGCAAGGTTCCCTGAGCATCCTGTACAGTGAATATGATCATGCCTCCCAATCACCAGATACCCAGTAAAAACAATTAACTGGCAAGAGCGGAAAGATGCTGAGAGCAAGTCTAGAAAAATGCCTGGGACACTTCACCCAAGAGTTGCATACCAGCCAGGAGGAAGGATGAAGGGACGAGGTACAAAACATCCATGAGCATATCCAAGTAATGACCCCTACTGATGAGCTGATGATCGCTTCCGTGGTCATGGTTACCATCGAAATATGGGAGTTGTCATAGTTGGATGATGCCTTCCATGGACTATACCATTCAGAGATTGCAGAGTTAGTGGACATAAGACAAACTTAACAATTACTGGACAGAGGGGGGAAAAAAGTCAAGCCTGAAGATCAAGATGAAGAAGCACCAAGTACTAGATCAATCAAAACATGGATGCAAGTCCCAAGGTTCCTCTGAAACTATACTAGGACCTAGTAGCAAGGTACAAGATCTTGGAAGAAACAGCATACACTGAAAATCACAAGCCACAGGTACCATATACAAAAACATATTAAAGATGGTCAAGTCTAAATGAGAGGAGCTGCAGGTCTTATTGCATTCAAATAACAAAAGCAGCATCAACCATCTATGTAAACAGCCAATTCAAAAACCAAAAGTATGCATTTAAGTCTTTGATTTTTATATATTTAAATGACATCTGATGTCATACAGTGAAGACGTTCTGTTTATGGGAGGTGACTATACAGTGAAGACATTCTGTTTATGGGAGGTGACTATACAGTGAAGACATTTTGGTCAAGACACTTTACGAAGCACAAGAAATGTCAGTACTTTTATTATAGTGAACTCTTTGGTAATACAGTGCAGAATATTAGAACACTGAAATTGACAAAGAAATTGTTTCTAAGGAAAATGGCCAAAAAAAAAGAAACATTAAAAAAAAAAAAAAAAAAAAAAAAAAACACACACAAAGAGAGATGATGACAGCCACAATGCTATTCACAAAAGGCTACATGTCATGAGCTTAGTTTATCTGTCTGTGCATTATATGATAAACCTAGTGTAACGTCACAAAAAAAAAAAAAGGTATACATATGGGGCTTTTCATGGTTTTTTCATTGCTTTTGCTGAAAAATGTGCTTTGCAATAATTGACCAAGAGGGGCGGAAATTTAGAAATGCAAATGAAAAACCAGAATGCAGCTTTGTTGCTAGTGGCCTACAATGGTTTCCTATTGTGATTTGGATATTAAGTTTGAACTGCTCTATTGATCAGCCACTCTCTTCTCTGGCAGCAAATGACTTAAGTGCTTACTACACCACCCGCCAACTCCCTTAAAACAAACTCAGTAATGTTTACAATGGCCTGTGGTGAATACAGTTGTACTTATAGGATGTTCTTAAGGAAAGCCTAAATAAACATAAATTAATTGCTGTGCCCTTTACTACACATGGAATTTCATTAAGACCCAATATGCCATACCATTTAATTATAAAGTACATTTTTAATTACAGAAAATACTGCAGAACCATCCTTGTTAGTGTGGCTTGTAGTGGTTAAAAGAAAGAAAAAAAAAATGCCTGTTGTAGTACTGTGTACACCAGAGTTGCAAGCCTCTTGTCCTAGATAACCACACATCCAGAGTTCAGCGCCTACCTGACTCAACCGGTTTAATGGATCGGCGAAATGTCAAACTGTCTAAGTTGAACCAAGCGCCTCCGATAAGAAAGAACACGGAACTCTGAAAGGCTCCAGCTCTCGTAGACTAGTGCACACTACAGGTGTGAACATTAGGGTTCTTTTGGTTAAGTCTCTGTTAAACATCACAAAATCTGTCCCCTATAAGCTTTCCCCCTAGCACAATACAGAGGCAGCCCCCCTCCCCCAAACAAAAAACCCTTTGTGAGATTTTGCAGATTTCTCTCAGAACAAAGATTTCCTGAAAAACAGAGACAAGTCCCAAACAAAAGGAGTTACACCTTAGCAGCTAATTGCTGATGCAGACATCTGACTCCAGCTAGTGACAAAAACGGTCAATCACAACAGCATCCTGTGTTCCACAGGCATGGAAATGTTAAAGCAAATTGGTTTGGAAAAGGGAAATGAAAAAAAAACCAATAATAAAATCCAACACAATTGTAAACACTATACTTGAAAACACTTACATAATCTGTTTGGTAAGTCTGATACATATTATAACATGGCAGACGTACAATGTTCAACATAACACAGAAGAAAACCTGATAATGCTAGTGAACTGGGTTTGTAGTCAGTACCTCTGGGAAATCTCTCTATTACCAAAGATCTATATTAAAACAATAACTGTCAACCAATACGTACATTCCACAGAGCAGTATGTATTGATGTATAAAGTGCAATAATATATGAAACTAAGGAAGAATCAATAACAGAGAACGACTTGATCCTGTAGACCATATTTCTTTGGCAATTTCTGGCTTTACCCCATTTGACGTTGATATCCCAGAACAAGGAATACATCAAGGGCCCTTTGAGAAAAGGGCAGAACTGGGGGCTCCCTCCAGTTAAGCATTATGACTTAGTCATAAATCAAATTAAGTAAATCAGATCAACTCGCTGTTGAATAAACCTGGTATTTACATTTTAAAAATAAAAACCAGGCATAAATATAAAATAGTTCGCCATTTCATTAAAATAGCTTTACCTTGATTTCAACTCCAAAGACAAAAGGCAGAGTGTTATTCTTTGATTTATATATTAAAAAAAAAAAACTAACTCACGGCTTTTAGTGGGTGATCTTAACCGTTATGTTATTTTCTCTTTTTCTACACAATTCCTCTTAAGGTTTTACAGAACATGGTACTGAGGCCTCAAATACCTCTCAGCAGTATAAAAAGCACTGGGTGAACTGGAACGGCGGGTGCGAACCTGCGGCTCCTCGCTGGCTTGGTGCCGCTGGCTAAGGAAAAGAGAACAGCAGAGATGTGCGAGGGCCAGGGCCACACAGCCCAGCAGGCAGAGAGAACAGCAGAGATGTGCGAGGGCCAGGGCCACACAGCCCAGCAGGCAGAGAGAGCGGCGCTGGAGAGCGGCCAGACACCGAACTCCACCCAAAGCTGGCCTCAGCACAGAGGCTGCACGCTGTTCCCAGGAATCCCGTCCTCTCCACCCCCTCCCCCCACCCGCAAACGACGAGACGCTGGCAGTGATGTCAGAGAATGCTGAAGGGAAGGCCTGAGGCACTGAGGTCATCGCTGATCTGAACCTGGAGCATCGTAGTAAGACGGTACAGGTCCTGTCCCTGTTTAAAGAACCTACACAATCAAAATAAATAAAGTTTGCAGAAGTCAGGTTTCATCTTCTCAATATTCTCAGGCTTTTGAGGGGAGGAAGAGACGTACTTACAGAAACAGGAGAGATGGAAAGAGAAAGCGTGTGCTGCTTCAGGGCTGCCACAGTTTCCTGTCTTTGCCCCGCTGTTCAGGAATGTGTTTATAGTGACACTTGTCCCCAAAGTGACAGCCAGTAGTCCTCCAGAAATAACACTCATCTCCATTGACAGGACCTCTCCGTCTAGCCCTGTAGGAGAGACAGACATCCCCATCCCCATACACACAGTTAAAATGCTCAAAACAACACAACATACAATGCAACCTCTAGATGTCACAAAAAAAAAACTGCATACAGCTTTAGACAGATCCAAAGATCCCAGATCAATTAATGCAAAGCTCCATTACCCAGCAGCCCCTGCAGCTTGTGGTGCACTGGACACAGGCATGGGTCTCTGGGTGCGTCTGTCTGGATAACGGACTAGTAGGCGTGTGTTCTCTATCTCATAGCCCTGTTATATTTGAAGAAGGAGGGGGAGGGGCATCTTCAAATTACTAATTAATACTTAATTAGTAATTAATCATTAATGTTAATGTTAGAATTAATGTTCACAAGACACAACAGAAAACTGTTGTACACATGAAAGTTTGTGGTTATGGCAAAAAAAAAAAAAGCAAACCAGAAATGCTATTCATAAAAGATAATGGTTTTTTTTTTTCCATTAAATGATTTAGCATTCTTAGGAATTCTGTCACTCACATTCAGTTGTTCCATCGCACGCAAGGCCATGTTGGCATTCCTGAAGTTCACAAAGGCACAGAAACGCTCGTGGAGCACACGGATGCTGTCGATTTCTCCGTAGCTGGAGCAACAGAAAGCAGGAAGTAGTCAGCACGTGCTGATAACAGGAGAGTGCAAAATAAACAGCCAGCAAAGCCCACGGAGGCAAGCGCTCTCTCACTTTTTGAAAAGGTCCCGCAGGTGCTTCTCTGTCAGTTCTCTGGTTACATTTCCCACCCAGAGAGAAGGGCAAGGGCTTCTGAGATGTAGGGCCAGAGACAAAGATAATGAGCAAACCCACAAGAGACACATGCAATATGCATGCAATACAGCAAGAGGGAAAAAAAACCCCTAACAAATACTCCCAGCGGCTCAGTTTCAACATACCCAGGCTGAAGCAGGCCAGAGTCACTGTTTGCTGCTATGAAAAGGAAAAAAAAATACAAAAATTTGACTTAATGAACAAACCAATGCAATTAGAACCAATACACTGCATATTCCAGTTACTTCCCTGAAAGCGGCTGTCATTAGAGGAGACTAATACAATAATGCCCTCAAGTGGATGAATGAGTAACTGCAGTTTTCACTTAAATTGTTCACTCTCACCAACATACCTCTGGCTTCAAGAACAGCCTGAACTGTACTGTACTTCTCCAGCAGAAGTTCACTTTGCTCTTCTTCATATCCCAGATCCTGGTAGAGAAAGGGGAATACAAAGAAAAATGGCCCATTTAAATGTTAAATCTGCTCATTCCTATAACCAAATGGATACTACTCAGTCTGTCTAACCCAGAAGCATGAGACAACACATTCAACAAAACAATACATAAGATATCCAACAAAACAATACACAAAGAATACACTTTTGTTTCTGAACAAGTATGCAAAAAAGATTTATGCCTTTCAGTTGGCCTGGGCCATGTCCCGAAATGCCATCCCAAATGATGCCGACTCAGCTCATGTGTAGATGCTAAAGACACACTCTCCCTTCACTCACCATGAGCTGTAGCACCTTGCAGTAGAAGATCTCTTTGACTGCCTCATCACAGTCCTTGTCTAGCTTCAGCACCTGCTCCATTGCCTTCTCAGCCTCAGTGTACCTCTAGCAGATCCAACACACACAGCAAATGGTCAAAAGATAACCGGCACCAGACAACACGAATGAAACTGTCTACATCTGTTATGTGCCCTGCCTTTAAAGCTTACCTTGAGGCCCATGAGGGCACTTCCTTTGCGGTAATAACCTTTAGGCCACTCTGGGGCCATCTGAATCGATTTTTCAGCATCGGCGAGGGCGTGGGGATACTGCTCCAGACAGTAGTAACAGTACGAGCGATTCCCAAAAAACCTGAAAGCCCCACAGAACAAAGCGACTAACGAAAAGGTTTGCCATTTTCCAACCCATGTGACAGCAGACCACTGGCTCATGTAAAAAGACATGTACCAGCTCAACATCCACTAGCATGCCACTACCACATCAATGTCAATCATGATGGTCCACCTCCCAAATAAACGGTGCTCCTGTATTCAGAAACCGACCAAAACAAATAGCTCATTTCAAACATTTGTTCTTCAGTAAATCACAGATTTACAGTGGTTACCTAATAAAGTTCTGAATAAAGACGCAGTCTAGGTGTTTGTAATAAAGTCAAAAAAGAATTTAAAAGAAGAGGAACACACACTGAACTAGTACGCCAGAGCGGTAAAACCAAACATGTACTGACTGTGTGGAAACGGAAGTCAGCCGGTACCTGTAGTCCTTTGGGTCGTATCTGATAGCCTCTGTAAACATAAGTACAGCCTGAGAGTACTGGCCCTCCTGCACCAGCTTGATCCCTTTTTCTGCAGTGGAAAGAACATTTTATTTTATTTTATTTTTATATATTTTATAAGAAATGCCATAATTGAATGGCATTCATAAACTGTAGCTGCAGAAACCTCTATTAGCCCCAGTGTGTGCCCATAACACACCTGTTAGCAAGGCACTCTTGGACACGTAGTCCGATCCACTGACCTGAAACGAAATCCAACAGACACTGTGTGAAAAAGGGAGCAGTGGAGAACGGCAGGTGAGCAAACGTGGTTTGGTCAAGCACGACCTTTGCACTGCAGTTACTGTGAGAAGGTCATGGTCAGAATGCCATAGCCTGGATGCCAGAAAGCTGACGGCACAGTTTGTTTCTGTTCCGACAAGCTGGAAAGACTCGTGTCTGATCACATAGCAAAGTAAAACCAGTGTCCATTCACTCACCATTCTGATAAAAGGTTTTAAAGCATATAGATTTATTCTTCAGAATCAACAAAGGGGGGGGGGGGGGTTTCCAAGAGCTTCCAAGTTTAGTTTCAATTACTTTATTGTGTGTGAGTGCGTGTGCGAGAGAGTATAATGTATATGTATTTTATATATTTGTGTATGTATACAAGTCTTGATTTTTGCAACTACTTGCATTTGCAGCAGAATATCCTGTCCATGTTGTAAACTGCTGTACAAATTAATTAATTAAATAAAGATATTGTTTCTCATTTTTTTCTTTAAAAAGGAAATCTATAAATTGTAAAATTACATGCCAGGTCACTGTCATTTCTAGTCAGAGCTCAGAAAGATACTTTTTTTTTATGGAGCATAGTCTATGATCATTTTTAATGTACATTTTAATGGGATTACATTAGCAGATTGCATCATCTTGTTACAAAAAAGGACTGGAATTCCAACATGGGGTTTGTTGAGAAAAGTGGTTTTTATGGGATAGTTACTCCCACTGGCTTTTTGCAGATAATTTACATTCATAAAAAGCTATACACATGAACACATGAAAGGAACGGGAAAAAAATGGAAAAGAATTAAATGTCGCCTTTAATTCACTGTTTGTAGAGTTAAATTAGATATGTAAGCACTAACGTAAAACAAATTTTACATTAGGCAAACTGAATTAGCTAGTTAACTTTTGATCTGCGGAAATTTGATTCACTATGATAACCTTACCACACATATTTGACGTGAAATAACAACAAGTACCTAATAATGATTACCTAAAAGGAGCTCCTGAACAGAAGCAAAGTTCAGTACAATTCATGAGGAAATGACATATCCTGTTTATATGCCATTATATTCCCTATTATTACAGCACAGGTTCACTCACCTCCCTGTTTCTGGCTTCATTTTCTTTGTTCTCTTTGGATTTGCGACCCTCTTTGCTCTTGGCTTTAGGTCTGATGTGACTAACAGCATTGGCAACAAAGGCGCTGCTTATATCCCATTCCGGGTCCTGAACAAGAGAAGATAAAACTGCATGTCGGGTCTATTAAGGCCTGCTGAACCACGCTCCAACACAGCCTTCCTCCACAACCCCCCCTCCTCCACCACTAGATTAAGAGAGATGGTTTTACAGCTCCGCAATACTTGCTACAAAGGGAATGTCAATGCATAAA
>JAOXYF010000009.1:7515147-7526658 GCA_028565775.1 Sternarchorhynchus goeldii
CCCCCCCCCCCCCCCCCCCCCCCCCGTCACTTGAAAACTTTTCTTGTGTGTGTGTGTGTGTGTGTATATACATCCAGCTAACCTTCCTCTTAGCCTTTCGTCTCTCTGCTCTCCTGCGAGCTTTCTCTTCTTCACTGAGGTCGTCTTCTCCATTCAGGACATCCTGAAGCACAAAAACCACAGTGTTGATTAGACTCCCTCATGCTCAAATCAACAGTCATGGCTATTTACCTTCCCAACTCACACCAGTCCTACCCAGTTCAACAAAGTGTGGGTGTGTCCTGTACCTGCAAGAGTGCGTCCTCACTGTGGTCTGAAGGGGCACCTGTCTCCATCTCCTCTGGCCTCTGATCACTGGAGCCTATAGAGGTGATGGAGAAAAAGGGTGAAAAGGCTGGAATGTGAACAGACGAAGGACCCTCCACTTTCCTAAAAGCAGTGAGAAGCAAGACGCTTGGCTTTGCCGATTTCATACCACATATCCCTCACAGAACATTCCCCAAGTTGTCATTTGCCATCTCTTATGTTTTTCTACTCAGCAAAATCCAAACCAATGTCAAAAGTGCAGCACAAAGGGGTTGAAGAGAGACATTTAGATCAATTGTGCTTTAGTTGCTATGACAAATACTCAACTGTTATGACGAAGCATGTGTCCATCATTACTAATTCACACTCTGCAGTCTCTTATCTATAATACTAATTAATATTATTTTCATACAGTCTAAGCATGCATGACTTTTTTGTCCTCAAAACATGAAACTGTGTGTTCCTAGTTTGAAGCAACAACTTTGAAAATTCAGCATTTTTGATATCCTTTTTTTGTACATTTCCATTTCTTGATGAATGTGTACTTTCTGGGATGGAAAAGATGCCCGCATTCTTTTTACATAACGAGTGTGGATTGTACACCTTTAAGTGGCATCCACATAAAAACTGAATTTCGGTTTCGAGCTACTGGGTGAAGGAATACAACTGCCACAGAGAACCGGAGTACCAGACAAAATAAATATGCATTCAACCTCTGATCCGATAAAAAACAGTCAAGGACACCCAAGTCTAGTAATTATTTGGCAAATACAAGAAATATCCATTCAAAGTAGAGAACATGACCTCCCAAACCATTCCTTAAGAGTCCAGGTCCTGGAAAATGCTGCAACACTACACTGATACCTAACATACTTAATCGTGCAGCTTGGTTCTACAGTGTTAAACATGACCACAACGTAAACATGGAGCACTGACACAAATCAGACATGCGTTCTTTGCCAAAGGGTGTGGGGTGTGATCTTTCTGTCATTTCTCCTCAGAGCTCAGAAAGATATTACAACATTACAGTTCACAGAGATTCGAGACTCTGTGTTTGTTTCAGGAACATTGACAAGGAACATTCTCATAGTATGCTGAAAGCAGTTTCTCTTCATTTCAACACCCAAAAAACCATTCAGATCTTCAGTACTTCTACTGCACTGGCTATAAGGTACAATAAGAAACAAATGCTGGCCTCACACAAGGACGGCATAATGTTGCAATATCAATTACATCCACATAGCAATTTTGCGAGATGGGTTCGTACAAGCATATCAGGTAAGATTCAAAGGTCCTACACATGAAAACAGAGGAATGGCACCTGTTGATTTAAAAAAAACAAACAAACAAACAAAAAAAAACATGCCTTCAGTTGTGCTTAATAACCAAGTTAGCATAACTGACGGCACAAAATTTTCATATAGGGCCCCGCCTTATTCGTCTGTGTCACTCACATTTCTGAGAGCAGTATGACAAATCATTGTTGTAACAATGAGAGAGATGTGTGTGCTATTTTGAAGTCTCGAATAACCGGTCTGGGTCACTTGTAAATTTAGTTTATTCATTAGATTCATTAGAAATGGTGACATTTCTCTAAATAAACAATGTCCACTGTGTCTTATTTACCAGAACTAAACTAAAAGGCTGCTTAAAGTTACATTATTTTAATGGAGAACAAGCATTCGATTTGCTCAAACTAAAGGCACAAATCTTTAAGGCACAAACCTTATGTAATTTAAGGGTGTGTTCTGGCCTGTTACAAACATGTCCAAACAGAAGATAAAAGGACATTATACACAGGTCGAATCAACTTCTCGAATGACAGATGAGTGAGAAACAATGTCCTCATGCCACTCATGCACAGCCCTGAGCCAAAAAAACAGGTCCTCAGATTCATTTGTTATTTAACTACTAAATATGCAAGACACACACACAAAAAAACACCACCACAGGATAAACAGAATGGAATAACTTAGACTACGAGGACACTGCTCAGGAGGACTGCAAGAGTATGGTCTACAACTGACTTAACCTGAACAGGATGTGTTCAGAAAACCAGTTACTTTGAGAACATTTCTGATACAGTGTCATTTCTGTTTTGTACACCATGGGTCCAAAGTTAGATTTATGCACTACACTCCAAGGTCTGTCTCTACTGTGGTCAAGTTATTTTGTTGTGGTATGTTAATTTACAATATCACATTCCACATACTTTCACAGAAAAAATCCAAATATTTCAGTTTACCACACAAAGCATAAGCCCAAACCCAGAGCTAAAAAAAATTGCAATGGTGCTTCACTACTGGCACTGCAATTTAGTCCAAGACTTGGCTTAAACCAAGTCTGAGAAACTATGCTAAAGCAGTCCAATAAAAACAAGCCACCATGGGCCAGAGTACACAGAAACATGAAGAAAAAAAAAACTGGACAAAATGCACAATTAAATAAGAACTTTAGCGTTCGAGTTTTGAAGTTTCTATAAATGCAACACTTATCTGGTAATGAGGCATAATCTTTCTTTAATAAAATAAATAAATACAACTCATATTTTAACATGCCCTTCCAAAGTCAGAAAATATCACATTCCTTTGTAAAGTCAAAATGGAACAAATGCACACAACCATAAGTTGGCTAATCCTAGAATAGGCTGATGTATTGTACAATTAAAACATGAAAAAATATATAACTTTATTTTTTAGTTTAATTTACAGGTTTTCTGAAAAACACAAAGCAATGTACTTGGAGCATCCAATTTTGGGAAAGAGATTTGGTCTCAAATACAAGACAGGAATTCTTTAACAAATCAAATAACCCAAAATTGAGCTGGCAACTCAAACGAAGGCATGTGTATAGTAATCAGTTACTCATCATACAAAGATAAGTGCTGCTATGCATTTCATTTGGGATGTTAGTAAACAAAAAACACCAAATCTCTTTTCATGAATACACCAAATGTAACCAGAAAATATGAGTTTAAAGGATTTTTAAGGTCCTTTAAGAGAAATACAGTAGACCTCTCTAGCAATGCAACTGAATAAAACTGAATGTATATTGATATCAAGTAGCTGATTTTGAAGTAGTTGTCTAAGTAGAAAATTAGACAAATTACATGTTGAATAGAAAACAAATAGAAACATGTAGGCTGTCAATCATTTTTAGTTTCTTTTATATTTCACCCTGCATTGTCTTAAGCAGTGTAATATTAACCTTAATCAGAGTGATCAGACATATGATCCAAAGAAAAGAGCAACAGAATAAACCTGAAACAGAAAATAGTTTAGTTTGTATTCATTATCATGCTGTTTGTTTCATTAATTACCAGAACTCTTAACACCAATGCAATACTCATTATGCAGAAAAATAATAGGGAAATTTTTCATTAAGGACAATGGTCAACTCTCTGGCCTCCCAGAGTCAAATCTATGTGATCTTATCACTCTCTTTCACACATGAACACTGTGTTAGCCTTTCTACTTTGTTTGTTGAAGGTAAAATAGTAATACTAAGCACATTTCCACAAATGTAAATGATATATATTTGGTTGCTTTCCTTTGTTTCCGACAGTTTAAAAGTTAACAGCCTACTTCAATCATGACTATAAATAATACAGTTCTGAGTAGCCACTTGCTTGACCAGACCATTTGTCAGAGTAGCGACTGTAGAGACGCCTCGTCCCAAATAAGGGGATTTAGCTAGTCTTCAACTGTATGAAGATATTTTCAACTACTGTCAGTGAAACTGCCATTATATTTTAACACGGCATAGCAACCAATGATGGTGTAAATTCTAGCTACTACACAGACAGACTAAGTTCTGGGATATGTAGAGCTACCTTCAATCAATCAATCAATCATAATAGTAATTATTATTTTTCCTCCTTTTCATAATCAACAACAGCCTCCGCGTCGCACTAGCTAACTACATTGAAATATTTTCATTTTAAAAATGTCTGACTTGCATTATTTAAGACCAGGGGAAAAAACTGAACGACTTAAATCGTTAAAAGGATTCGTTTGTCCATCTTTAAATTATTTAGCTAAAGAGCAGTTTAATTTTGAAAAGTCTAAAGGGATCCTGTCAACGTTACATTCGTGGAATTTATTAGCCTGAACTCAGCCACCCAGCTAGCTAAGTCAGCTTGCTAGCGTTAGCTAGTTAGCTAACTTCGCCACTCAACATTTGCAACCGGTTTCTAACGTTAATATAGACTGGACAAGGCTACCAATACTGGCCATCATCTGCCGGATAAATGTTAATGATCTGGCTAGCTATCTACCTAACGTTTTACTATAGCACATCGTATCGTTTAATAAAAACAACGAATGTGCTTTTCAACTGTGTTCATACAACTTGACGCTTTAAAGTTGCTTTGGTTCGTAATCCAATTCCATATTTGCACAATTTATTTAAACAACAGTACGTCAGAAAGTGGTAACTGGTTATGATTAAATAAAATCGGTTGCTCGGAGAAGTGAAGCCAGTTGAGACATCGAAACAACATGGAAAAGAACTTTTGCGAAGTGAGATAAAAGTTCCAAAGGCGTGCACTTACCACTCCCTAGCCCCAGTAACCGGCATATATCCCTGGTGAACCTCATCAATGCAACCATCCAGCATTATTAATTAGAATTTATCTAAATAAAACTATATACATTAGTCTAAGTAAACGGGTTTTAAGCCATGGTATACGAAGTCATATTCAAAGATCTACAGGTTGCAGCTTATGGTTTGCTTCCTGAGCATCGGACGTCGAAACACTTGGCCCGAATCAAGCTCCTCCCAATTTGCGTCTTAAAGGGGTATTTTGTGAACGTCACAATATGCAGTGTCGACATATGGTTAATGATGCTCTTGGTGTTTTTTAGCATAATGTGCCATAAAATTACAGAATTAGAGTAAGTTCTTTAACTGCATGTTTACATAAGCATTTATTTTAAAGATATTTTATCAAAATTAAATTATAAGCAATAAATGTGTTTCAGATTAAAGAGTGTTTCTAACTGCAACAATCACTTGACAGTATTGTTAGTCTAAGTGTTTAATAAATTGCAGTTAATCTGTATTATCAAGGACAAGTCATTATTCACTATCCAGGAGAGACTGAAAATTTCTTTAATCTTTAATTTTATCCAGCTTTATTTAGTTCCTACATAGTTATAACCAAGAATGTGCTAAGACCGTTTAGGTCTTCAGAGCGGTAAGGTAGGCTCTGTGTTTCTAGGTTACTATTTACTTGTTTTAGTTTCAATCTTGTTTCATGTGATAATTACTAATTGGTCAGTACAGTTACAGTTGGGTTAGCTTTAGGTGTGAATTTTAGAGGCAGGACTAACTGATATATTATGAGTGTAGCAGTATCTAGCAGAAAGGGCACAAGGGCCCACAAGCTATTCTAACTAGAGGACACAAGTTCAAAAACAAGGTGGTGCCAAGTGAGGTCTCTGACAAAATGTAATTTATTTTATTAACTTTCTTTTCCTTTTGTAACACAACTCATATCAGCTATGATAGAAATACTCTTGTTTCTATTGGTCTGCTATGTGCTCAACCCTTGCCATTTTAAACATCAGATCTGTGCTGGCCAAATGTGTTCCTGTAGAAGAAACAAGGACATGACTCAAAGCAGCAAGCCAGAATCAGGCAACAGGTTAAGGGTTCAGGCACGTCCTGCTCCCCTGCCCACAATGGACAACGAGCTGGACAACCTCAATACAAGGGTTAAGTTCCAGAGAGAAATTCAGGACTGCAAATGCCTCTGCTTCACTGAAACATGACTGAACTCAGTGGTACCCAACCACACCATCCAGCCAGCCAAGTTCTTCTCGGTCCACCACATGGCCAGAACAGTGCATTTGGGGATGTCAAGAGGGGATGGAGAGAGTCTGATGGTGAACAGCTGATGTGACAAAACAGGCACTGCCTTCAAATTCTCCTGCGCATCCAACTTGGAAATCTTGACCATCGAATGCCACCATTTCTTCCTTCACCTGGAATTCACTTCAGTCATAGTCAGTGGCATTTATATTCCGCTATGTGAACTACATGAGATTCTCACCCAGCACCAGACTCACCACCAGGAAGCTAAAAGTGCTGCATTCGTTGTAGCAAGAAGACTTTAAAAGTGCCAACCTTAAGCATGTAATGCTACATTTATATCAACATATCACCTGCCCTATCAGAGTCAAAAGGACACTGGACCACTTTTGCACTCCATTCAAATATGCCTACAAGGCACAGTCTCATACAACGTTTAGGGTAATTGGATGATGCCTCCATCCTTCTTCACACCTGAACACAAACAAAAGCTGAAACAGGAAGCTCTTGCTCTGGACGAACCAATTGGTGGCTGCTTTATAAGATGCTCTCGAAAATGCAGACTGGGACATGTTCAGGTGTAGCTCAGATGACATTAGTGAGTTTAGAGAAGTGGTTGTGGATTTATAAGAAGGCTGGTCTGATATGGTCCACAAAACCACCATCAGAATGATCCACATCACCTTGAAATCATGCAGTACAGCCTACAATGCAGGGTTCTCCCACAGGAACATGGACGAGTACAGGGCAACATCATACAGTGTGCGCAGAGCAGTGAAGGAGGAGAAGGGTTGCTACAGAAGGAAACTAGAGTCACGGTTACAGCAGGTTGGCTCTATGAGCCTGTGGAAGAGAACAAAAACAGATTATAAACCACCACCCACAGGAATGGTGAATACAAGTATGCCTCTGGCTGACCATCTTTCATGTTCACTTTAAAGCTGCAGCCAGCGGGGCTAATGGTATTAGTGGCATCACCGGCACTGATGGCAGTATGCACACAGAGCTCGGTAGGAATGGGCCACACCTTCACTTATAACAGAGCATGAAGAGGGAAAAGCTTTCAAGAGAGTGAACAGCAGGAAAGCAGCAGGACCAGACAGGTAGGGTTCTCAGAGCCTGTGCTGACCAGCTAATAATGGTGTTCACTGACATTTTCAACCAATCCCTGTTACAGTCTGTAATTCCCACTTGCTTCACTCAATCCATTACCATTCCTGTCCAGAAGAAACCCCAGCCCTCCTGTCTCAATGACCATCACCCAATATCCCTGACCTCAGCTCTGATTAAGTGCTTTGAAAGGATGGTCAGAGACCTCATCATCTCTTCACTCTTGACACTTCACCCAACTGCTCTACATATTATGTCATCACACACTTATTCCACACAGCCCTGACTCATCTGAACACTAGATCACAAGATCATAAACAGACATGGTCAGCAGACATGTCACATCCTCCCTCACCCTCAGCACTGAACACAACTGTCAACTTTTCTGATGACATAAAGTGGTAGGCTTGATGTCTGAGAATGATGAGAAGGCTTGCCTGGAGGAAGTTAAGAACCAGAAGAATTGGTGTGAGGAGAACAACCTCTTCCTGAATGTCAGCAAGACAAAGGAGTTGATAGCATACTTTATCAAGAAGTAGCAGAGGAACTACCACCCCCTCAGGATGAGTGGTGCCCAAATGGAGCAAATCGACAGCTTCTGGTACCTTGCTATCCACATCCGACAGGACTTGGCCCATAAAGCATCTTTATCAATTTAAGACACTTGAAAGACTTTTCATGCCTGCACCATCAAGAGCATCTTCATTACAACCTGTTTTGGAAACAGCATCAAGCAATGAGCAGGTTCTCCAGAAAGAGGTGAGATCAGTTAAGCGCATTTTCTGTGTGAAAGTCCCAGACCTGCAGTCTATCGACAACAAGCAGTACAGGACAAAGGCCAGGAAGATTGTGAAAAACCACACCCATTCCAATAATGGACTCTTCTCTCTGTTGCGGTCAGAAAAACGCTTCTGTTCCCTGAAGGCCAAGACAGAGAATGAGGAGGAGCTTCTTCGCCCAGGCCATTCGAGCCCTCAACAAGGACAACAAATAGGACTCTTATACATACACACACACATACCGCGTTACTGCACAACATCCATTCATATCCATGTATATTTATATACATGTATATACTGTTTTTACCTGACTGTCATGATTGTGTCTCCCCTAGCATCGTGGTTTCCCTTGCTATGCTTTTTCCATTCCATTCCTGTTCATGTTTTGGTTTTCTCTGTATTTGGTTTCACCTGTTTCTCATTATGCCTTGGTTTAGTTTGGTATTTAATCTTCATCTGTTTCATTGTCGTATGTCGTATGTCATTGTTTTTTGGGACTGCTTTTGTTGAGTTTTGGATATGTCCTCCCTGTCTCTTTTTCAAGTGTTTACCTCAAGTGTTTACCTCTAGCCTGTTTTGTTTAGTTTCAGTTTCGTGTCATCATATATTGTTTTGGCTTTTTAACTATTGACTGATCAACAGACTCCGATAATAGTTTTGTACTTAATAAATCTCGCTCTTCTCAGCAAATGCGTCTGTCTACCAATCGCTCCTTGTCGCACTGGCAGTAGACAGTCCTGCAAGCATCTAACTACATGTTGTATTGTGTAAGACTGTGTGTGCGGCAAATAAAACTCAAATTGGTTTAAGACAGCTAGAACCATTTATGTTCCCAGACAGTTAGATGTCCACTCAATGGCTGTCAGACACTGTATTCAACAGTTGACACTTCATCACCGTTTAAGGTCAGTGAGGACAGTCAGGGCTGCATTCCAGCCAGCCGAACCCATAACTCCGCCACCTGAGTGATATAAGCACAGCACATACTGGTGAAAACACAGGATATTCGTGCAAACAGCAGTTGTGGCTTTTAATCAATAAATGTCAAGTGAAAATGTATTTGTTGACTCATTTACAGACCTGGATGACTGCCACTGCCACATATGTAGAGCCCTTTGACCGGTGAACGGTAGTCTGAGTTGGAGGGTAAAGGCCTTGCTAGGTACAGCTGATCCAATGACATTGCACCATGGAATATATTCTGTTGGTAAAACATAGTAAAAGGTAGGCTCGTTTTGCACATATTAAACAGCACCATGGTTATGAGAAAATGAATGATGCTATATAAATGAATCAAAAGATTGTTTAACATAGAGACAGTTGGAGACAGGCGCTATACAAATGAACCATGTGATTGCATATGTTGTTCATTCTCTTTAATGCAACATATGTTGGAACCAGTTCTCATATAAGGTACACTGTTTTAAATAATAAGACCTCTGAATAACAGCTCTTAACTGTATAAATGATTTCAATACTGATTTCTGCAGATACATATCTCCCACTCATATTTCTGACAATAATCTCATCAAGCCTTTTTATAGTGGTAGTAAAGAGATAAATACCCCTCCTGTGAGACCAAATACCCTCTCGAGGTCAGGAGGGGCCAGGATATCCTTGCCCACAATTGACTGTTTAAATCCAGGTGCATAAGATTCAACTGAGTCAAACACTGAAGACAAAAATCAGAATAAAAAGTTGAATTTAGAAAAGGTAAGTGGAAATACACATTCACTTAGGTAGTAATACTAACTTCTGTTTATGCTTTTAAACCCAATACAAATAAAAAAAGTAAAAAAATGTAAACAAATGTGTCAAAACTATATCTTGACCTGATTGTGCAAAATTCTCCCTGTCCTCATCTGTCCATGTACGTCTCCCTTCCAGCCAGTAAGGGGTAAACTGTGTGAAGAAGGAGACCACGTGACAGCCAGGGGGCGCTAGAGTAGGATCCAGCACAGAAGGTATGGTCATTTCTATCATAGGTCTGAGGAAAGAAACAGAATGCATTTGATATTTAGATCAGTGTTTCTATTACTTATTTATATAGGAAAGGTTGACTGATTTAGGATTCTAATTTGTAGTGGGGTGCAATGAATGTCACATAAAACCAAACAAAAATACAAGCACAAACACATATAAAACAAAAACATTAAAAATGCAAATAAAAAAATTAGATCTGGCAAAATAAATCTGGGCAAACTAAGCACAAAATGCTAAAACTGGCTTTTCAGCATTAACTTAAAATTATGTTTTTACCATATTTTAGAAACCATTCTATGCCAATGTTGCACCAAAACAATCCATCTAGTTTTCTTTCTTTTTGTAGTTAAAAAAAATTCAAATATATTCCAATCACAGGACTGTATACTGATCAGTATTTGCAATCACCAAAGTCAGGTTTAAAGAGGAATGAAAAAGAAAGAAGATAAAATGCATATAAATCTAAAATAACTATAAATATAAAAATGTACAGTACAGTAGATTTTGGTAACAACAAAATGTGGAACAAAATTTTTGTTTATAGAATTCTAGTGCTCATTTTTGCAGAATGACAGAAAACAGCTATGAGGATTTTTGTTATTAGAAGATGGTATAAAGTCATGGGTCTTTCAGTGATGGGTTATTAAAAGACTGTATGTAAGGAGAGTTGATGAAAGTGTAAGATAAATGATTACATTTTATGTGTAGTGATTAGAAGCTTTTTAAGTAGAAATAGTGGGTGTTGAAGTAGAAGAGACTGTTGGATAATAGCTGCACAGCTGAACAAATAAGCCACATGTTCTATCACAAAATATGACATAGAAAATTCCAGACAGTAACGTTTATAATAATTCCACATAATCTGTAAAAAAAACATGACAAGAGATGGTAAAAGAGATTGTAAGAAAAGTTTTCAAACCAGAAGTTTGGGTTGTGCTATTCATGGCTCAGATATGCAAATGTTACAATACGCAAATGCTTTTCTTGGACATGTATGTAATATGGAAATGGTCATTGAGATTTCTATTGTTCTTTCAATTCAGATGGAATAATTGAATTGCATTTAATGTAATTTAATCTAGTTGATTCAATCAGCATCCTAACTTGCCAACCTTGAGGATGGACGTCCTTGTTGCCCTTCCCTATATGCCATCTCCAGTACATCCAAACTTTCACAGTTCAGGTGAATGGAGCACTGATGATGTGGACCAGGCTTCCCATCAGCAGTATTTGGGGCAGCCAAGAAGTTTGGTAGTTTGTCCACAGCCACTGTAAAATTACAGAAAAAAAAGGCAAGAAGTGTTACGCTATTTATCCGTTTGTTACCAAAACATTTAGTACTGACAGATCATTTGAGATAATTCTTAGACTCCACTATCTGGCATATTCGAGAGTAGAACTTGATGTACATACAAAAGTAATATTTTGAAAATCAAATGAAGTATATGTCACGTCCCAGCGCACGCCCAGCTCGCAGGCCACGCCCACCACCCGTGGCCTGCCCCGTTCCCAATCACCA
>JAOXYF010000009.1:7533136-7564920 GCA_028565775.1 Sternarchorhynchus goeldii
TTCTAGGACGTATGGTCTTAGCTCCACGTTGCGTTTTACAGGTAGAAGAAGAATAATAAGAAAAATCCTAACAAAAAAAAAACAATAGGGTCCCTAGCACTACGTGCTTGGACCCTAAAAAACAGCATGCCACATTTATTCCAACAACTACTTACAGCGACAAGGCCATTGTGTCCTAAGTAAAGAACAAAGAGATTTCATGTCAAACTGTTACTTATACTACTCTTTAAATAGACGGTTCAATTATGTATTAGCTGTTACAAGTTAACAGAAGTTATAAAACATTGCAGTAAATGGGTTCAAAGTATATCAGGACTGGGGTTGTTCAGGCATTATGCTATCAAACCAATACGATTCTAACCTGATTATTTTTTTAACAGTGTGCAGAGATTCTGAATGCCACTTATACATTTTGCAGTCGAAATGACACATTAAAGATTCACAACTAGTTTTTTAAGTAGTTGCATAAAACCTAATCTGACAGAATGGGACGATTACATTACGAAGCTAAAGCTCTAATTGTAGCCAGATGAAAAAATGTATAGCCTACCTCCACCAATAATCACTGCGTCGTATTCTGATTTAAGCGCGCTGCAGTGTACGGCCCGTGCACACGTCCGAAAAGCGGAAAGCGTTTTCCGAGAACAGTCTAACCAAACCGTAATAGCCATAGCCTTCGTCGAAAAACACTTCGGACACAATTCTTCCAGATCAAATAGCTTTTTACTCCGCCTCCACGAACAGGATCTCCCTCTACAATCTACACACTCATAAAAACACTTTCGGTGTGGCGATCGAGTATTTCCCAGATTTTATCCACACCTCTGGAACTCTCTATCCTCACAGCAGTTTTCTTCTCTCTCAGTATTATTAGATATAAGTTATTTTCTATATTAACTGCTTTTACAATAGCCCTACATTTGTGTTGGAATGAGTGGCGATATACTTGGAATGCTTGTTTGAACTCCATGTTTGGGTTGAATTAAGTTGAAATAACATTTTTATTTTATGGAAGATAGATTCACAGAGGCAGTGACAAATGTGGAAGACTTGCATAAAAAATGTCAATTAAATTCAATATTATGTTTTGTAACATAACCAAAATAACATTCCAGTCAACTTAAGGTGAATAATTTCCGTTTTGATTCTGTAAACGAAATGGTGGACTATATGATTTCATATCTCATATACAATAAATGTTAAATAAAAATATGTAAAAATATAAAGAAAGAAAATTAAGTAATATCTCTTATTAAATACAATTCCTTTCAAATCGATTCATATTAACTTGGATATTATAGCAGTTGCATTAATGTAATTTAAAGTAAACCTGTCTGTTTGGCGCTTCGTTTTAGTAGTGCTTTGTGTATTTAGTCGGACGTCAGTGAGTCATTCTGCATATGCCCACTAAGAGGCAGAACAGTCCAAGGTATAAGGCGAAGATGTTTCCCTTTCTTAGAAACTAAGGTCGAAACTGCACATCCAACTTTCGGTTCATATATTACATTCTGTAAAAAAAACTTTCCATGTAAATCATTCATGTTATGAAACCTAGCATGACTTTCATTTGGAATTAATACCAAGCATATTAACAGTAGACATAAATAAAGTCATGTACAAGAAAAAAATCCTACTGACTGCATTATTTGGGATGTAGATGGGTATAGACAACCAAGTATTCAACTTTGGAGAAACAAATAGGCTTGTTTCTGTGAATCTCAAATCCACTGATAGGACTTTGATTACAGTGACACCGCGACATTTCTACAACAGAATGGGACTGTCTCTTTGGATGAAACACAGTATCAGCCTTAAAACTCTGAACATTAATTTTATATTTATTATCAGTTTCAGGTGTTTTCTGTAATAAATATTAAACTTTTGTAATGGTTTGACTGATATTTACTAATTCAAATTTGTATTAGTGAATATTTATAACCTGAATTGGTGACTGTTTGTTTTGAATCATTTAAAAATGAATTGAACTGAATAACTTCATGCAAATGATAAAAAAAACTATAGTGGTGTCCAGTACTTTACCATGAGGAGAGTCCTTAAGATGGTCGTCTCTGCCATCGGAAATCATTTTGACTGAAGAGCCTTCCTTAAGAGCTCTGTAAGTGGTTCTACATCTGACTTAAATGAATTAAGAATGAACACATCAAAGTCATACTAATGGTATAACAGAATGGTATTTACTAGAACAATTCAGCAACACTTTAAAACAGGGAATTAGTGGTTTCATATATTTTTCTTTAGCAACCAACCAAACAAACAAATAAATAAATAATCCAACTTACTTGTGTGTGTTTGTGTGCTTGTGTGTGTAGGGGGGGTAGTGTAAATAAATTCAACTTAGCTTCAATCTACATCATGTAATCTTGCTGTGAAACAGAATACAATATCCTTTGTACCTGTTTTGCTTATGCTGTGAAAAACAACTCCAAAATTCTCTATTGATTCAGATGCTCATGGGCAGGGATGAAGTAGACCTCAATTAGCCATATAGGGTTTCCCGACACCTCTATCACAGCACATAGTAAGGGAATTAGGGACAAGGAAGAAAGATTACTCTGCATGTATTCCAGCTTGGCTTTCCTTAAAGGAAACCATCTGTACATCACACAATCAACATTAATTTGATCAAGTCTGGGAAATTTTGTTCTTGTAAGCAAAAATTAACACTTCATTCCCTTGCTATGCAGAAATTCAACACCATAGTCTACCACTCTAACTGTAACAGTGAGGGAAAAACAAAACTGACATTACCGAAAATGACCCTGCTTGAAACAAGATTACTACAGCTCATTATTGAGCAACTCAGATCATTTCCACCCGAAAGAAAGACTTGAGGTTTTATTATTGTAATTACCTGGCTACTAGCTTTCTAAATCTCACTAATGATCTTACCAGAAGAACTTGTTACTGGCACTTGGTACTAGTTGCTAATGTGGATTTATTATAATCAAAATCAGTTCTTATCAGTACCCCATTCTTAGCATAAGCATCATTTGTATTAATATAATAAAAAGGGTATTTAGTTTAATGGTACAGATTGCTGTATCACTCAAATACAATCTTTGCATTATGATGTTTTAGGATACCTGGCCCATGTCATTACATGCAATACTGTGGTGCAAGGTAGACTATTTTTTTCCCTCATAAATTAATGTACTTTGGTTACTTGTCTTTTTTCCAAACACATACATCAACTGTAAATCTGCCAGTGTTTCCCTATCATGTTGTTTATTTGTAGTATAGTATAGTATAGTATAATATAGTATAGTAATTTATCTTACCTACTTGTTTGTGTGGTCTTTGGGGTAAGTGCTATCTTTGGTCTGGATCAAATTTTAAAAAGCAAAAAGAAAACGACTTTTTAAATGTGTTTCACAGAACCCCAAGCTATTTTGACTCTACTAGCCTAATAAACAAGTAGACTAAAACTTCACTTATTTGTGTGATTGTAACTTAAACTTTATTTTTAAAAAAAAAGAAAAGAAAATGTCATACTGCACTCTATCAAAAAAAATGCATTCAGAAATCACACAGCCTATAAATGTTGTTTTGTGTTTCTAGCTCCTGAATTAAGTAGTATAATTAGAGAACCAGTTGTACCATTTTGCTTCTAACTTTTTGTTTGTTTTTTGTGGCTTTATCTTATTATGTAAGCTAAAATTCGCAAGCAAGTGAAATGTACAATAGCCCAGGTGTTGCCATACAGAGTTTGTTAGACATCCTTTAGTCCAATATCCTGGTCAATTTCTGGGCCACTGGATGAAAATGTTTTGGAGAACAGACTACAAATCCAGGTAACACTCTTGTGCTTGATAAACTCACACCAGTTCAACAATCACAACTATGTCAGGGTTAATGCCATATTGAGAATGGTCTACCACCCACGTTATCTGATAGTCCTGGGTCAAAATTGGGTAGAGAGTGGGTAGATGGTGGCTGACAAATTGAGCAGCCTGTATCTGTAGCCACAAAATGATAAAGGTTGATAAAACTGGGTCATTTTCATCATAAGGTGTGGACTCTAATTATTGTTATTGGGTAATTTTGCATTACATACTTAATTTCTTCGAAAGGTTCAAAATGCTAAAATGTAGCCCAAGAATTATAAAAAGCACTTGATAGCGTTGTTTTTTATAGGCTTTGTTCGTAGTTTATCATGTTTTATTTATTTAGTTATTTATTTTTCAAATAAAGCAAGAATAACTGCTACGTATTCTCATTTCATCAGTTTCCATTTCAGCACTCGACAGATATTAAACGCAAACAGTACGTTTGCTTTGCTTAGATATGTCGTGGTCTTGACGATTTGATTGACACAACTTTCCTCAACTCAGAAAGCATGTAAAGTTCAATGGGCGTTTGCGTTTCCTTTCGGGGCCTGTACGTCCCAAGCTACGCAGTTCGCTATGCGTGGATCGCATCTCGTCCGTTCGACTTCGGGCGGCTAGCTAGCTAGCTAAGGTCTAGATTGTAAACATCTGGGCGGTAACTAATGAATATCAACGAATGTTATTAGAACAACCACAGTAAACGCTTCGTTGACCAGAGGACTGTGTGTCTGGTTGCTAATGGAAGCGGATGGTTTTGTTCGGAGACGGCGGATGACAGCGGAGACTCCCGGCGGAGACGCAGCAGTGGCTGGCGCATCCGCAGGCGCAGAAATACGATGGCTCAGCGGGAGGTTCTTGGGTGTTTCGGAGGGTATAGTTGGAACTTTGGCACCCCGGATTGGAGGAGAGTCTGAATTTAATGCGGTACAACTCTATGGGTCCCAAGAAGTCTCCGAGACATCTGAACCTGACTATGAAGGTCTGCCACAGGGTGCTTCAACTATCACCTGCATGTTAGCTGGGGCTGTTGCTGGTATCATGGAACACTGCCTGATGTTCCCTATTGACTGTGTCAAGGTAAGTTGCTAACTATACCTGCAGATTAGCATTCGTTGTCTCACCTAGCTAAATGCATGTCACTATACGGTGGCGATAGATTCTCTTCATCTTGTAGGCCAGAAGCAGCAGGCGCTACCTGCATGTTCATTTACCCAATACATTCCTCATAGCTAACTAGCTATCTGTAGCTAGCTAGCTAGCTATATGCTATCGAGCTATATGCTATTGGGCTTGCTAGCGGGCTACCAACCTAGCTAGGTTAGCTAACTTTACCTCAAAATGGGTAACGCAGCTGGGTAATTTATCACTTCCGACTGTTTTTGAGTTCGTATACTAACTAGTTCTAGCAAACCTGTGCTTTTACTCGTCAAGTTATTTTTGACCATGGTTAAAAAAAGTTTAGTTGGCCTAGCAAGTTAACTGCCAAAACAAACGCAAACCTATCTGTAAGCCCCATATAACTACCTAGCTGCAAAGTGATTAATTTGCACAGTACAAAGCCTCCCTTGTAGTTTGGTCGTCAGATTTGTTCACTGTTGCGAATCTGATTAACTCATTCCATTGGATAGAAGATTAAATTACCTAACCTAGCTAGCTAAGGCAGGTCGGCTCGATTCTCCCGTTGGAGATAAGGAACGTTACAAAGAACTTAACCGAAGTTATATGTAAGTCATTCAAGTCGAGTGCATGTGCCACTATGTCCGTCATTCTTGTTTAAGATTGAATTCGGTTAAACGTTTTATTGGGAAGTTAGTTTAATGTCTGTACTTTGAATGAGCTCCATGCCATAAGTGTTCGCTTGCAAGGTCACACGTGTGAGTCGCTTTCCAACCATAGCGTGCTGGTTAATCACATGACCTTGTTAATAACTCAGCGGCCAGGTTTAGGGTTTTCAAATCCTTAGTTAGGCCACAGTAATAGATCATCATTAACGTTTTTCACAGTCAAGCTTTTTCATACAAACGTTTATTTAGACGGTCAGAATCGGGAGATTTTTCAGTGATACAAACATTGAAAACGACACAAAACATTGTACTCTTCTATTCGAACTGTAAGTTTTTCTGATTTGTTACTATGTTATAATGAGCTAATTAGTGTCCAGAGCTAATTAGTGTCTAGTTTACACCGTGGCATTTCATGAGACTTTCCTATGTGTTTTAGCTGTTTTATCCCAATGTCCTGATGGGGCATCTTTATTTGTTTGTTTTTGCAGCTGTAGCAAATGTCGCTATGGTTCACAGATCAATTTGGGCATGAGAACGAAGTGAAGGCAGGGGGAAGCATTTCATGTTGGGGACCACCTTGCACTTCTGGATCACCAGCATTTTGGTTGTTGAATGTGGCTTGGAGAGACAGATGCATTTCAGACCACCCCCTGAATTACTTTGAGCGGATCTGTTCTAAATTTAGTTTATTTCTAAGGGGACAGCAAGAAAGGCCCACTGAGCAGCAGTTCAGCTGGTCTTGTCAGAATGACTTGAAGAGCTTTTTGAAGTCCATGTACTTTTTAACTTATGTCATTCACAGCTGTGGCTCTCACCTTTTCAAAAAGGTGTAGCTTTCTGAAAAGCACTTTCTCACTCACTAGGCCATGAAAAACCTCACTTACTTTTGTGTCTAAAACTATGAACCACTAGTACTGGTTCCTGTTTCTGTGGACAAGGAGAAATAATGGTTTATCAAATCATAAACACAGCACTATAAAATACACTACACATTACACTATATATTGTGTAATCAGGCATAATGTATTATGGAGTTTCACAACGTTTTTTTGTTGCAGGTGTTTATTTATTTGGATATTTATCCCTGTTATTGAATTGTTAGTTGAAACTGGGATTGGTAAGTCCAGCATGTAAAGATGCACACTTCCGCATCTCTGTCAGCACTGAGGTTACCAACACCTTTGTCTAGTATACCTGTGTTTGGAAGACTGCTCTGCTCCTCTAACCTTGGGTCACCAGCAGTGTAAGGGACACCTGGGCTATAGAGACTGGTAGTCAAATATATAGGAAAAGGATTTTGTTTGCAGTCCAATCAAAGGTTGCTGTGCAGGCTCTATGCACTCTGGGCAAACACTGTGACACTGATTTCCTTGAACAATGATTTGCGTGCGCATTGCTTTACTTTAAATTGAAGGTATTACTGATTAATGAATGAATGAATAATAAAAGCTAAAAAGTGTGTTAGAGAGAGAATATTCTATGGTTCACTGTGTAAGTCACATTTACTGTGTGCGGCATACCAGTCAGCCAGTCTCACTTTATAATGCATCTTGTGTTTTTTCCATTTCCTATCTCATTCCTGTTTTCCTCATTTCTGTCTATGTTGTGCTATTTCTTCATCGATATTTTTATGGCTTACGGTAACATTTCTGACATCAGTGTAGAGTGTCTCAATATGAGAATAACATCCAGATTATGATAAACCTTGCCTTTTCCTGTTTGGCCATCCACTTCCTCATTTGCCTGGTTTGTGAAGCTTGTGCACAGAATGGAGCACAGTCCTTTGGCCCATGCCGAAGCCTTAGGTGCGATTGAGTTCGTACAGGCACGGCATTCCACAGCGTGTACTAGTGCGTGACCGCTCGGTTGGCACCAGGGGCCGTTCTGCAGGGTCCACCTCGTCAGAGCAGCAGCCGCTCGTGGGCCTGGAAAAGCACACTGTGGCTCAGGACCGCAGAGCCACTTGATCTGCGCCTCCACACACCTGATGATCCTAATGCACTCTAATATTGTTATAATGCTGTTTATATCAAACACTTGTCAAACCGTATTTAATAACATGTAATAACACCTCTAAAACCAGCCTTAAGTTGCCACTGGCATTCAATGCAATTGATACCATTTACTCGTCTCAGGGTAAAACAAACAAAGCAAAAAAAAAAAAAAAAAGCTTTTGTTTCTCATTCTCATTACATTTTCATGGGTTTTGTTTTCCTTATTAATAAAAGTGGCATTTATTCAAACTGCATTCTGTGGAGTTTCCACATTTCTCTACCTATACCAACCTGAACCCACTGTGTAGTGTTTGTCACTATTTTGGGCATCATGGATTGAGTGGATTCCATAGTAACTTAGGGCGTCAATCTACTTGATGATCATACCCTCAGGTTTTGCATTTTTTCAGTTTATTTAGTTTGTGATCCTCTCAGTCTGCTCTTTTATGTAAAAAATGTATTGTCTTCTGTGGTAATTGTTATAATCCAGGTGAATTTTACATAATTAGTTTCAAGGGATTCTACATCACGTATGGGGAGCTGTTGGAGGCCATTTCATCCCAAGACATCTTAAGCCTTATTACATAACCAGTTTTTATTTGTTCAGTATAAATAAAGAGCAATTTTCGTGGTCTGCAGTAATGCTTATTTACAATGTTTGGTTTAGCTTTTGCTTTGAATAATGTATCTTGTTCTCTCACAGACCCGCATGCAGAGCTTACAGCCTGATCCAGCTGCACGCTACCATAATGTGATGGAAGCCCTATGGCGCATCATGAGAACTGAAGGAATCTGGAGGCCAATCAGAGGCCTGAATGCCACGGCTGTGGGGGCAGGGCCAGCCCATGCGCTTTACTTTGCCTGCTATGAGAAGCTGAAAAGGAGCCTAAGTGATATCATCCACCCAGGAGCCAACAGTCATTTGGCAAATGGTACACATCACTCTCTCCCACACATCTTTGGCAAAAGAAAACAAAAAAAACCAAGTTACTGCCAAGGAGTCCCTACGTTGTGGTACAAGTCATCTGTATATTAACATGCACTTATGTAGGCATTTGTTTTGGAAAGGTGTGAGCCTCCAGAAATGGGGAAGCAGGCTTGAGACTCCTCTGAATTCCAGAGCAGCTGAATGTAGACTGTGGGTCAGGCTGAAGTGCAGCTCTGTGAGCAGCAGCACGGCTGGCGGCTCAGCTGTCCTCTCCTGTGGGCTTCTGTGGAAATTTGCAGTTCTGCTAATGCTCTCAGGACCTGGACAACCAGCTAGATGCAGTTAGAATGTTGTGATTTTTTTTTCCCTTCTTCTTCCCATTTAAATAGTTTAATTTGTTGTCAACAAATTAAACCTGTTTAATGAAACACATTTAATTCTCTGTTCATAGAATATACTCTTGGCTCTGAAAAGAACCCCTTTTTCAGAGTGTTACGATGTATTGCGTGATGGTGTCTACAGTCTCCTCAGGATATATGCACTGAACCCATACCAGTTATATAAATTTGACTCATTATGTCTTGAAAATAATGACCTGAAATATTAGTTCTAGCATCATAATGGATTTCTGCAATATTATGTAGTAATGTTATGTTGTAATATATTATATGATGGTGTAAAATTTTGGAAGAACTCAATTTCCATGACTTTGTTTACCATGTTTTGGTTTTGGTTTTTTTTTTTTTATTTGTAACATCACAAAGAATGCGTCAGTAAATATGCATATATCAATCCGTGATGTTCTGCTAGTGTGTCTGCTTTAACTCTGTGCTTTCATTTAGAAGCTCTGCGTTGCGTCCAACAAGAGGCCCTCCAAGATCTTGGAGCAAAATCTGCATAATCCAGTTAATTTGGTGGAAATTGTGCTTTGTTACTTTGCTCTCTCCCTCTTCTTTCTCTCTCTTTTCTCTTGCCTTGGTGAGTTGGTGAGTTGGTAAGTAGCTTCAGGAGTGTCGTCAGCATACGTTTGTCAGTACAGCAGCACGAGGGCAACGCATTCGATCATATCAAAAGGAGCCATTGTGCTTTGTATGGATGGACATCAGATATTTAGAGCTCACAGCCCCTTTCCTTATTGCCACCTTTCTTGGATAAAAACAGCCATAGTGAAGTATTTAAGGAGCAATGAACGTCCTGAGTTCACTGCCACTATTATTATATCTTTCCTTTTTTTTTGCGTTGGAACAGTTGCATTGCTTCCAAAACAGATCTATGACTTAAACATACACTGTTCAAAATAAATCTTGGAATAATATGGTTTCATTTTCTGCAGAGAGTAAAGCAGGTCTCTGGAAAGTCCCAGTGGCGGTCAGCCAGTCCCCGTCAATGGGACTGAAGGAGAACAAAAGGCCCTTATTTGTCCTCCATTCTCTTTCCCGTTCCACATGACACACTTAGCAAATCCCTAATTTCTCCCAGATGAGATGGAGCTCTTGGTGGCTGCCTTTCTATCTGATCACCAGGGACCTGTCTGGCCAGATGGTGTTACTGCCGTGGCCTTGGTCCGTGTCTGTCTATGTGCGTAACGCCTATCCGTTCTGTCTGTCAGCCCTCTCTTTGGTGCTCACTGTGGATGGTTGATTTTTGCAGGAGCTGCAGGATGTGTGGCCACTCTGCTTCACGATGCTGCCATGAACCCGGCTGAAGGTATACAGGAGTTACACATTAGCACCTGACCATCATACCCAAGTGTAACTGTACATTTAGAACATCAATTTTTTTTTAGCAAAACTGAATGTAATCCAAGCATCACGTCCTTATAAACCTTACCCTGCACTCCATACCAAGAGGTGGCAGCAGAGAGTCCAACTGGCAATGTGAAGTGGCAGCTCAGTTCAGAAAAAGCGGTCCTGTGGGAAAATAATGGCTCTGCTGTAATTAACAGCTGCACTCAGTAGGAAGTTATTCTTTTTTCTAAGTCCTCTGAGTGTCCCGAAGTTGGCTGTAGTGTCCATGTCTTGGCACTGCTTCACTCGGGCCTTACATATCCAGGTGGCAGTCTGAGTGCTGCGCTAGACACCTGCTCTGCTGCCTTGAATCATATCTACTGTTTTAGCACTCCCATTCCCCACAGACAGCTTTGACTTTGTGCTGAAAAGGAGATTTATTTGATCTGGCCATGTCCGGATGGAAATGGCCACACTGACTGTAATGAGTCTGAATACTTCTCCTTTGATGGGCTTCCTGTATTTCAGCTACAACTTTTGTTTTGACTGGATGTTGTTTTTCTTTTTTCTCCTTTTTCTTTCTTAATGGCCTGGCTCACTCTTCCCTCTGCTCCGGCTGTGGCTCAACCCCACCCGTCTCCGACCGTCGAAACCCCGCACACCTCCGGCGCTCCCCAGTGGTGAAGCAGAGGATGCAGATGTATAACTCGCCCTACCGCGGCGTGTTGGACTGTGTGCGCTGCGTGTGGCAGCGGGAAGGGCTGGGGGCGTTCTACCGCAGCTACACCACGCAGCTCACCATGAACGTGCCCTTCCAGGCCCTGCACTTCATCACCTACGAGTACCTGCAGGAGCTGCTCAACCCCCCGAGACACTACAACCCCGCGTCCCACGTGGTGTCGGGAGCCCTGGCAGGCGCCATCGCCGCCGCCGCCACAACGCCGCTGGACGTTTGCAAGACATTGCTGAACACGCAGGAGTCTCTGGCCCTGCATTCCCTCAGCCAGAGCGGAGGACACATCTCGGGCCTGACCCACGCCTTCAGGACGGTTTACAGGCTGGGCGGCCTGCCCGCGTACTTCAAAGGCGTTCAGGCGCGCGTCATCTACCAGATGCCCTCCACCGCCATCAGTTGGTCGGTCTACGAGTTCTTTAAGTACGTCATCACCAAGCACCAGCACGAGCGGCGGAGGAGCCAGCGGGACGCTGAGAAGTAGGGGTCTGTTCGCTCGTTCGGCCAGCCGGCCCTCTCTGCAGTTCACCTGGCCTCAAACCACCCCACCCCCCCACCCCCTGCACTGGCCTTGGCTTGCATCACCACCAACCCGGCACGTCCACGCTGCAGAGGGACTGACTAGCTGGACAGAAACCGAATAACGAAACGCACATACGGAATTCGCTCATTCATTTCTGTTTACCTCCTGTAAGAGCAGTTTAATAAGACCTAGTGCTCTATGTATGGGGAGAAGACAAGTGTTGTATGATGCTGCAGTCTTAGTAGTGCAGTCAAGAAAGCATATCTCTCTAGCAACCCGATTGTCATTAGTTTTGGTCCCACCAGGGGGCATCAGATGCCTCAATGAAAGCAAAGATGCTAATGAGGAGATAGTGGTTATAATTCCTTGGTGTAGTATAGAGGCTGAGGAAAGTAGCCTTTATATCTCAGTGTTTAAAACGCAACCATAAACCATACATGGAAAACATGTAGATTCTCCAAAATAAAATGTATTCAGTTATTGATGGATATATTTTTAAGAATTCATGATGGGTCACAAACTTCTAACCATTTATGAGAATTTATTCATATAAATGATGTATTACAAAATTTTGCCTCAGTAGTTATCAGAGATTAAAAACCAAAAAAAGATCTGTTGGAGGTTGTAGTATTTTGGTTGTGACATTACCAAAGTTAAATCACTGTTTTTCATCCAAAGTGTACAACAGAATCCCAGGCTCTACAGTAGCCGTCATATACAGGGAATATAATGAGAATAAGTGCAGCTGAATCTCCTCATCTGTACTTCCCTGCAGTGTGTGTGTGTGTGCGCGCGTGCTTGCGTGTGTGTGTGTGTGTGTGTGTGTGTGTGTGTGTGTGTGTGTGTGCGACACACTGCAACCATATTGAAAAATAACGAATGATCGGATTATCATCATTCCGATCTCTTACTTGCAGTGTTGACACTGAGCATTTAAGTGACAATTGTCTGAATGCTTATGGACTTCATTAAATCATCATTAGCTGGTTTTTGACTGATAAAGCCCCCTCTGTTGCTTGTCTTGACTACTACTACTTTCTGTTGATCTTTTATGGTCACAGTGCTGTGTGCATCCGTCTCTCTTGTACCCTCATTTCTCAGCTTTCAATAAAGCTGCTGTGCAGTGACTACTGCCTGCTTAAACCGCAGTGAGCTTTACTTCTTTTGTTCTAAAATCTACTTAAGTGATTGAGATGATGTTCAATGCACATGTCTGCTCCCAGATTTGAGCTCCACTTCCCCACAGTAGTGGATCCCTGAGTGTGCTGGTTTCCCTTCCCGTTCCACGCGGTTGGTCCTTCTCTCCCGTTCCTGGTACGTTCCAGCTCAGCTGGAACAGCAGACGTGCAGAGCCGTGAGAGTTGAAAAGGGGCTCTGTTGGTGGTACGGTCGATGTTTGGTCTAAATCACAGGTGTGCGCGTGGCCTTTGACCGTGTGCACTCTCACTCGAGGCGAGGGTGTGTGCGGTGACGAGCTGTCTCTTTACCTGCCGCCTCTGCCCACTGAAGGCAGGGGTTAAGGCCAAGAGAGGAGGGAGACGACAGATGGGGAATGGTTGCTCCGGTTCCCCAGAGCCGGAGGCTCAGCCCAGCTGAACGTGAACTTGACAGGCTGCATCCGAGAACTGCCCAGGTGGGGAGACTAGCATGCTCACACAGGAGGTCATGGATTTCTTACCCTGAGCCAAAGGTGTAGGAGGTGTGAGACCCTGTCAACGAGTAGGAATTTTAGTAGGTGAGCAGGAGGCGGTAACAGTTTTACGGTGGGCCATGTATGCCAAACTCCATTGCAATCTGGTTTTGGGCCAGCAACCAATTTTGCCTGAAGATTTTTACTATGGCTTTTCACTCAAGTGTTATCAAGGAATATCCTGGGTCTGAAGAACGAGCTCTAGTAGACAAATGACAAGGTGTTGGTCACACTCGTTTCCAAACACTTAGGTGATTTGAATTCTATTTTAAAATGGAAATCAGGACAAGACTTTACCCTTCAGATCCCTTAATGCTACATTAGACACACAAGTTCAACACAAGCCCTGCAGTGTGGTTTTTGTCTGTCACCTGAGGTTCCCCTAAACAAATGCTGATGCCCTAGGCAAGAGTAACAACCGCCCACTGGGAAAATGTTATTTTGTTGGCCTTTTCATTCACTTTCATCTTCTTTTGTTGTGAGCTAACACTACTTAACACTTGTTTTACTGCTCTAAATCCCCTCCATATAATGTTCACTGAATATAGTGGCCACTGATTCCCATAAGTAGTATAAACACAGAGCAGACGGTGTGGTCATCCAGGATTAAACGTCTACCGTCCTTTGGAACTCTTTTCTTTTCAGGACTCCTCTCCAGGCACGAGATGATATTTTGCCACCCAACCTACACATGTACACACTCATGTCAGCCAGACACCTGTTCAAACAGGGAGTGTTAATGAGCAGTCTTTGTGTGTCTGAGTGTGTGACGGTGTGTTTCGCCCCGCCCCGGTCTTCGTTTATATCCGTCCTCCCATCCGTGGCAGGGTGACTAGCGTGAGCTTGCCCACAATGCACGCTGATGAGCTTCCTCACTAGAGGCTCCACAGGATTATGCGGAGGTGTTTGTTGTTCCTAAGCTACGGAGTGTCTGAGCTCTCGCAGTTCTTTGTGATGGGCCAGTGATGGAAAGTAACGTGTTTGTGGAGTATTAGGTGAGGTTTTTTTAGGGTTTTTTTTTTTCTCTCTAGAGCTCGTTTCCCCTGAGGTTTGATCAGCTGAGTCATAGAGATTTGGTGAAGTTCCATAAGAAGTGGGAAAGTGTGTGTGTGTGTGCCTGTGTTGCCTCAACCCGAGTTGCTGACAGATTACTGTTTGCTTTTTCTTTTAACACTTATAAATGGACTTCATTGTTAAAATGATGGCTGTTTCTCAGTAAGCCTTTTTGGTTCTCTACCACTGTCTCTACAAATATAAATATAGATAATTCTTTATTACGATTATATTTGACATATCCAAATATTTGAAAGTTTGAGGATGAAGACTATGAAGGTGAGAGAAGTTTTTCACCTCAGAAGACCTACTCTGGCAGTGAGGCACTACCTTCTTGTACCACACTTGACAGCTGCTTTCTATGGCCCTCAGTCCAGATCTTTCCACGTCACTCAGAATACTCGAGCAACAGCTTCTGACATTTTGTGAGCTGATGCATCAGAGCTCTGCCCAGAGTACGAATGTGTTCTGTTGGGATGAGGGTGTTCAGAGAAACGTCTTGCTCCATGCTCTTGTTCTCTGCCGTTAAGGCTTCTGTTTGTTCCTGCACTGACCTCCAACCCCCTAATGGCCCCAGCTGTGACATGGAGACCACTTGACTGTGAACTTTGAGGCGGAGCTACAACGACCCACTCCCCATCTCTTAGTAAATGTATGCGGCCTCTGCTAATCTAAACTATTTAGTCTATTTGGAGAATCTTCTCGGCTGCACTGCTGTAGTTGTGTGTTAGCTGGACTGGGTGGACTTGCGTTTTCCTAAGCAGGATCATGCATTAGGAGATGATGGCACCAGTGTGTTTGGAATCTTTGAGTCCACAAGGGATTCATCTTCTAACAATACAAGGATCACTGTATAATAATATAACTTTATACGAATTATGTGACACATGTGATTCATGTTCACTTACAAAAATATATAATTATACCAAACATATTTGCTCTGTAATTATAAAATAACATAGTTATTTAATAAAATAGGTTTTTTTTGTTTTTTGTTTTTTTTTATCTTTAAGCGTGTTGCATGGTAACATGTAAAAAGAGTATCAGTTCATGCAAGGAGGCTGACTCTTGACAGTAGTAGCAGGCAGGTCTAAAGACTGGAGGGAAAGTGTTTGCCCAGGGCTCCAGCACAGATCCTCTTTCACATACATGCCTACGTTTGTTTTCATTCTCAGCAGCCATCACCTTTACGAGCTTATCGCTTCTCCCAAATTCACTTCTCTCAGGAACCCCTTTCTTTCATCTTTTCTGAGGTGTAGAGGATGCCTTAAAGTTCACCTTTATGAAGCAGGATCTTTTGTGTTAATGTACCTACAGGCTTGCTAGCTTTACCATATGAAAAATAGTTTTTATGTTTTGTGTGTGTGTGTGTACACACACACACCTAAGCACCTATGTGCATTTGAGAGACTACGACTGTTCCTGTTTCCCCAAATACAGCCAGCTGAGTGGCCTTGAAGTTACATTACTGTTTGCTTTTCCAGTCATTCTGAAGCAGACAAAGACCATAGAGGTACTTAGAACAGAATATTTGTTACTCATCTAAGTAAGAGTGTGTGTGTGTGTTTTGGCTGCTCTTGACTAGGAGAAAACTCCCTCTCAGAGCTCCTAAAGTTTGTATATGCCATTTAATTTAGCAGACAATCTGATTGTCAAGAGCTCTCACTAATAACACACTATGCATCAGTTTACAGTGTAGAGGCTGAAGGAGTCTCCATAAATGTCTGATCTACACATCACTGTCAATGAGGTCCTTGACTCAGCCACTCCATGGGGCTGTAGTAACTGATAGGAATGCTTATGTTCTCCTGCTGAATTTGATGTGTGTGAAGCTGTCTGGGTCTCAGCAGGGCTTTCGATCACGTCTTCCTGCCCTCTCCAGGAGCCAGCTCGACAGAGACAGCATGGCGCCCTGCTCCGTGTGTGTACATTAACAGCAGACGCCTAGCTCTCCACTCCAGGAGGAGGCCTGTGCTCCATAGGGAGTTTGGCGGGTCTGGATGCCCAGTACTCTGGGCCGCTGGCCTGAGGAATCCCATTGTCTGGCTGGTGGAGAGGAGCTCCCAGGACTTGCTTGTCTAAATAAGCTATGACAGAGTGGGCTGCCTCATGCATTAGGCGCCCGGACCCACTTATCTACAGCTTCAGCCTCAACACAAAACGGGGGCCAAAACGCAGCCTCACGTCTAATGGCAGTATGCATGAAAACGCCAGCACTCCCTTCAACCCTGCCATCACTTTGCTAAATAGTATGATAATCACGAAATGTATTTGTAGCAGAGGTCCTGACATCTGAGAATATACCACAAGAGAAATTAGCTTCAAGTGCAAACTGAACTGCCCCTGTTCTACTCTCTCTGCTGCTTTTTTTGTTTTTTATAGATGTCTTGTAAAGTACTCACTGTATGCACTGCAATCATCTGTGTTTGGACAGGCTGTGGGTTAAGCTAGGCTACAGAGCGCATTATGTTAAACCCTAATGCAAATCCCCACAATAACGACCAAACATTCCAAAAGTAAGGAAACGAAATGCTCATCTACACACACACACACACACACACACACACACACACACACACACAATTATCCCTGCCTGTGTCAGTGGATGTTTAGGAGACTCCAGGCGGTGGCTTGAATGCCCCGCTGGCTGGGGCAGGGCAGTCAGATCGCTGCAGTAGTGGCAGCTTGCTCAGCTGCGGGGGGAGTTGGCACTGTCCCACCATCCCTCCCTGAGTGCAGCGTGGCCCCGCGGCGTGTGCTGATGTACAGCCCCGTTTCCACTGCCTCTGGCTTAGTACCAAACAGTATGCACCACTTGCACCTCTTAAGTGGCGAAACGTCTTTATCATAACATTGGCTCAGCCCAAAAAACCCCCCAAAAAAACAACCAACAACGTGAATGTGGCACTGAGCAGAAGCTGAAAACTGGCAACTTCCTTATCACCCAACGGCGTCTGTGTCCTACACGTACAAGATTAAAGACGTGACAAAGTGTTGAGAGAGGTGTAAATAACCAAAGGTCTGTGGACCATTTGATATGTGAAGGTCTTTGGGATAACATTAGACTGACCATGTCGTGAGGCAAGGCACCAGGCATGTGAGGGCTGGAAGCCACGCTCTTCCTCATCAGACTGATCCCACGCTCTTTGTGCGGAATGTGTGCGGATGGAGCAGCTGGGTGTAACCCACCTGCCCTCTTGCTTGCCTGGGAAAAGCTGGGCTGTCTGGCTGCCGCTCGCTGCCTGCTCTCCGCTGAGGCTGCCTTTCCTGGCCAAGCCTCGCGCTTTCCACATGATGGAATGCTCTGCCCTTGACTAGCAGAAGGGCAGTGTGGGGGTGGGAGGAGGAGATCTATGCGATCATCCTATGCTGCATGCAGTTTTGTTTGTTTGTTTGTTTATTCAGTTATGGAACAGTAGTTTCCTCACAGATCAGATTGTATGTACATTGATTTATTGAGGTTTGATTCTGTTTCCAGTTCCATCTTTACCCATTTGAAGTGCTGTAAAATCCAGAAATGTAAAGATTTAGATGTTCACAATATTGCACAAGTCTGGCATCAATTTATTACAAATTACTGATATCTAATGTGCTGTCTGAACCAGAATACGGTGTTAAACTAATATTTATATGGATCGTAAATTGCATCCATTATTGACCACAAGATCCATTTAGCCTGTAAAATACCTGGCAATGGAGCTGAATGGGTCCAGCCTATTCAATTATGCTTCCACCCCAGCTCTGTTTGCAACTGTGTTTGGTTACCAGCGTGCAGAGCCACTGAGGAAAAGCATCCAACCTCATATGTGAGGAGAATATCTGTCACGTGTTGCTTTGTAAACATCAGAATAAAACGACACAGTACTCATTGTTTAAAAAATACGCTTCTATACTATAAAAGCAAAAAGGTTCTAGTATTTTACAATGATGCATGCTTTAGTTTGAGGTTTTTTTCCCCCCCTCATATAAACATTATTGTTGTAGGATTAATCTTTCTACTCTGTGATTCACTGTCATTTATCTCTCTTGTTATGACCTCATTTCAGAAGTATCTAAGCCCAAAGAACAATGACCATAACACACAATAATTAAAAAAATGTCCAGACAATCAGATGATGTCCAGAGTTACATGTGAAAATACTGTATTATCTTACCTCACATAAATATACATAACACTCTCTTGTTGTATGTTTCCTTGGCTATTAAAATAAATACATTTGGCCTCATATAATGGAAGGTACAGTGTCATGGTGTGTAGTTCTCAGCAAAGAAGATGAATCACATGAAGCACATTTTGTGCTTCTGAATTTCATACTGCCTGGTGCTTGGTATTAAAAGTAGCTTGAGATATCTCAGTGTGAAGCACTGCCTGAATACCACCCTATGTAATATAGGCAGAGGATTTAGTGTCTAAAAGAATTGGGGTCCACTAGGGAGAGTGCACTTGTCATCACTGTGGGCATGTTTTAGAAGGCTTTGGTAAGGTAGGATAGAGGGCCTGCAGGATGGGGGCTGCTTATGGAATTTCTTCAAGCTGAAGGAGAAGATGATGTTCACACGCAGACCAGTTCCTGTGGGACAGAACTGCAGAGGGGTGAGACACAGCTGGGTTATTTGTGTGCCAAGATGTAGCATGAGGCCTTGGATGGGAACACAGCTCTTATATTAAATTACAGATGACCGATTACACAAGTCTACAGGCTCAAAACACTGCAAGGTCTAATAGTACATTTGATAGAATTTGTAGGGACACTTTAAGTACTTCAAAATAGCAAAAATTATACAGCCTGGAGCTATTTCTAATAAGAGCATAACCTGGTCTATTCATCAATTCTTATTAACACTGTGTGAGAGTGTGTGATTCTGTGTGAAATAGGACACCCCACACTTGTCATCAAATAAAAGAGACTCATGCAAGACTTGCTACGAAAAGACAGCCTCCCCTAATAAATTCAGGCAGCCTCCCATAATAAATTCAGCTGTTTATAGTGGTGTGACTCTGCTAATGGTTCCCAGTTCTGATTAGTTCTGTGGCAGTAAATAAAAAAGGAAAGATTTGATAAGCAGGAGAAAAAAACGATAAGGTCCCTATCTTTGTTCTTTCCAGGTTTTAGCATATTTTTTCCTTAAAAGGTGCACAAATGCAGGACTATTTACTGTGGATTTAAATCCGATCATAGAGTATAGAAGGCAAACCATGTTTGGATAAACAATCTTTGAAATGGCTGTATGTAGAGTAACACAACAATGGTGAGTAACACCACAGCCAAAATGTCTTGTTCAATAAAATCAATTGTAACCTGCATGTCCAAACATCCATGCCTTTCCAGGCAGCATTTCCATGCATTCTTTACTGGTGACCCAACCAGGTGTTAACAGTGTGCTTGAATAAGTTCTGATTAGAAGCTGAAAGAAAGATGGTTCTTCTTAACAGAGACTATTAAACTTCGGTTCTCAGACAAATGTATTCTAAAAAACCCTAAAGTCTTCTCTTGCATTCCACATCAACGGGTGTTGGGGTGGAATCTTAAATATAGCTTTAAAATGTTGTTTTGTGTATTATATATTCTCAATGCATTAATTAGCCGTTTAGCTATTCTCATGCACAATCAATAGAAGACTATGAAGAAGTGACTATGATGTGCATTCTTCCAGTGAAGCACTACCCACCTGTACTCCTGTAACAACTGTCATGCCGTTCCAAACTAAGAGCTGCTTGCTTTTGCCACTATTCCAAAACACATTTTTTCAAGCTGAACAAGAAGAAGATGTTCACACACAGACCGGTTCTTGTGGGTTCCTGTTTGCATGTCACTCAAAATACTTCATCAATGCATTCTTGTGAAATGAAACATCCCAGAACATTTTTAACAGCTTGTTCTATCAGCATATTGGTAAAACATACATATATCAAATACATATTATTAATTATTTTAAAAAAACACTAAAACAAATAAGGATATGAGATGGTAAAAACAGCCCCAAAACTTGCATCTACTTGGAATCATCTTGGATTCTACTGCCTGGCTGTGCCACTCTGCACCAGTCAAATTTCGTGCCAATGAAACTGGGTGAGACGGAGACATGAGGAACCCATTAAAAGGATGTAAAAACAACTGCTATGTTCTCTACCTGCCTTAATGTTGTTGGTATGCTAAAGAAATCGAGCATATGATACTGCCAGTCTTTATTTATATTTGCTTTTTGTGTTATTTAATGAAAAAATGAGGAACTATATGGACTGAGGCAAAATAAGCAGGAAAATTGGTGTGACAGCGACTCTTTTGAAGCTGAGGTTCAGCAGGCTAGATATAGCGTCCCATAGTCCATCTGTGTCTGGTATGCACCTGTGCTGTACCCCTAGACAAGTTGAGACCTCACAAAATGAATCCTGGCCATTCTCTCTGAAGGGAAATGACCCAAAGATTCCCAGTATTCCTTAAAGGTACTTGACGGAAGAAAGATTTTATGACTTTGTTTACTTTTTGAAAAGGCATTTGTCACAACAAGAGGACTATGTTTCACCTTCTCAGTGTGCGTGTGCGTGTGTGTGTGTGTGTGTGTGTGTGTGTGTGTGCATGTGTGAATGTGTTTTCATCAATTCAATAGACCAGTTAAGTCTGCTTCAACATGGTGAGTCACCAGCTCTCTCTAAATGAAAGACTGTATATGCTATAGTTCATTGTAATTATACACGGGATAAGATGTCAAACATTTTGTGCCAAATCATAGGAAAACTTACAATAATAGTGATGCAAGTATTGGATGAACTGCAAAGCAATGACCCCAATATTAAATGAACAATTACAATGTTGAATTAACGCTTGTGTTCATTGAAGTCCAGCATTGAAGTCCAGCTAGACTAATATAAACATACTACAGATATTAACTGCAGTTATTAACATTGGAACTTTAGTTGTGTATCTTATTTTAAAAACTGAGGAGAGGATTCTAAAATTAAGAAAGTGCAAATGTGTATAACATATTATGTTTGAATACATTAATATTATAAGTCATTTAATAATTACTGTAATTATTATATCAATACTGTCACAATGTTAGAAATATTTTTATAAACGTTATTCTAAGAATTCTTTTTTATAGATCAGGTGACATGTTTTTCATTATACATGTTATGCTTTTATTTTGAATCGTTTATATTTTTGCTCTTTTTGTATGAGTAACACTCGTATTTCTTTAGATGCATTTATAATGTAGACCATGTGCATTATTTGTTTTAGGAGCTAATATCCAAGCATTCCATAACTACTTCTACCTAAAATATATTTCAGAACGTAGTGTTTCGATGAAACGCTAGATACAAAAAAACGTATCCAAATTCTGTAAAGGCAAAGCTAGTTCAAAGCCAAGCCGTCTTTGTTCATCTGAATTGTCCTTTGGCATGGTCGTGCAGGCCTTGAAAACTTCTGTGTTACCTGACTGGCAAAGAAGCCTGCGTTCCAGAAAAATACAAGGACATAGGGACTCCAAGCAAAGGAGGAGAGCACTCAAGCCAAGTCTGCTCTGGTGAGAAGGCCTAAGAGCCTCTAAGTGGACGTCCTATCTGAGAAGTGATAGAAGATGTTGCTCAGTGTCAGCGCTGCTCAATGCACTCCTTGTCTTCCCTTATCTGTGGTAATTAAAACATTTAAATTCCTTTCACGGAGCACAGGGAGTGAGAGATAGGCCTGTTGGGAAGCATCTTGAGGAAATGTAACAGGTTGGAGGATATCACACTCCTCAGCAAGCCATCTATGGCCAGTGGAGTGTAAAAATATTTGTAGCACCATGCCAAGAAACTCCATGTTCCCACACTCGCAAATGTATCCCACAGCCCAAGAGAGAAAACACCTTGTTTTTCCTGAAATTCATCTCTAGTGATAAATGTAGGTTACATTTAGTCCTTTAGCTTTAGTGTTTTATGTGTTTTCTGGGTTGAAGGGCATAAGAGCAATGCCATTGTTAAATGAATAATGTGCACTCACCAGCAAATTTATTACGAACACCTACTTTGTATCCACATGCACTGGCAATGTTAAGAGAAACAAATATACATGAAAAATGATTAGTTTTGCTCAAATGAACTGTGGACACTGGTTCCAAATGATTTGTTTGCTAACAACTGTGACTGATACATTTGTATTTCAATAACGCCAGACAATAACTAATAAAATAAATATTTGATCTAATTTAGTATATTTAACAGAGTTTCATTCAGTTTCTTCCGGTTATCTTATAGGTGCATTTATAGTAAACATCCAGTTCTGTAGGCCTTCTGTCAGAATATGTATATAGTGTAATCTGTCATTTGCCCTCTTCCTTGTTCCCCACAGGCCAGTTTCAGACCAGAGGACTGATGTGCAGAAATAGCTTGGGAGGTGGGTTGCTCTCCACACAGCACTGCTATAGTGGCATTCTTACCATGGCTTGTATACCAGGGGTTGCTACAGGGGTTGTTTTTCTTCACAAATGTCAGTGTCACTGTCTGAGACTGTTCCTTACATATCCAGGAGTAGTCCTGTGGTCCTATATTGAACCCTGGTGAATGACTAGAGGATGGCTAACCCAAATTATACATTGCAACAGATGGACTATAGTCTCTAACTGTGCTATCTTCAAGATGTTTCCACTAAAAGTGCTTTTTATGCTAATGCTTGTTATCGCTTGAATTAAGGCATCTATGGCAATCTTAATATTTCAAAGGCTTTCTGACCATGTGTTTCTAAATGCTTAATGGCAGGAAGTTTGATTTAAGCAAATATTAGTAACACACATCTGTATGCCTACATGTTCTGGGTGGGCCAATTTGTAAGAAAGCACTGGACTAACCTCGCCCATGACCCTCTCCAGTGCTTTGGGAAATATAAGCTAAAGAGATCTGTCTTTCAGTTTCAGTGTCCCATGAAACCTGCCACAGGGGGTAATAAATTCTGTTGATAGAATAGTTAACCAAAAACGAGGAGTGCATTTGTCTTACCTTTAACCACAGAAGAGATTCCTGATTGGATTACAAAGCAGGTGAACTAGGAGAAACAGCAGAGAATGTCTATGGTAACACCTTAATTTTTATGGTTGTGTAATCCAGACCTGAAATGTTACTCACATGGTAGTCAGAATATAAAACCCTCCTAAATAAAGTCTTTATACATTTAATTCTGTGGAACCAGCCTGGAGTTAAGCAGCCCGGCTCTTCATAAAAATAAAGTGTTGGTAGGTGACGGATCTAGCATAACCGAAGGGAGTTCATCTCTTATGGTTTTACTGTAAATGTTTACATTCCAACATGCCATGATGTTATCAGCTAATAGTTTCTGGAGCAGGCCAAAGAGTCCTGTGGGTCGGATTATTGGCCAAGATGGGGGTGTGGAGTAAAGGGGGTAGGGGGACTAATGCGCTTGTGAAGACAGGGTCACAGGGAAGCTGCGCTCTCTCCAAACAAAGGTATTAACTACAACCCATTTCCTTCCTCTCTCCTGGCCTTTGTGAGCCCTGGGTGAATGTATTAACGCCTGCCGCCATGGGACTGTGACTGAGCACAGTGCTCTAAGACGCTGGCCTGTTCACCGAAACCTGGCCGAAGTCTGACAGGCAGGCTTCAGGACCAGCAATCCAAGCAGGCTGGAGAACACCAAAGCATTTCATAAGTCTTTCTGTCTTCTACATGGACACCAAGAGGGAGCTAAAAATTACGCTTAAACCAATGTTGTTGTTGAAGTTCCACTGTGCAAAGGAAATGTCTTTCAGAAGTGGCACACCCTACAGATAACTAGGCCTTGGCTTTGGTCTTTTTATATGAAAGAAGCCATAGCATTATATGAGACTAGTAAACAGATCCGACAATGAGAAACATGGCTAATTGCTCATTGTGTGCGACGTCACTATCAATGACTAAGAACATGCCTGATAGGCTGCTTTGTCAAGCAGTCTACCGAAACAGGACTGAATGAGAGAATCCAACCCATTGCAAACCCATTGGTTGTATCTCGAGGTAATTCTTTGTTTGACTTGCTTTTCTCCACAGTTCTCCGCAGCTGAATGATGTGTATGTAGTGTAACTAAAACACAAAAACTCCAGAGATTATGGTTGTGAGTGTATGACATAATTGCAGGAAATTTGTTAAGGCCGGTAAATGTGGACTAGACAATTTGCTAAGCTTTTCTTGAATTGGCAATCCTATGTTCCTGAGTGTGTGTGTGTGTGTGTGTGTGTGTGTACATGAGTGTACATGTACTTGTTTACATGTACACACACACGTACAGCTTGTAAAGGGAAATTGGTTCAATCTTGTTTATTCTGGTTTCCACATAATCAAAAGCTATACACTTTTCACATTGATCTGAAATGTGCACATACTTCTATACTACACTGTGTTTCTCCATCATGGTACTTCATCATGGAAAAGTAACGGAAAGCTGTAGATTGTGGATAATAACATATAGAAAATCAAGCAGGAACAATGAGATACTGATGTAGAAAAGGAAGATGAGACTGTGGCCAAAATATTGTTGAAAAGCCAATATTGCTATTCAAGTGTACAACTCAGTTCTTATCTTAGCAATAGCCTATTCTAAGATAATAATATTCTAAGATAATAAGCACAGGTAGCATTATGAGTATGTGTGTGCATGAGCATCAAACAAATATTCAGTTATTCAATGATGAAATACAAGATTCAAAATATACAAGACACTTTGTGATGTGACATTTGATAAAATATTTAAAAAAGCCAAAAAAGTGCTTAGAGTAGATCAAAACAGTACATCTTTATTTAAAAATTTTAAAAACTTTCCTGAAATAGCAAGAAAAAAAACATAAAATTTAAGAAGTTGAGTCAACTTTTAAAACTATTTTGAATGCACTAAACATGCTTGAAAGTCAAACCCATCTGTTATAAGGCTCGTGTACTCAAACTTTGTCACCTTCTCTTTGAAGGTCTTCTTCTCTTTGAAGGTCATCTTCTTCTGTCTGTGTATAACGCAGCTGTTCCTAATATATAATCTGAGCATTTATTTATTTTAAAAAAATTCATGTAATGGTTGAATATATTGTTATTATTATTATTATTATTAACAACAACAACAACAACAACAACAATAATAATAATAATAATAATAATAATAATAATAATAATAATAATAATAATAATAATAATAATAATATTTCGTTGTTGTTTTTTTATCAGCTATATTTGACTGTTTTTGTTTGTTAATGGTCAAACACAAAAGGCTGTCCATTAAAAACTTTAATATCTGTATGTATCACCATCAGGAATCATTGCTCAAATCCATTATCTATATGTTTTGGTATGAAATAGCTATTGCCTCATCTGAAATTACATTAAAAATTATGTTGAATCCATTTTGCACATTTGTATTTGAGGCAGTTATCAAGATATCATATTACACAGAGGAGATCGGGTTTCACGCAATAATGTATGCATAATTCACTGTAAAATTACCAGTCATCATTTACCTGCTTATGATTACAATGACTTCTGTTCTTCTTTAATTGAATTAATTTATTATTTGTATTTTTAATGTTTGTGTATATTAACAGTATGTAATTCTCATAATGAGTCACACTGAGAACTCTCCAGTATAGTATATCACACTTGGGAGTATTGAACTGAGGTTTGTGAGATAGTGGTTAGAGATTAGAGCTGTTTTTATTCGATCTAGCTGCAGAGTGCCTTTACCTCATTCCTTTATGAGGGTGTTGTCTCTTCACCAGCACATGATTAATGTCTGCTGTCCTTTAGTTAGCCTCTGCTGTGGAACACTAACACGCTCTATTGACAGTATCTGAATCATGCAGCGGTGTGCAAAGACTCTGCTTATTGTTTTATATTGTTTCAATGACACACTGCATTGGTGTTTAATTGCCTAAATATTTTTTTCTATTTCTTCTTTCTCCTTATTTCTTTTCCCCCCATTTTTTTCTCTGTAAATAATGCCCCATTAAACAGCAAAAACAACAAAACGACTTCATTTTCCAACGTGTAGAAAACTAAGTTAAAAACTAAGAAACTAAGAAATACTAAGAAAACTCGTTACACGTTTAGTTATTTACTAGCCACTCGTGTCATATCACCATTGAAGGTTACAATGGGCTACAAAGAGCTCAGCCTGAATCACTGTAACACTGCAACTCTGTAAGATCATTCATTACAAAGCTATTTATTTTTATTTGTTTATATTTCTTTACACTTTTAGGGAGGAAATGGTACACACTGGTACATTGGTACAAAATATTATTATTGTTTTTTGTTGCAAGTGTTCATAGGCTTTGTGAAGGGTTTTGGAGATGTATTGCAATGTATTAATCATATTTAATTGTATTAATGTAATAAATGTCATTAATGTGCTCAGCATGTGATTTTAAACTATTACATTGTATATTCATGTTATGGAATATGACATTCATTTAAATAAATTGCCCTCACACAGATGTTTCTTGGTGCTTTCTACACAACCTCTGTGCACGGAAAGTCATGAGGATAAAGGCCCGAATTACATTAATCTGCATTTTTTGTGTAAATGCTTGTTATTTGGCTCTAAATTAATAACCCAGAGACAAGCTGTTTTCAAAGTCATCTTTTACTATATTCCAAATTCACCAAGATTTGCCAATCTAACATAAATTCATATATATTATCCACCTTATTATACCTATTTTATTATAGGAATCATAAACGACAGAGAAGAACTAATTTTATCATTTAACACAATTAGAAATGATTTTGTTGTCTAGACTTAAGTAGTATTTTGTCCAGTCTAGACACATTTTTAAAAAGCAACATTTATTTATCTGGCTATTTAGTAAATGTTGTTTTATTTATTTTGAGCAGATATCCCGAATTGTTTATATCCCGAATTGTTCCCCCAGTTTGTACCCAGAAAATCTTATACCCAGGGATCCTACTAGAATCAGCGTGACCAATCTAATGTTATATTTAAATCTAGGCGTTTAAAGTTGCTTATAATCAACCGTAATTATCTGAATGTGTGATAATGTCCAATAACTTTACTAATATATTTTACATTTTTGTTGGGTCAATCAATTTTTCTTTTTCTTGTAGGACATAAATATATTTCTGTCTTCGATGTATAGATGCGGAAATAACCCTACATTGCTCACTACTAGGCTAGGACTATGCTCTAATTTATCTAACAAATCAATCAGCAACTTTTTTTTTTATCGTCCTACACATTTAACTATGGCTTCAAATAAACAAACTAATTCAAATTAGTTAGCTTCGATGTTATAAATATTATTTACACCAATCACGCAACTGTGTTGCGTTTGTACACATTTATAGTGGTATCTTCGCTTTAGTGCGTGCATTAGAATTGTGATTCAGCGAGCTAACTCTCTGTAAGCTCTACCTTTGGCACAACAAACTCTTTACACGTCAACGTTTCTTGATTTGTTGACCTGAGTCAAAATCACTGAGCCTGGTTATCTAGGCCGACAATAAGCCTACATCTTGCGGCTGCTTCAAAGCTTTAGATAGACCAAAATTGCCCTCAGTTTATTTAACCACCCCATCTCCAAATTTCGCTCTAAATAAGCACTTGAAAAGTAGCCTATCACTTTATATTTTCAAATTTTATAATCATTTTGCAATGACTTTTAAACTGTTATATGGTATTGGTTTGATATTATCCGTCCCTTAAATGTATAAGAAGTTCCTCCACAATCAGGCCTAAATAAAAAAACTCGAACCGTGAACGAGTGCGTTTGCTGTCACGTGTAAGTGTGCGGGTTGTTATGTTTGTGGTAGGCTGCTTTTAAAGTGTTCAGGTAAGATAGAACGCGTGGTACATGCGAGTATAACAATGGTTTATCTCTTTTTTTTTTTCTTAGATCCACTTGTGTTTATTTGCTTACTTATCATCAGAACACAGCGCCATCAAGGTAACTATTTCTACAGAGTATTCCTATCCACTTAATCCATATGGAAACGCCGCAATACATTGCTCACTGATGCTGTGTGCGTTGTTATTTGTTCTGCTCCCTTTATCAATTAAACATCTGAGCAATTAAACATGAGCTTGCGACCCCTGTCATTCAACAAGAAACAATAGTTCAACTGTCAGTACAAACCAGCATTTAAAGTGGAATTCGACAACCAAGGCTGGATACAGTACATGTAAGGACAATATTGATATGATTGATGTAAAGGAAGAAAATGCGGCGTGGCCAAGTCTTCAGCTCTGTATTGCCTCTGGTCATTCTTTACGAGGACTCTCACAGCAACCCTCTTCGCAAGTGTTGACGTAGAGGTTGCAGCTAGCTCGGCTGCCATTTGTCGTCGCTTAGTTTTGTATCTCCTGTTTTGAAACCAAATCTTCACCTGTGTCTCCGTCAGTTTCAGAGCGCCTGCTAAGTCTGCGCGCTCCGGTCCGGACAAGTACCGCTGCAGGTTAAAGCGCCTCTCCAGTTCATAGACCTGCGCATGCGAGAAGGCAGCGCGAGACCTTTTCTTGCTGGATTTAGGGTGACGATCTACAAAGTTACAGCTCTCCACATTCTCTCGGTCAATGACTGGCAGTTGCATGTCGAGTTCTGTATAAAAATGGATAAAGTGATTATGTGCGCCCAACTGTCCCGCTCATAGAACATCTTTAAAATTATTATATCCCAACTGAATTGTCATCACATCTATTATGTGCGACCCTTTACGTCAAATCAAACACACTTCAGTAGTATGTATTTATGCGGAATCAAAATGATTTCCTAAAATGATAAACACCGGCATATTGTAAATACCTGCATTTACTTACTTTTATACAAAAAGATTGTATCCCAACCAAACACGTATTTGTACTTTGTGGACAGCAGCTAAAAAGTAAGAACTTCATACACCTTCTATAATGCAGACTTGTCTACAACAGATGATCATTATCTGACAGAACATTTACGTATCATAAATTTCTAGAGCCTTACTTTGTCGGTTTCCTGGATGTGATGACTCTTCCCCAGTATACTCCTCTTCACAAGATTGTCGGTCTGATGTTGAATCTGCATCAAGGACGCAAGAAACAATCCTGCTATTTCCATGAACGATGCTTCCCTTTCCCCTTCCATCCTCATTACTGTCGTGAGACTGCATCGATCCAGAACAGCTTATTCCATCTGCTTTTCCGAATAGCTTTGAATTTGTAAATTCGTCGTCATATTCCTGGGGCACTTCACTGTTTTTTTCAATCCCTCGATTCAAAATGTTATGAATTGAGAACGATGTGTGGTAGCCCGCCATTTACAACATTTATAAAACCTTTGCGTCAAAAAGTTGTAACCCCTTAAAAATGGTCCACACTGTGAAATCTTGGACTGTGCGTATAAGTTCTGGTATTTCTTTAAAGAACTAACCTCGTCTTTCACTGGAAAGATTGTCTTCCAATTTAAGTTTGGTTTAATTGCGGTGAAACTCCTTCTGGCCCAATCAACAAGCAATGTGTCAGAAAATGTCATGTCTGCATCAACACTCTCTCTACTTCTTACAAACGCTGTGCCAATTGGCTTACTGTGCCGCTTTGCTCCGCCCTCAGACTACCTTCCGTTGAGAGGTTCTACAAGTACTTAATTAAAGACCTCCGTAAATTCTGTTTAGCTGTATTTCATTTCGCGGTGACTCAATTGTGTGTTCTTACTTTAAATGCAAACTGACTCACTTGAAGCTGAAGTGGATATTAGGATGTTAGCATTCTCCAGATCAACTGAGACGTTTATCTAATATCATGATGTTGTTTTCTTATTGTTAACAAAGGTGGCGTAGGTATGGTAAGATCCTGATTTATAATTCGTATATGTCTTCGCTTTATTTTTTTATAGCTACGATCATAATTGTGATTACGTCATAAGTTCTCTGTAGGACAATAAGGTTGTAAAACACCATAGTCAAGCGTCGTGGCTTGGTAACAGGGGCTTCTACGTAGGCTACATTGTCTTTTATCAACTCCATACTGTAATCCAGTAGTGTAAAGGAATCTTAGCTATTTGTCATCTTAGCTACTTCTTCAAAACTCATTATAACACAAGGAAGATGTTGGGCTAAATGAGCGGGCGTTCGCATCACATTTTGAACAGGATGGGGTTTTCTATTTAGGCGATAGTACCCAGTAACTCTGACAGTGGAGCAATGTGACACACCCACAGATAAAGAAGAAAGCTAATAATAACAAAAAAACAAAACAAACAAACAACAACAAACAAAGGACTAAGGCGTTTATAATCCAGTAGTGATTTTGGTCTTAGACGATCTGACATTTGTATCCATGAATTAATGTACGCCCATATTTGTACCACTTCACTTAGCTCTTACATCCTTATAACGGTTTTAGCCAAATTAGCCAATTATTAGTCAAAACTAAAAAATAAAAAACGTTTTTATGGCACTGCCATGGCCCTGCCTTTAAAACACTTTTATCGTATCCTCAAAAACTGTATCTTGTAACTGTTATGAATTGCATAATAGCATAATATTAGTTTTCAATTCTTTCTTGTTTTTTATAGTTAGATTAACAGCATGTTGTTTTGTATGGGGTTAGGGTTAGAGTTAGGGTTGTATTTATCAGGGTGTATGTATCATTTCACAGTAGGGCTTGCTATCTCCATAAAGCTGAACAATAAATGCTTTCAAATGGAGTCCAGAACACTCAAACGACCTCAAGCTCATGATTACTTTTTGGCGTAGTTTAGACTAGTGTAAACAACGATCACGTCGTTGTAGTCAGATTTTAATTAATTATTATTAATTTTATTAATTACTGTCTATCATTAGTGTATGATTTCTAGCAATGGCTACATTTAAATTAATTCAAGGCTAAGTAGCATAATGTGATTATGATTATTAGTTTTATTATTGAACTATATATTTCCTCATATTCTGAATGCAAAAGCCAATAAAATAAAATAAATCGGACTTCGTCCTAGTTACAAGCCAGAATTGCTATCTTTTTGTTAGATGTCTTAGCCAGTGAGAAAAACTCTCTTGGTTTTGAGGGGAAATAATATTGCAGCGCCACCACGTGGAATTTTAACATATCGCAATTTAGTGTCATGCCTGCTTTTCCAGATAGGGGGCACACGGTTAAAATCCATTGTGTTCTTTTAGACTGAGAGAACGCGTCGGTAGCTCTTCTAAAATTACAGTCTAATATATGTGTGTGCGTGTATGTATGTTTGTATGTATGTATGTATGTATGTATGTATGTATGTGTGTGTGTGTGTCTTTTACACCTCAAAACAATTATACACTTCAAAATATCCGGCCACGACGGAATCTGTGGCCAGCAAATGACCATTAATGGAAAGAAGCATATCTATAGTTTTTAAATGTACACATATAAGATGGCTATCGAATGCTCTAATGAGTAACTGGTTCTAATAAATCAGCATCTTAATGACCAAATAAATGTAATATATGCTGTTTCATTATTTTCTAGATACAGAAAAAACAAACGTACGCACGATCTTGTACTAAATTCTTATATATATA
>JAOXYF010000009.1:7565020-7582339 GCA_028565775.1 Sternarchorhynchus goeldii
ATATAAGAATGGTGCGTACGTTTGTTTATATACAATTATATACACTATATATATATAAAATTAAGGTACGTGAGAATATAGCTTACAGAACTAGTCAAACTGCTTCTGCATTTTGTTTAAAATACTGAGCCATTAATGACGCTTGTCTTCTGTTTGCAATGCCACCAGAACCTATACTACTAAATAAACACTGCTCTGGGCGTGTTTATGGTAAGTAAAGCTTTATCACCATATTGGGGTTTCTGACTGTTGCTTCTGTTTACACACTGAAAAACATGTAGGTCTAGAGGTGTACACTATTATTTGTATTACGTGGCTATTTGTATATCGTTTAATATCCTGAAGGAATTTTGTAACAGGGCCCGTGACCACATTCAGCAAAATCTTAAATCTTACTAGAATAAAACTAGTTTGCTTTTGGTACGTCTAAAGGTGCCTTTTCAGAATGATTTTGGCCCTGACTGCTATATTGCCCAGGGGACATGGTCAAAGGACCATGTCAATAACCACACAGTCTTGATGGAAAAGCTTCTATCTGTTCTATAGATACAAATCACTGCTGCAGCACTTTAGTAAGTAGGCTGTGTCAACGCGCCTTGGCGAGGCCGCGTCCTGAGGCACCGCCGTTCTGTCGCCAGCACTATTTACACTGAAGTGTCTGGGCCACTTATCCTGACACCAGGTATGTCCTACCGGTAGTGCAGTAGTCAGAAGAAGTGGTCATCCTTGCTATCAGCGGAGACAAAACCTGTTTGACGCTTTGTTTACATTACTATTAATCTCCATTAAAAGCGTCTGCAGAGGCAAACGTCTGCAGGTTCTGCAGTATAAACGCACAGCAGGGCAATAAACGCCTTACGCATTGTGCTTAAATTAAACACAACACGTCTTCTACTGGAGAGCTCGCCACGTGTGTTTTTAAATTTATACTTACCATTAAAACAAACGTTCAAGCGTGGATAACGCAATGGATAAAAATAGCCTAATATTTCAAATTAGGCTAATATACATCGAGGCCGATTTAAAGTAGCATTTCGTTCATGTCATTTAACTGAATCATTTTAACAACGGTAATGAGAAAACCACCTTAAAATAATATCTTTAATGATGATCCTTGTAGTTCTATAAATACTTTGTATATTAAACCAGATATAGAGCAAATTTCCAACTGAGTCTTGTTGAATTACCCAACTCAGATATTAATGTCCACTTCTTATGACTGTTTAAGTTCCCCGTTGGGCTTCTGGTTTTCGTCAACAAGCATAGTGTGTCTGGCCTCCCTCAACATAAATAGCCCATACCAACAACTGTCTCGATAACTTGATTTGGGAAAATGTGAATGAATCAGTACGAGTAAATCTGGACCAAGGCGCGCTTCATTTAATCAAAGATCGAACTGAATATTCTGACTTTATTTTATAACTGCTGTCATGCACAATCAATGCAAGAAACATAAAATGTTACTTTTATAAAACAAATTAACCGAAAGAGGAAGCGCATACAAGGGTTATCAGACATTAGACACTGTCTCAAAACAATGAGCTTTGAGTTCCTTCAGTTATCCACTTATATCTCAGCAACGGGTTCAGATGGTGGGGGAGGTGAACACCGAATCACTTTGCATTATATGATCTTTTTTTTGCCCCGTTATAACAAGGGAATAGACAAGCGTGTTTTCCTACATAGGGACCATATCATTATGTGTTCAGTAGACCTAGAATTGCGTGCATTTTTATCAAAATTGAGTTGTTAATTTAGTTGCATTATTTTTTGACCAGATTCCTTAGACATAACTCAAATCTGAATACACACCTCGAAGCAACAGGGACGTCAACACTATTACAGGATAACTTGCACTTGCACGCAAGAAGTCAGCAATATAATTGCCACTTTCATTACTGATAAAGGGATTTTTCGTAGATCTACGGATACCATCACGTCTATTCAAATGTTATTCAAAATTTGGTCCAACGCAAAGCAGCGTACGGGATAACTTTTATCAATTTTAAATTTTGCAATATTTTGAGATGCCTGTGCTTTAACCACTGATACTTTATGTTCGACAAAACATTTTCAACAGAAAACAATTTACATACACTCAGCAGTTGTAGCTTGGTTACGCGAAATTCTCATATGTAAAATGTCCAGTACTGATACTCTGTCGGTCGACACCCTTAGTTATAACAAAATAAATTGGCTGCTACTGGTGTGAAGCTTGTTATTTATGTAGTGTACAGATGGCGAGCGATTTTTCTTGCACTACCATGCGCGGATACCCTGCAAAGTTCCTTGACATGGTGAAACTGAAGTCCCTTGCGATGACTGGGACTGGGAGTGAGATCCGAGATTGTTGAGACTCATGGTCATTAATGGATTGGCGGATGTGTTTGATGGAAGAGTTGGGAGACTAGGATAAGTGCAGTTGTAGGCGTTTGTATATGCAGTATTATTATAAGTTGAATACCCGTTGTAACTGTATGGGTTGGGCCCGACGGCGTAGGTAGCGTTGTAATTTTGCGATCCAGATAAACAAGGTTTGCCATCCCGGACTAAAACTGGTACGGCCACTCGTCTCGGTGGCGGTGGGTGATGATGTCCGGCCATCTCTAGAGTTTTATCTTGCCGTTGTCGTTTGCACTTGTATCTTCGGTTTTGAAACCAGATTTTGACCTGAGTTGATGTAAGTTTCAGGGTGCTAGCTAAATGTTCTCTCTCAGGAGCCGACAAGTATCGCTGCTGTTTGAAGCGCCTCTCCAGCTCAAAGACTTGCGCTTGAGAGAAGAGAACTCGCGGTTTCCGTCTGGTCCTCTGTCTTTGAGCTCTTTCTGTGTCTGAATGGATTTCACCCTCGCAATCCGGGGAACGGAGGGCAGCGCCGCAGCTTTCTAAAACACAGAAGAAATGTAGAAATACAGAAATAAGAAATAAAGAAACGATGACACCGTGAGAGAATATTTCTGTAGAAATACTCCTACAGGTACCAGGAGTATGTATAAAAATGTGTAACATGTTAAAATATTTTTAGTTTATATTCTATAAAATTGGGATAAAAACGTTGTCTTCAAAAATTATTCCTGTAATTTAATCTTAATGCACGCATAGTCACACATAATACAAATCCATTTAATATAGCTGTAGGAACCAGCTGTAGGAATTATTTCCCGTCATTATTTTTCCCCGTTATACTTATATCTGACATAAAAAAACAATTATTCTTCCAAAAAAATGAAGCAAAATATATTAAATTAAACAGATCTTTTCAACAGAATTAGACACCAAGTTTTACTTCCTGCATTTCTTTATGTAATCAATCCTACTTTCATCTTTTGCGTTAGCCAACTTTGTACAGCAGTTTTCTTTGATCATTTCATCGGGTCGTATTAAAGAAGTTATAAAGTACAAATCACTCACTGGATTCCTGGTCGTCAAGATCTTCCTCTAATTTTGTGTCGACATGTCCCAAAGCGGAATGAGCAAATATCGGGGGAGAAAGGCTACTTTCTACCAAGCTGTCCTGCACAGAGAGCGAGTTCAGAAAAGACATCCTGTCTTCACTGTCCGAGAAACTGGGGCTGTCTCCACCGCCGAGCAAGCAAGATGGTGGTGCCTGAAAACGTTGCTGCAAGTCCGGGTGCAAGTTTGTTTGCTGGTGCGCTGTAAGCAGAGCGTGGCTGTGCAGGTGGTGAGATTGCTGCTCCAGTTTCAGTATATCCTTGACAGAAAACGGGGTTGACATTACTGGGCTTGGAAGCATCATCGGGATCTATTCAATAACATCTAGAATATTAACTGATGAACTGGCGGCCGTGGGCACTAAATCTTGTTAAAGAAATATTTTTTTCAGATAACCAACAATTTTGTATAAACATACCTAATGTGCCGATTAATCTTCCATTTTCGGTGAAGAATGACACAGATAGGCATGTAGAACGCCAGTCGCCTCGTGACAGCATTGAGCCTTGAACCGTTGTGTTTTGTGGGAGCCCGTGAAGACAAGGCATTGCTTCGTCCCGGTGATGTCATACTACCGGGGCGGGATGAAAGCTGGAGGAGTGACAAGCTATGTTCCCCGATCCAGAACCAACTAGATTCCACTTTATTGCTCTATTTGATTAAGAGTGTTTCGCTACTGACCACCACATCTTTAAATAATATATAACACAATATATGCGTAAATGGTCTGTAAGGTACAGTGCTAGCCCTGTTTAGGCTCAATCTAAATGTTGGCTATAATCTCCACGAACACGGTTTAGTTTATATTTGGCAAAGTTACACATGTTGGCTGTAGGCCTGCTGTTAATGGAAAGCTGACGTTGTGTCTCGTTATATCCCTAACCAGCTCTTGTTTTGTCACGTAGAAAAAGGCATAGTCTGAATTTGTTGCTATTTCTTTTATAGTTTACGTAATTTGTTAGTTAGTGCTTTGGATGTGGACCTGCTTGCATTAGGTGAAAATATAAGACAATCACTCTTATTTTGAAACTGCTCTAGTGCTAAACACCTTAGTATTTTGATAGCCTGCTCATGATAGACCAAAAACAAAGTTTCTTTCACTATGCAAACATTGTTGATTTTAGTGACTCCTTACTGAGAAGTGGATGCTTACTCATGACCTTCAGAGGTAACCAAGCACAAAATATATCCCAAAGTTTAGATAACGCATCTGGCGCAAGGAAGCTAGTATGCCTCATTTTTGAGTAATCAACTGACGCGTATGTGTATACGTTTGTTCGTGCGTGTGTGTGTGTGTGTTGTGGAGGTATCTCCATTATTAGTAAATATAAAGTATGTTTAGTAAAATTATAATATGAAAATCAGATGTGGACGAACTTTTTATTTTTCGATCAGTTTTTTTGTCAAAGACCATTCGAAATGATCTCTAATAGAATACTGTATTTTTGTACGATTTAGCCATTTTTAAATTGTAATAATTAGAAATGGATCATATTTGTGGTAAATCCTAACATTTGTGTCTTTCTGGAAAGATTTGGCCCAACGTTGGCATTTAATAACGAAATATATGCTCGTTCAAATTTCTAAATTTGAACGGTATTTTAGTTTTTTGAAGAGTTTTAGACATATCTAGACGCAGTAAAAAGGTCCAAATTTTAAGTATGTGACCGATTAAAACATGTTTTCTTTTATTTTTCCTGTTTTTGTTTTGCTTTAGTTGATTGCTTCAGATATTTAACGCAAACAACTCTATTTTATTTAATTTTATTTTAATTTAGGAACTTGTTCATATTTCGCCTCTAATGGGAAAGCGTGGTTATTGTGTGCTGCGTATGCCGTAAAGGACATCTCGAAGTCTTTCTGTTTTGATTATTAAAATTCTCTTTCCAGTTGAGTAGTTTATTTTATACCATATCGCTTTAAATTATGTTATGTTTTGTTAATTGGGAATACCCTATACGTGTTCACAGGATTCGAAGCAAACAACCTGTCTCTTATGCGAGGATGCGCAACTGGTTTCTCTGTTGCTGTCATACGTATCCTTACACCGGCGCCAGTGACAAAACCCTGATTCCAGCTAAAAGGTAGAGGAAAGAAAGGGGAAAGAGTAAGACGAGATAATCTCATCCGTTACCAATCAACACTGCTGTTTAGATTAGGCTGATGTCTTCCCGTCTCAAGATAAATGTACCAAAATGGCCCACGTAAGAGAGTCTCAGAAGTGGTGCGACCCTTTTCCCTCAGTTAAAAAACATGGAGACGTTTATCAGAAATGGGGTTCTCAAAAGCATCTCATAACAAACATGTACTTTAAATTGTATAGCAAGTATTATTTAGAAAACGGGGCGTTATGCCTAAACCTTTTGACTATAGCGGTAGTTCTGTTCAGCAACATCTTGTTTAGCAAACCTGTTTGGCATCACGATGTGTAAGGATTGTGTGTAGTAATGTCAGGCTAATAGGCTGTCAACTTGTCAATACGCTATTTCTTGCAGTGTCCACGTACATCCTATACGTTATCTCTTTTGCTCTGAAGGTTTCACCAGCACTGTGTATCTCTCCGACTCGCGATTTCTAAAACATGCCCACCATCCATCATGATATAATCCACATGCGCTGACACTATGTAAAGAGGATAAACGGATAAAATGTCTTACAGTTGATAGTCTATGTAAACTAGAGTTTGCTAACTCCACACAGCATTAACTGAATTCAAGGTTCAAATTCTCAAGTATCTAATTAGACGAATCAAAACAGTAAACCGGCGTGAGCTAGTACAGACACAGTTAATAAACCGTATGCCAGTTTCGTTAGTCTAATGCATGGATTTGGTCACTAACTGCGTTACACTTACCACGTTAGGGTACCATGTGTAATTTATATCTATTCAGAGATTCCGTTTCCCTCACACATAGGTATATTTGCTAATACTTTGTCTGTTCTTGAGTAGGACGCTAATGGCATCGTTAGGTTTAGTTAGTCCCGTTGAACCAAAACGTTTAAATGTAATTTTGTAATTAATGTACGTGTAGAACAAAAAAAAGCTCCTAGATAGAAAATAGTGTTAAATTAAAAGTAGGCATCTAGGTATGAAGAAAATATTTGTAATTCGCTATTTGTAATTCGCATGTTGGTAAATTACTGGTGAACACAAATTAAGGAAAAACCAAGAACAGCCCTATCAAACCTGAAATTATTTCACTGGGTGTAACTTATGAGACGTTTCCCGTAACCCCATCTGCGCTTGGCTTAATTTACGTCTTGTATATGAGTTTAAAGTAAACGTCGTATATTTTAATTGTAACGAAGCATGTCAGTTGGTCATTACTGCATAAACAGGGAAACCACGTTTCGTTATGGCCCCATACTTAATAACACCCAAGCTTTATTTAATGGATTTCTAATCAATATATAATCGACGCTTCCCAGTACACTATTATTATATAGTTTGTACGACATACATTTTAGTATTAAGTATTAAGTATATTAAGTATGTATTATTCTATATTTTAGTACATCGCAGAGTTTTAAAACAATGTCTTAGCATGTTTTTATTACATTTTCACTTAGATGTCTGAAATAATGACTATATCGTATATTTGTCTGCGTAATAGTTTTTGGGTTTGCTTCTTTTAACACCAAATACGTTAAATCAAGTTTATGGACATTGACAAGAGATGTTTCTAACGCGGACAACGAGCAGCTGAGGTAGCTGGTTTTATGATATTTTATTAGCTTTTTACAAATGTATTGATGGCATTTTGTGAATTTGCAAAATCAGGTATCTTGAATGCATGTATTAGGAATTACATGCTGTCCTGCAAATGGGTTTTCTGAAGTAAAAAGCTTGTGACATTTCTATTTGTTGTAATATAATAAATCAAACAACACTGCATTCCCAATCACTTTAGCTTTAGCTGCATCTCCTTCCTCAATGAATCTGAAAGAAATGACAGCAATGTTTGCGTGCCAGTACCAGTCTGGACAAAAAAATCCATGTTTACATGAAGGAAGAGTCTGTTTCCTGGACCTAACAAAACCCAGGCCTAAGACTATGACAGTGAACTGGTCAGCAGAGGGAGGGAGAGGCCAATAGATCATCTTCCTCAGCACCCAGACTGAGGTTGGCCTGGATAGGTACAGGAAGTAGATCACAGGCCCAGAGCTAGAAGGTTCACCACGTTTTACTCGTGTGGCTAATTTTGACCTGATTTAGTTTTGGAGAAAATCAAGCACAGAAATGCATAAAACAAACCACCCACTGTGCCTTTCAGTTTTTTTACTTTAAAAAAAAAACATCCCACCTGAATGTCTGAATACTTGTTCTTTGGACTCTTCCAGAATGTGCTTCATAGGCAACACTAGGTATTTCAAAGTTCACATGCTAATTATTAATTAATTCTTTTTTTGTTTAAAAAATTGCATTCCGCAGAGATCTTATATATCTGAGAACCAGCTCTGCATGGCAAAAAAATTGTTCACTGTCACTGTTCTTTCACACAAGCATCCTCTTGTTGTACCAAGTTGAGATTTAACCTCCAATCAGGCAGACAGTGACACTGCAGTAAGTAGAACTCAGGGGATGAACACAGACACATACATCAATCACTTGTTTCTCTAGTCAATCAAATGATTGCATAGTGAAGAGGGATTTACTGCCTTCCTTCACAAGCACAGCATGGAGCCAGTCAGAATGACTTTACTGAATTCCACAGTGAAACTATGTCCACATTATGTCTACACTTCACTTGACTGGATCTGGTTATGCGGATTGGATTTGCAGAGACTAAAGCGATCCTGTATTGGGAAACAGAACATCTCCTTGATTGTTTGGACAGAGCTAAGGTTTTGCTAAACAAGGTTCCCCTAAAAGGAAAACACCTCCAAAATAGTTCAACATCAAAATAGTTCAACATCAAGATAGTTCAACATCAAAATAGTTCAGCATGACATATTATAACTGCAGAGTCTCCATTGCTTTCAGATTAATACAACCAGTGTTTGTCTCTCTGAAATATAAAATGGTTGGCACTGTTGTGATTTGATATTTTTTTAAATGATATTTTTTTTAAATGAAACTGAATAGTGTAGGATAAAAGAGAGCTATTGATAAACCCTTTTTATTGTTAAACTCATTGGTTGCAATGTTTGCTCATTTCTTGTTTAGAAACTATTCAATTGTAAAATACAACTGATGAGAAAATGAACGTGAATAAGTTTAAATAAGATACAATTACTGACTTAGTGACCAGTGACAGTAACTGCAGTGAATTTGATCTGTTTAAATATGAAAGATCTGATCTGATTTTTTTAATGATCATCTATATACACCCCTCTGCTATAATCATGTAAAAGAATATACAAAGTTGTGGAGTTGCTTCTCAGAATTGGGCTTTGTCTACATAGTCTACATGGTAGACTTGTTAAGGACACCCATCCAGTGTGCAGTGTACTTGGCATGGTATTTGCTGAGCCCAGTTTCCAGGCCAGGCAGAAAGCAAACCATACAAATAGTATGCATATCTGAGAAGCTGCAGAACCCCCCAGGTCCCGGAAGGTGAGCCTTATCAGCTGCTGGTTGGAGGTGCTTCGCATGGGCTGTGGGCCCTGAGACCTCGCCCGCAACCATTGTGCCTGTGACCCAGCCGGGTGACTGATGGCCTTGCTTGCCTCTGCCTCAGACAGGGAGGAAAGGAGGAGGCGAGCCAAGGGCCTGGGAGTGGACCCCACTATAGCACCAGACATGTTCTGTCACAGTGGAGCTCTGTGCTGGGGAGGTCTGAGCTGAAAGACCACTGACGGAAGTCAGGCCAGCAGAGATCCACAGTCCCTGCCCCCCTCATGGGACTAATAAATTAGACAGCTGTATTTCTCCCAAGACGGCCTTAGCCTTGCAGGTGTGTGTTTGTATATATGTGTTGCAAATTAGGGACTGTTAAGGCCATAATGTGTGTGACCTATGTCTTGGGGAATGTGGTGTAAGAGGAAGTGTGTAACCTAAATATTCTCATCCTTTCTATTGGCACAGATGGGGAATGATAAAGATATAATGGTGAACCAGAGCTACTGTGCATTAGGTAGGATGTGAAAGACTATGTTTCCTCTTGTTTCATCTAAATGTTCCCGGGGGCCCAGGGCCATGAAAAGATGCGAAAATAAAATGGGAAAGGTTGCGCTGAGTTCATCCAACCACTGGAATGTCCACAGTTTACTAAGTTTGTCTCTGAAACAATAATATAATTAATTTCATTTGGATTTATATGTTGTTCATGTGAACACACACACCACAGGGCCTCCTACAGGGTAAACATGTTGCGGGCAGAGAGCCTGCCTTGCTCCAAGCAGCCAGTGTGGCGTTTCCCATCAAAATGACAATTTGTTTTCATTAAGCCCCGAGTTCCCATTCATATGTTGTCATATCTGTAAATAAATGCAACTATATTTCTGTTCCTACATTTCCTTGTGATTTGAGTTTGGCAAGGCAATTAGGAATGTTCTTTTTTTGTCCCACCGAGCAAGTTTGGGAAATGTAGAATATCAGCCTCAGAGAACCATGGGAAGCTTGTAGCATCCAGAGGACAGCCAATGTGACTAAAACATACTTTTGAATATAAGATGATGAATAATTTCATGTCTAGTAATGTGAATTACTGACATACATTCAAATCAGCAATTTTAATCTTAGATATTTTGAGATTTTAAAATACATATAATTTGAAGGAATGGCTCATTATTTTTGAATAACAAAAAAGAAAAAAGCAAAATAAGGAAAGAATGAACTGACACTTTAGGAGTAAAGATGTGCTCTCAGGGCAATGCATGTAGGGGCTTGCAATGTGCCACTGAGAAACTTGTTAGGCATAGTGAATGAAATGGGTTTCTTCTACTGCTATGATTCTACAAACTCCTGCAGAATAATCATGTATGTTCTATTTAGGGGATTTTTGTAATCTACAACTAATGCACCACATAGAGAGCTTTGTAAATATTTGGGTGATTTTACTTTTGGATGCCATGTGTTGTTATTACTAACACATAAGCAGCTGTGAAGTCACATGGTAAAGTCCAAATAATAAATTATTTTAAAAAATCATTAGTAATGAGGGTAAGGGTCAGGAAATTCCAGTCCAAACAACTTGTAATAACAATAAAGAAGGTCTAATGCTACCATGAATGCTGTCTTTGCACTATTAGTGAGATGTTCTTTTTATCTGATAACAAGCTGTTCATACTACTAAAAATCTAACTGACTGAGTACATATATCAGACTGTTCTTATGCAGTCTTGATTTATATTAGATACAGAACAACAATATCATGTAACATGAAATAGGATCTGAGACAGAGAAATAGCTTGAGAATTTTGCTAATCTGTGAAACAAGTTTCAAAAACACATAATGGTTTGTATTATCTCTGTCAATATTATGACATGTTTTTTGGCATGTATGAATTAAGTTAATGCTTATGTGAGGGTTCTTACTTGTCAGTTTATTTATTCCTTTCAATAAGATGTAAACCGATTAGTAGGAGTAGACTGGTAGACATGAGGTTACATTTCCTTCCATTGTTTAAAATGGCCATATCTAAATGTAGTTCAGGTCTCTGATGTCACGGACCGGCCAAACACAGTATCAATCAAGTTAGTGTAGAATATAGAATAATACTTGGTTCTCCATATTTATTCTTTTAGTAAAAAGCAAACTCAGTATCACTTATGGTGATTCCAGTATGGGGTTTAACCTCTTTTACTCCAGTAACAGCTCCATTAACAACTATGAGTTATTCAGTATTAAAACTAAAGTGCATTGAAACTAACATGAAAGGGATGTAGTTACAAGAGTGAGGACTGAGTGAATGGACCCACCATTGGGTTACAGAAGTGTAAAATGTTCAAATACTTTTCAACATTGTAGAAAATATTTTGTTTTTTAATTATCCTAACTATTCTGTCAAGTCATATCAGTGTTGTTTACATAATAGAATCTGTGTTTTACATTGTGTTATCTTAAAAATTTATATAATAAAAAACTCAAAGATTTAGGGCACCCAGGTTACATTTCATTTCACCCTAGCTCGTCAGTTGTGTAAAACGATGCTTTAGTGTTGACTTTAAACAGAATGGCTGCATGTATGTAGCTACTTTAATTCTTTGAACCTGCTCCATGGTCGGTGCCCCCACCCTGCTCTTCTCTCTTGGCTTTGTTCACTTGGCTTTGACACTGCGGTGGGCCTATAGGCACTTGCCACATAACTCAGAGCTGGGCAGAGGGAAATACTCTCTAGGTTTTCACTCTGTCTGGTCTCTAAAGCGGAACTGATGACTCTTTCAGTAGAAAGCCAAACAACCAATATGGACCCCAAAAGGCAGCCACTCAGTAAGATTCGCTGACCCATGGACAAAAGGCTAATATAACACGTGAACAACACGAGAAGGTCCCTGCCTAGAATGTACTTCTGTGTATATGTTTGGTATGAATGGCTGACTTCCTTCATGGTCTGTGATTGTTTTGAAGAAAACTTGTGAAATTCTATCCAGTAAACACAGCACTATTCTATATAAATGCAATATTGGTTCTGTTGAATGGCTTAAAAAGATCTAACATGGAATTAAAGAAAAGTTTAGATGTTTACACCAATGACTAAAAGCAACACATTTTGAATATTTTAAAATATATTTTCAAATTTTAAAAGAAAGTTAGCAAAGTAAGTTAGCTTATTAAATTGTGCGTAATACAGAAATATGAAGGCACTGTATTAAAATATTGATTGTTACTGCTTTAAACTGAATTCTGTGTTGCTGTGGTGGTTATGCCTTTGATGTCACATTGACTCAACCTAGTGTGACTGAAGCAGCAAGCATTTCACCAGGAGGCATATATGTCAAACCTGTCCTGTGATCAATCTCTTTCTGTCTCTCTGTCCATCAGTCAGTCAGTGTCTCTCTCTCTTGCTCTCTCTCTCTCTCTCTCTCTCTCTCTCGCTCTCTCGCTCTCTCCGAGTCCATAGACCAGTGTTGGAACCTCCAAATCCTATAATTACATAGCTGACAGGTAACACACTGGTAAGATAGCCTAACTGACTTGGAAAGAATGCAAACATCTCTTGTAGGAAACTGCAAGATAGGGGGAGAGAAGGGTACACTGCAGGTGCAGCTGAAACCCCTCTCTCACTATGGATGTATGCCTGAAGGGGTTTGCCTGTGCCAAAGCTCAATCACACAGAGAGACTGATCTACAAATAGTTCTGCTAGGTAAAATGCTCTTTCATGTAATACACCTAGATTATTACATTTTGGTCAAGGCTTGTCTACAGAATGTTGCAATATAAATTTCAGCTATTGCATATGAACATCTCAGTGGAATTGAGTGTGCAGATGTTTTAAAATATAACAATTGTTTACTAAATTCTAGAGAGGTTTTCAAACCACTAAAGTTACTTAGCGATTGGGACATTTTTCTAGACTGACCTAGAAAATGAATTTAATTCACTAACAAGAATCAGAAAATTGCAGGACACTATAACTGATTAACTATTCAATAAATAATAACTTATTTGTTGGTGTTGTTTTCAAATAATAATCCTGTAGTTACAATTAGCCAATCAACTGAGATGCCATCAAGTTAACAGTACGCTATTCTATGAAAAGGCTTGTAGAAAAAGATATTACCTTGTTTATTTACCTTAAGATTATTTACCTTTAATTTAAGATTGAAAACTAAAGGATGAAAAATCTTACTATTTAGCTCTCCGAGTTCTGTTGTAAATAGTAACTCTGACACAAAGCACTAAATCGAAATCTGAAATATTATACGCCTGTAGAGCCATCTTGTGGTAAGTATTTTCATAGCAAGTGAAATGTAAGGAGTGCAGGAATATTCACCGGCGATCAAAATTAGAGAACACACAATTTCCTAAATGTCAAGGTCATTGTGTAGTCCTATGTGAAATTATACTAACAGGAGTGAAATAGCAGTATTTTAAGCTTATTTCATAAATTGTATATATTTTAAAGTACAGCATTAAAAACTTAAATTATATAATTGAAAAAGAACACTAATCAGAATTAGAGAACACTTTCAGATACCTGCAAGTTATTGGTGTTAATCTGGCACCTGGTGCTGATTTCCTTAATTATCTGACAAACCCTATTTAACTGGCAGCCTAACTTTCCAGTTTTCACTGACTTTGTAAAAATGGTGAGCCATTCCAAAGTGACTGAAACCCTCCGGCAGCAGGTTGTCCGGATGAAGGCCAAAGGGGTGACCCTATCAGCCATAGCAAGAGAAGTTGGTCGTTCCATGTCTGTGATTTCTAGAAAATTGCATCTTTACAACATCACAAACTCATTCAAGTCCACCAAGAAAGTTGGTTACTCACAAAAGACAAATGCAAGAGAGGACAGGATAATGCGAAGAATTTCACAGGGTAATTGGTTCAACACTGTAGCTGGAATCGCTCTCCAGTTCAGCACTGAACAGGGTAAGGATCTGTCATGTCATACAGTGTCTCGAAGTTTAAGAGCATTTGGACTGAAGGTCCACTGTGACCAAAACTTCTCATTTAGCAGAAAGAATCAAAAATCTAGATTCACCTTTGCTGAGGAGCATGTTGTGTGGACAGAGGAGAAGAGGTCCAGAGTTTATTTTAGTGATGAAAGCAAGTTTAATTTATTTGGGTCTGACAGGAAACTTTGTTCGTTGACAAAGTGGGGAAAGACTGAACCCAAAGTGTGTAAAGAGGTCAGTGAAAAGTGGAGGAGGAAGTGTCATGGTTTGGGGAATGTTTTCGGTAGAAGGAGTTGGACCTCTCATACAGTTACATGGAAGAGTGAATGCAAGTGTATCAGTACCTTCTTCAACATGTGGTTCCTTCCTTGTGTTCATCACTCAGCCAGCAATTTTCATACAGGACAATGCCCCGTGTCACACAGCAAAACGTGTAAAGCAGTTCTTTGAAAACATTGAAACAATAAAATGGCCAGCCCAGAGTCCTGATCTAAACCCAATAGAAAACCTGTGTAAAATCCTTGGTGACAAAGTTATGGCCAAGAAACACACAACAACGAGAACGCACTCTCTGTAGATATAGTAAGTCCAGTAAATGCAAACACAATACAATAAATGTGCAAAACACAATATATTTATGAACAACAAAACTGGCAGAAGAGCCACAGATTTATTACAAAAACGATTTGGACAGACTAATTGGACGGACAACTCTGAATAAAAATGGTTAAATGTGTGCACATCTATAATGGTGGGATAAATATTTTTGTTAACACTTGCTGTTAACACATAAGACGTTTATGTTTAACAGGAAACAACTGAACTAATTCAAGTAAAACAGGAGTAACTTAAAATTTATAGCGGCGCTTTCAGCGTTTCAAATGTGGTCAAAACTACATTTCCCTATTGAACTAAAAACAACCGTGCTTTTTAGACTACTATTTGCAAAGACATATGTCAGTCATTCAATTTCATTTCTTATTGGACGTGGCATGTAATTATTTGTTGACGTAGCCATTTTTTACCCATCGACCATTTCCACGGTACAAAATGATAGGTTTATTTAGGGTCTGTTACCAGCGCATGCATTCTATTGGCTAACATCGTCACACCCATTCTCCATTGCTGCGTCCAACTTGAAGGTGAAATTCATCTATCTACAGCAAGCCGACAACTGTTTTCTTTGCTGGCGAGCTCTGTTTCTCTTTTTAGATAAGAGTATACACTGACCAACGACCATGTCGTTATTTACGGATATCCCACAAGCTGCTCCTGTGGCTGTTTTCAAACTGACTGCAGATTTCCGTGAAGACCAGAGTCCTAACAAGGTGAACCTCGGAGTAGGAGGTGAGATGCTCCAGTACTGACAGGAAATATGTCCTCATACAGCTTTTATTTATTCAAACTTTTCACGGTGGCTACCTTCGTTTTAAGGTTTCAATCATTTTGAGCCATCCGCAACAGTGAGACAAACCGCATCAAGTAGCTAGCTAGGGTGGTGTTATTTAACTAACTAGCTAATTAGCTAACCTATCTAACTAAAGCTGCCCTTGGTTATCACAGACTACGATGCCTGTCAGCTACAGATAACTCGGTAATTGTTAGCTAGCTAGGATAGCTCTCTTTGACCCATCGTCGTACTTCTACAGTTACCCATTACCCATCTTTAACGTTACTAGATCTAAATGAAAATCAAAACAGACTTCGTGCATTGTTTGTGCATATTTTGTGACCGGTTTAGGCTTTTCTGACCTTGCATCATGCAGGTCATTTAGCAGTAGAACTCGATAGTTTGCATTTCGGTGAAGGGAGTGAGTTATTAATTGCGTTCCAAAAGTAGTTTCATTTTTTGCTCATTGAGGATCAGAGGTAAACGTCAGATGTTGAAGTCCAGGCCTCTTAAAAGCAAAAGGTCATTTGACCCATAGCTCCTTTAAGGGTCGCTGGACATGCCATTTGATAGACGCAGATGGGCAGTTTTAATTGCATGTATTTGAAATACGCATTCAATTAGGTTTTGAATACTTTGTGATTTGTATTGGACAGTTGTGTGAATTATCCAGTTTAATTTGAATCAGAACTGTTTATATTAAAATACTATTATGCATTTTAAATACTCAAAACACTAACATGCATATACATTTTTTTGTGTCCAGCAGTGCATATATAGTTTGCTCATGTTACCCCCATAACTACATATTATGTTGTCCTATGCTATGTTTGTCTATGCTATGCAAGATATATTAGAATTTTTGCTAAAGTAATTTTTTTTGTAATAGAGTATCTATTTTGTATCTTCGGTGCATTTTTTACATCAGTTTCATCATTTATTTTGATACAAAATCTAAATTTGTTACAAATGTAGATTCCATTGGAATTTTGCCCAATTTTGTTGGGAGGAGAGTGTTTTGTTATTAAGAGGATTTAATATGTGGGATACAGCTCATGTCACTGACAAGCTGAGAAATGGTTTCAGGTTACTACTTGTTTCTCAGCCGTATGGTTTGCTATTTTCTCTACCACTGCTAGCAATAGCTGAGGAGCAACCAGGTTTTTCTAGATTTATGACTGAGCATAAAAACTCCATTAAGCCATTGATAAGCTCAGAGGTTGGTGCTTATGGTAATACTAGAGTGAGTCTGTTCTCACAGTATGGGAAGCTATCCATTATTCATGTTAAATAATCACAAAATGTTCTTTGTTAAAGCTAAATGCTAAATAAACTTTTTTCCCAGCTTTTTTGGTTTTGTTTGTTTGTTTGTTTGTTTGTTTGGTTTTTTACATTTGTGAGTTGCTTATAGACTAGCCCTGCCCTCTGATACATAAAATGTTTACATTTTCATGTGTATTAGATAAAAATGAAATAAGGTGAAAACCATTGTTATTCTGTGTGTTTTTAAAAGTCCCTTTGTTATTAAGCATTTAGATACTGAACGCCCAAATTAAATGCCAGTGGACCTATACAATTGCAAGTGGACCTATCTGATGTTTTAACATACCTTGATCTGAGGGCAGCTTTCACCAGAGCTGTCAGAGCTGTCCTAACACCACTGACCAAATCCTTGTGTAGGTGGCTATGGGTTGTGACAACATCGTTAAGTGGCTATTGCAATTTTGGATATATTTATAAATTGTAAAATTCCATAAACAGAAGACCAAAGAGGTGTGAACTATAATTAACCATCTCTTTGTCTTTTGTTTGTATATAATATAATAATATACCTTCAAAATACCTATATTTGGCCTTAGGAACATTTGCTTTTCGGAGTCCAGTAGTAGTAGTCTGCCAACATGGAGTGGATCCACTGTTCTTGCTACTGCTTTTCCATGATATAGGCCTACATAGTGTGTGTGTATACAG
>JAOXYF010000009.1:7582439-7593333 GCA_028565775.1 Sternarchorhynchus goeldii
GGGGGGGGATATTTTGTTGGGAGCAAAATCATTGTTGAATACTCTATCGGTTGTTATTTCATTGTGGAGAGGCCACGGGGCTAATCTGTTTAAATATATTCAACATTCTCAGCAATTCAGAATTATTATTTTTTTTAATGAATTATTCTGTTCCATCATCCTAGTGACTGTCTAGGTTTAGGTGTACTTGAGTTCAGTTTGGGTCCATGTATAATACATTGTCTATAGATACTTTAACTGCACTGCCACTACCTGAAGGCTGATAACGATGACTTCAGGCAATAGATTAAAGGGCACAGATAAATTCTCTTTGATAAAGAGTGGGTTTTCCCCCAGTTTATTCCCGTACATAATTCTTTATTCATGTTCATTATCATTGAGGTACATAACTCAAGTTATTGTTGTTATTCATACAACTCCAATTCCAATGCAGTTGGGATGTTCTGTACAACATAAATAAACGCAGAATACGATGATTTGCAAATCCTTTTCAACCTACATTCAATTGAATGCACTACAAAGACAAGATATTTGCCTCAAATTCAGAATGAGTTTATCAGTTTGAACTTTAAATATCTTGTCTTTGTAGTGTATTTAATTGAATATAGGTTGAAAAGGAATTGCAAATCATCGTATTGTGTTTTTATTTATGTTTTACACAATGTCCCAACTTCATTGGAATTGGGGTTGTATTAATGATAATGTCATCCATGTTGCTTTTTTTCCCCTCTCATAGCTTACAGGACAGATGAGGGCCAGCCTTGGGTGCTCCCCGTTGTGAGGAAAGTGGAGAAGATGATTGCTGAGGACGACAGTCTTAACCATGAGTACCTGCCCATCCTGGGCCTGCCAGAGTTTCGGTCCAGCGCCTCTAAGATTGCCCTGGGTGAGAACAGCCCCGCTGTCCTGGAGAAGAGGGTACGTCGCTGCTTCCTCTTCATGTGTTGCGTTGGTCTCCAGAATCATTTGACCATGCACTGGTGTTGAACTCATTTCACGTACACACAGTTTTGCACTGATGCTAAAGGTCACGCCTGTCTCAAGTGACAGCAAGTTGCTTTTTTCAGCATGTGTCTTTGGTCTCTTGCAGGTGGGAGCTGTGCAGTGCATAGGGGGAACTGGGGCGTTGAAGATTGGGGCTGAGTTTCTTCGCAGATTTCACAATGGGGGCAACACCAAAACACCAGTTTACGTATCTGCCCCTACATGGGGTACGTGGTGGGAAAGAATCCTGGCTTATGGGAATGCTATGCTCTGCAGTGTTAACTAGTGTCTTTCTAATGTTATGATGGATATATCGGCAGATTTTGCACTGTTGAGTGCTGATCTCGCTGTATACCTTGTGAGAGCATAGTCCACTACACTTTGATCTTTCCTAGCAAACAGCTGTAAGCCCTCGATTGGGACCACACTTATGAATCAAAGTCCTGTATATTACTCTGAGGTGATGGTTGTAATCTTTAATATATAAAACTTAATCACTCATCGATTAAATCTTCGCTTGTGTATGTGTCCGTTTTTCTTTGTAGAGAACCATAATGGAGTTTTTGCTAATGCTGGGTTTGAGGATATCCGCCCATACAAATACTGGAATGCAGAGAAACGTGGGCTTGACTTGGCTGGATTCCTGGGAGACCTAGAGGTGAGCTATGAATTTGGAAATGCCTTTTTGAACATTTCACTCTTAAACAAAATGTCAAACCAAATCTGTTTCAGTTTTTGCTGCAACTTCCAAAGAATTGCAGTTTGGCCATTGCTCTCATGCTGAAGTACATAAAAGTGACAGAAATCCTCACCTTACGTTCTAATTCGAACACATTGACCAGCGTGTTCATTACCCAGAATTCAGCTGACAAGATACTGAAACCTGGTGATGTAGTTATGGGTGTGTTGTCTTTCAGAGTGCACCTGAACACTCCATCTTCCTTCTGCACGCCTGTGCACACAACCCCACAGGCACAGATCCCAGCGAGGATGAGTGGAAGCAGATTGCTGAAGTCATGAAGGTAAAAGACTGTGGCTGTTTGCTTCATTTACTCTCAAACACAAGCCATGCAATCGTAAATCAGCATAAAAAAAAATCAACTGCCTTGTTGAAAACCATGCATGTTTTTTTGTTTTTTTTTACATTTTACAGAGGAGGAGTCTTTTTCCCTTCTTTGACTCAGCATACCAGGGCTTTGCCTCTGGAAATTTAGAGAAGGATGCATGGGCAGTTCGATTCTTCGTATCTCAGGGTTTTGAAATATTCTGCGCACAGTCCTTCTCAAAGAACTTTGGCCTGTACAGTAAGTTTTTGATATGCCCACATGAAGTATGATCTTCAACTCTTTCTGTAGTTAGAAAGAGAAAGACAATTCAAACAGTTTTGCTAGAATTACTAATTTACAGTTGTGTGCATTGCCACAAAGTTTCAATGTCATCTGAGCAATATTTAAAACCATCTTCCACAGATGAGAGGGTGGGAAACCTGACTGTTGTCGCCAAAGATGAGGATAACCTCATCCGCGTCCTCTCTCAGATGGAGAAGATCGTCCGGATCACCTGGTCCAACCCTCCTTCTCAGGGTGCGCGTGTGGTGGCCGTCACTCTCAATAATCCAGAACTCTTCAATGAATGGTACATGCAACAAGCTAAAGCACATCCCTCATTCTTAAAGGATTTGCTGTTCATGACCTCTTCTAAGTCTCAATTCAAGGATTTAAAAAGAAATCGGTGCTTTATGACTCTTCTGCTGTTGCCGTGTACAGGAAAGGCAATGTAAAGACGATGGCTGACAGGGTACTGCTGATGCGAGCTGAGCTGAAGGCCAAGCTGCTGGCGCTGGGCACCCCGGGCACTTGGGAGCACATCACCGAGCAGATCGGCATGTTCAGCTTCACAGGCCTCAACCGTACGTGCCCTCCCCTCCCAGCACCGCCCCCTGCACCGCCCCCTGCACCGCCCCCTGCACCGCCCCTGTATTGCCCCTGTATCGCCCCTGTACCACCCCCTGCACCGCACTCCATACCAGGGCTGAATTGAAAACACTGTTATGCAAGCTTTTTCAAGGGCTGTTTGTTTTTTGCCAATGGCTGACTTGGTTAACTGGATAACTGTAACGATAAAGCCTCATTATATATAAGTAACTTGCCATATGCATTTTCAATTAAATAGTGACTGTTTTGCTCTGCATTTTCCAGCCAAACAAGTGGAGTACATGGTGAAGGAGAAGCACATCTACTTGATGGCCAGTGGCCGCATCAACATGTGTGGCCTGACCACCAAGAACATTGACTACGTTGCTGAGTCAATTCACGAAGCAGTTACCAGGGTCCAATAAAAACCATCTTCCCACAATGCCTGCCCATTGTATGTGACACAGGGGGAATTGTCAGCACTGGTCTGGAGATATTTCTCACACACACACACACACACACACAAACAAACAAACACACACACACAACTAGTCATTTGTGCCCGGCATGTCAGCTCTGTTTGCTGGCTCTGTGATCAATCTAATATTTGCTGTACTTTTAATTAATTCTTAAGGGCAATTAGTAGTTCCAGGAGAAACGTTGTTTTCAGCTGTACTCCTCTGACAGAGCAGAGGTCTGTTTCTGTACTTCAGTAATGGGTTTATGATGACCTAAAAAGCACTTTGATGTATAACTGCAGGTATTCAGTGACCTGCTCACTGAAGATGCCTGAGAGTTTTTATTTGGAGTTCCATCTCGACTGCATTCTAGATCCTTCACTGTTCATATGAAAAAGCAGCCATTTACTCACATTTAATCACATTCTTTTAGTGACCCCCAGCTGTTAAGGTGGATTTGTGAAATCAAATATGCATATGGTAATTAAAAAAAAAAAAAAACCCCAAACAAGAATAACAGACTTGTCATAACATCAAGATGTCTTTGGGAACCGTAATAATTTTTTCATTGTCTGAAATAGGAAGGATTGAATGAATGATTATGGAATAGTTAATGATTCTGGAAGTTCAGAGTTTAGCAGGGCAGTTTGCACTTATTTATAGCGTGTGTTAGTGTATGCTGCTTCGCTCCATCACTTTCAGTGCTGTGCATGTCTGTTATGTATGTATAGAACTGTTGCACATGCGTGGAGCACTGTTTGCCCACTAATAATGCCTTTATGTCAATGAAACCGTTATCTCAGAATGTAAAAGTACGTGTACAAAACTTACATGGGAGAAACTGATCAAAGACCTTGAAATAAACATGGTGCAAACCTAGTATTGCAGACTGTGTGCTTTTTTTCTTTTCTTTTCTTTTTTTTTGTTAGGTGCTGAAGATCCAGGAATGTGTTATTTTGTTTAAAGCAGCTGGCAGCCAAAGGTTAACATTGCAGAACAGCTAACAGGCGATGTGGCCTTGAGCGGCCGGGATGGGCTCCAGAGAGCAGTGGGCTTTCAGATGTTTGCATATAGATGCAAGGTACTGTAGATGCTGACGGAACAACGTTACAAAGCACACGGGGTCTTTACCTTTGATATGGGTTGCTTACGTAATTGGAACTCCAGGTAATTCAGACACAAAGGCCACATGCAAGTCAAATTCCATTTATTGAAAGTGCACGTTTCATTGTAAAACACCATATCTTATATAGTTCTCATAAATTGTTTTCAAATCTTCATAGCTTAATCTTATACATTATATTTCTCTCTCAACATCTCTATATAAATATTAAATTCTTATACCAATGTTGTATATATCCTAAACAACTGCTAACTCTCTTTACTGAGAACTCATAGCAGAGAAAGATTCGCATGCCCTGTGTTGGCAGGCTTTCTTACTTTTTAAGGCTTTAATGTATGAGTTGTTAAAGAGTGTGTGTGTGTGTGTGTGTGTGTGTGGGAGGGAGGGAGGGAGAGAGAGGAGTATAAAGAGCGTAAGGGGGAAGTAGCGGATTTTGTGCTCATCCAGCTGACGTTAGCTTAGTTAATCAATGCTAGTGTAAGCCCCTGAAGCCCCTGGGTTGCGTGTGTGTGTGTCTGAAGGGGGCTGAGGCCAGACGTCAGTATGCGTCACGTTCCCCTGCCTGCATTGCAGCAGAGTGACGCAAGACTGCTGCCTCTCCCTCCCTCTGTTCCCCTGCTTCCTCCAGCTCTCCTGTGCCAAGTGCTCCCAGTAAAAGCAGAACCAGCTCACAGTATTGCACAACATAACATGTGACCCGGGAGCATCAGAGCTGCAGCACTGTGCTCCCCATTCAAACACAAACAAGATGCAAAGCAGCCAGTAGAAAAAGGGGCGATTCTTTTGCGGCTCCTGTTATTGCTAAACGGTACCACTGATAACTATCTGAAGGGTGGCTCAGACACCTTGTGGTTACCAGCCTGAGTCGTTTGGCTCTGTGCTGTGAAGTGGAAGGACCAGGCCGATTCCCAGCAGCTCACAGCGTCCATAGCTCATGCAGACCGACCTCTCCGCTGCCGTTTTCAACAGTACTGGATTCCGTCATCTGCTCCATGCGTGCAGAGATATCAGAGGGATGCACTCATGCAACACATCTCGATCCTCTCTGTGTGTGATCCCCGTGCCAGCCAGCCGCCCAGCGCTGGCAGGGCCGAGCTCAGACTGATCGGAGTTTGTCACGGTTGTAGCATGCTGGTGAGAGGCTGGCAGTGATACAGGATTGGCACTGGTGACTTTAGTCTAGGTGTCCTGATATCCTGATATAGCTTGTGGACAGTTCTGCCCCATATAGGGCCACTGGCAGGGAGCAGGCAGATGGGAATCACAGCAAAACAACAGCATGCGTGTGAATGGACAGCATTCTCAGGCTAAAGATTTACAGGGTATCATGTAGTAGTAAAGCCATTCACTAACATCACATTTATTTTGAGCTCAGCTTTGGAAAAGTAATAGCTTCATGTACTATTAATAAAGGCATATCATGTATAAAAGGGATCTATAAAACATGATTGTGTGGGAATATGACTTTGCATACCACTTTCAAAGTTTGAGGTGATATTTTAGGATTAATGCATTCAAGTTTGTTCAAGATATGGCTTCCTTTTTTATCGCCTAATACTATTTATATTTTATAAATATAAGAAAAATCTGTTAAATAGTAGCAATACCTATTTGAGAAAAACATGCTATTATATATTTATCCTCTTAATATACTGAGTGGATGTGCTTAGATCTTTAATCATCCTATATATATATATATATATATTTATACTAATAATGTTCACAAATAACCAGATGTGGTCTAAAATGAGTCGATACACTTCTTTAAGAAATAAAATAGCCGCTATGTCACTTTGTGGCAATGACAGAAAAGTACTCTCATTATTATTAACCTGTCTAAAACAAAAAGAACAAAGAATGGTGTGTATTTTTACAGGAAAATAAATATTAAATATTAAATATTACCTATGTGGCTATGAGCTTGTAAAAAAAAAGCAAACAACATTTACCTAATATAGGCAGCTTCATTCATTACTACTACACATCCAGTAAAATCTATTCAATGGAATATCAAATTAAAAGGATCGTTTTTTTTCTCTCAAAGTGCTCCATTATTGTTAAATTCTCTTGATACATAGGCACAGCCTAGTAAATAACTCTAAAATTAATATTGATATGATCATGAATCTAATTAGTTCACAGGAACACAGGAGCAAGGCTCTCCAGATGATCCCAGAAAGATAGATCTATCTGTGAGATGGAGGCTTCAAGCTCTGCACGCTGCCCTGATCATATGAAATCACCAAAGTGACTAGAGATGACATCATCAACATATGTCTTAGAATAGTACGTAGCACTGAAAAACACTTATGCAGTATCACAGAACCTTAAAACACCAGATGTTTGTGTCTGGATTCTTTGCTGTGCCTACATCTCAAATATGGTCTGGGTAAACCAGATAGTCTTACAGATACCTGAATGCAGACCATGTCCTGAATTTTTATGACCTTACGCAACTACATAATTCATATATCAGCTTGACAGCTTTGTCCAACAGGAGAAGCCCTGCTGAAATACTGAATGCAAGAATCAGTCTTCTTTATTGTCCTTCTCCACAGGCGACCAGGCCCTGCTAGATCTTCACCTGGGGCTGCTCACAACTTTCCTCTACTAGTTTCTCCCCATCACGGGACCTTTTCCGCTTTTTGTTGCCTGGACACAACAAACCACTGTTAGTCCCTGTGCTTCAGGCATTAAGATGAACATGGTATTAAGTAATTTACAGTCACTATGAAGATCAACTTGTTTAATCTACCTGTGGTATAAATGTGTAAAAATAGTCTAGAAAAACACTACTACACATGCTTACTTACAACAGATCACTGAATACCTTGTCTTGTATAGTGAGTAATGTAGTAAAGCCAATAGGGAATGTGTGGGCTGCAGCTGAGAGTCTGGCTGGTTGCTAAGATACAGCTGTTATCAGCAGAGGCACTGCATTTGTGCAGTATGTGACAGTGTTGGGGGGAATGAGGCACAGGCGCGTGCTGGTGTTGGCAGAGGGTGGTGGAGGTGGTGAGGGGAGATGGCAGGGAGGGGGTGCTTGTGGTGATGGAGTGGTGGGAAGCGAGGGTGCTGCTGAGTGAATGTGGTGGTAGTGGGTGTGGAGAAAGGGGCTCACTCAGTTTTCGCAGCAGTTTTCTTCCCAGTGTCTCATCTGATCCACTCAGAGAGTGTGAGCAGATCAACTGAGATGTGGACAGGCCCGTCTCCACAGGTACAGCACCAGAGTCTGAAAGAAACGGATACAAGGTCAGTACAGGGGAAGAGGTATACTATTCTATCTGCTCCCAGCTTCTCTCTTTACATGGATTGATTTAATGATTCCTGATTTAGAGATTCCTGTTAACCTCTAGCCATAACAAGCCCTGCTGAAATGACTGGTGGTGTCTGGAGTCAACATTCCTGCATGGGTCATATAAACAGAGCATGAAAGCCATGCATTTCCCCTTCCAGCGCCCTGTCAAACACCCTTTCCACTGTTTGACAGTTTCAGTGCATTTAGTCAAGTCACGGCAGATAGCTGGACCTGTGAACATGCCAGCCCCCACTTTCGTAACACATCCTTTTGTTAAATGCATCTGGTGACTGCATTTGGTGACTCATTTTTCCTGTGCATCTGGATAAGTAAAATGTGATGATGAGAAGGATGAGAAGGATGAGTACAATTTATGAGCACAAAAATCTTAGTCATGCTTTGGAGGGTCTTGTACTTTTTTTTGCCAAGTAGTCCTAATAGCTACACGGATTATCTAAAATATGTGGCCTAGAGTTATTTTATGTGCAAATTAATCAATTTCACCCACCAATTTGACCTTTTTCCTCTAGACATTCAGCCCGTTTGTAGGGGATCTCATCCATGCGCAGGAACACAGAGTCACTGGGGCTCTTCTGCCCATCTGATTTACTCCCTACAGGGGGAGCCAGAGAGCCGCTTATCACACAGCACAAGCAAAACAGTGTGCTATTCATATCACTGTAACACTTCCGTATTAAATTTAACATTTAGTTGTTCCTCAAGCACATGTAACATAATATAATAGGCCATTATGTGCACATTTTATGACATGCATTTATAGTAAATACAACAACAGGAAACTACATTTTGTAATCTTTTTATGTCAAATAAAATTAGAAACTGTTCCAATTTCTTTATATTATGCACTATGGCAGTTAATGTCATTGTTGTCTAAACTTGGCTGGGGCTGAGAAGCGATTACCTTTACAAAACTAGGGTACCTTTTCCAGTAATGTTTCACAAAGATCACTTCAGAAAAAAAGTGCAGAGAGAGAGAACATCTCTTTAGTCACTATGTAGTGGTTAAGACTGAACATAACAATTTAGGCCTGGTTTTTTTTTTGTTTTGTTTTTTTTTTGGAAAGAACATAAATGATGTTGACTTTTATTAGCATGTATTGTCTGAGTGTAAAGCTGGTTAGTTTTAGGAGGGAGGAGATGTGACCATGTACCCTGCACCCTCTTTTCTGTGGTGCAACATTTTAAGAGCCACAACCCCGCTGGCCCTCCAAAATCCTGAAGAGTACACACCACAGCATCAGTCCACCCCTGCCCTGAGATAAACAAACTGTTAAAAAAATTCAACAAATAAAAATGATGTTGAAACAAATGAAGTTCTGTGCTTATTGTTTTTGTTTGGTTTTGTTCAGTATTAAATTAACCCTCTACAATCCAGTTGGGCTTAAATGAACACTATTGAAACTGGAGATTTGTGTACCTGAATTAAAATGTTGTCAAACTTCCTGGTGTCCTCAGTATTTAATGGCATCAATGAGGATCATATGTTTTCAAACTTTTATAAGTAAAAAAGTGTAAAAATATGCCTTGTACATCTATCCTGAATTTGTCTGCTACACACCACATACACTGCATCAATATATTAAGTATGTAAGGAAAAATTCCAAAGCTTCGTTAAGATATATGTTAAGGTGTATTAAATAATTTCAGTATTTACAAGTGATTGCTTCAGTTAGATATTCAAATCTTTGCCGATTTTGACTAAATAAAAGGAAAGTCATTAAAAGTGCTGAGCGACCGCACTCACGGACGATGCGATTCCTCTCGTTGAGGGTGGAGGTGCTGTGAGGCTGTCTTGAGTGGTGTGTATGCTGGTGGGAGCGGGTCAGGGGCAGGGCAATACTGTTGGAGCGGGTCTCTGGGATGGACGCCCTCTCTCCAGGGGCCTGTAGGTCCGCGTCGGGCGTTTGAGGGGAGCTGTCCATGCGTGTGGCTGTCAGAGCGTTCTGGTAGTGATTACGAGTCACCTGAGCATAAGATGATCCAACCACCATATATAGAAGCACTTAATATCTCTCCATCCAATAGCAACCTTTGTATTTTCTCATAATTGTACTGTAGTAAGACTCATGGATATCATTACAACACAAAACAATCAAAAACACTGAGCGTTGCAGCAGTATAACGTGGAGTTTTAAAATCAAAGCTATAGAACCCAGACAAGACCACAGCAGTCCATGGCTGGGGGTCTAACATGGCTGTCTGCTGTCTGGTTGGGAGGGATGGTGTTACTCTATGCTCTGTCAGTCAGACAGACACAAGCCAGTTGTAGCCATCTGTGTGAACATGCTAGTGGATGAGGGTGGTTAACGAGTGCATGCAGCTGCCCTCCATCACGATGTAGGCAGAAGCTTGAAAGGAAGGCTTTCACATGTGTGCTGTTGTTCTTCCTCTAGTACTGGCATGACAGAGCAGAGCTCTGGGTGGGGAATAGCATCATGACTAAAGTTTTAAAGTTTAGGACAAATGTGCTAAAAAATATGAGACGAGATGAATATAAAAAGATCATCATTAAACAATTAAAATGTTATTATTACTTATAAAACTATTGAATGTTATTTTGTGAGAATTATATAACCACCACTCTTCCGCAATATGTGTGTGTGTGTGTATGTATGTATACACACACACACACACACACACACAATTCCCTACATGTGTGAGGTTGTGGGGTCAGGGGTCAGAGGTACCTTGATAATCTGCAGATCGGTGACTTGACGGACAGAGTAGTCTGGTAGGTATGTCCCTCCACCCACACTCAGTTGGCCCAGACTACCCCCATGGATGGTGGTGTCAGAGTGGTTTAGTCCACTGCTTCGTGATGGAGACCTGTGAACTGAATCAGACCAGTTGCAACCAGTCTCACCTTTTCTCCAAGTCTTTCCTCTTATTGTGTCAAACATTGTCCTAGATTCTACTTCTACAAAGGGAACATGTTTGATAACCTTTTTTTAATGCAGCTCTGTTAATGTAGCTCTGAGCCTGTTTTGGTCTCCACAAAAATATAAATAAATAAAGATTTTATATATACTGCTCAAAAAAATAAAGGGAACACTGAAATAACACATCCTAGATCTCAATGAATGAAATATTCCAGTTG
>JAOXYF010000009.1:7593433-7630246 GCA_028565775.1 Sternarchorhynchus goeldii
GTGGAGAAAATAAGTTTTTGATACACTGCTAATTTTGCTGATTTTCCCACCTACAAAGAATGAAGAGTGGAATGCTCTGTAATTTTTATCGTAGATACACTTCAACTGTGAGAGACTGAAAATCACATTGCATTATTTTTAATTAATTAATCTGCATTTTATTGCATAAATAAGTAATTGATACAACAGAAAAAACAGAACTTAATATTTGGTACAGAAACCTTTGCTGTACTTCTTGTCCAGGTTTGCACACACTGCAGCAGGGATTTTGGTCCACTCCTCCATATCTTCTCCAAATCTTTCAGGTTTTGGGGCTGTTGCTGGGCAACACTGAGTTTCAGCTCCCTACAAAGATTGTCTATTGGGTAATAGATTTTCTGGGACCTTGAAATGCTTCTTACAGTACCACTCCTTAGTTGCCCTGGCTGTGTGTTTCGGGTCACTGTCATGCTGGAAGACCCAGCCATGACCCTTCTTCAACGCTCTTACTGACAGGTTATACTGCTTACTGGTTTGAGCAGGGGAAGTTGTGATTGAGTTTGTGGACAGGTGTCTTTTATACGGGTAATGAGTTCAAATAGGTGCAATTAATACAGGTAATGAGTGCAGAATAGGAGTGCTTCTTAAAGAAAAACTAATGGGTCTGTGAAAGCCAGAATTCTTGCTGGTTGATAGGTGATCAAATATTTATTTCATGCAATAAAATGCAAATTAATTATTTAAAAATCATACAGTGTGATTTTCTGGATTTTGTGTAGATTTTGTCTCTCGCAGTTGAAGTGTAAAACAATTCCAGACCTCTCCATTCTTTGTAGGTGGGAAAACTTACAAAATTGGCAGTGTATCACATACTTATTTTCCCCACTGTATGTCATGCACAAAAATTCTATTTCTTCATTTGATGGTCCTGCAAGTGACGGATCTATTTAGCTGAAGCTGAAGTAGTGGACCAAACTAGTACTGGTAGCTCAAACTATTTAGTGTGTGTGTTTGGGTGTGTGGGTTTACGGGTGGGTGTTTGCGTGTGTACAATATCCATCTGTGTCTGTGTTACGCTGTACAGTTTTTCTTTGAATCTGGAGAAAAACAGAGAGTGCTTGAATGGTGCATTTACATTTGAAGGACATTCATCCATGAGTTTACAATTAATAACAGATGGAACTCTGGGGGTATTTTTACATTTGCAGGACTTTCTGCTGAGGATGTAGTTAAGTATCTATGTGCCCAAGGAAGAGTATTGCTTTAATTACTCTGGCACACTCCCATAAGATTCATGCATCTGCTCAGCTTGTACTTGGCTCTGTTAATTAACTCTTATGTAAGGCAGGTCAAGTCTACATCCTGCAGACTTCAGGATGTCTGCAACTCTATGCTCTCAGTCACGTACATCCTGCAGTCTTTTTAATCGCTCATTAATGAATCTGTAACAACAATGTGAGATACATTTCAGGGTTTTTTGTTTGATTGCAGCTTTTCTAATGCAATAAAACATGTCTCATGCACCAGTAAACAGAGCTTAGTAACTTACCTGTGGGTAGAAGCACCATAATAGCAGGCATGCCATAGTAAGTGAAAGGTCCGTTTTCAAATCTCAGACCCTCTTTACCGATTTCTACCTCCACTCGACCCTGCAGTGGGAGAGAAAAAGCAAGACGTCCTTTCAAAAACGCGCCCTCAGGCTTCGCTTCTCAAGTGCCCCAGAGGACGTGGAAACAACAGAACAAACAAAATCCCAGGACCGTTTTTGGGCGTTTTACCAACCCATTTTGCATACCCTCTTGTGGTTCCCCTCCTATGCCTCCTAAACAGTGTAAAATCACAGGATATATTTCTTTCATTTCCAGACGTGTGTTGTTCAATGAATGATGGAGACATTTTGGGTCGTCCCAGAGACTGCATCTTGTGTGGTGTTTACTTACCTGCAAAATCAGGACAAAATAATCAACAGGCTTGTTGCGCTGGTAGAGGTAGTGTTTCAGTGATTTCTTGTTTTTCTCGTCAAACTTGAGCTCCTGCATAACACTGGGGTGCTTAATGAGCCGCAGTAGGATCTTCTCTGAGAGGTGGGAAGGTTTAAAAGGCTCCACTTCTGAGGAGAAGCAGGTAGCAGGCAGGAGGACAGTGGGAGGGAGACCCCTGGGATTAGAATATTCCCTAGTTTGCATGCAAAATATGTCCTGAGCATAATGTTAGCATTAAGCATAAACATTTAATATGTTCTCCAGGTTTTTAGTTTCTGTTTAAAAATACAGAAGTAGATTAGTGTGTGCTTTCAACTCTGCTTGTGTAGTAGTGTGTGTTGGGAGTGGTGCCTGTGTAGAAGTGTGTGTTAGGAGTGGTACCTGTGTAGAAGTGTGTGTTAGGAGTGGTACCTGTGTAGTAGTGTGTGTTAGGAGTGGTACCTGTGTAGAAGTGTGTGTTAGGAGTGGTACCTGTGTAGTAGTGTGTGTTGGGAGTGGTACCTGTGTAGAAGTGTGTATTAGGAGTGGTTCCTGTGTAGAAGTGTGTGTTAGGAGTGGTACCTGTGTAGTAGTGTGTGTTGGGAGTGGTACCTGTGGCTAGAAAGCGGTGTGTTGCCAGCAGTAGCTGAGGAGAGACTTTCACCTTCATCTCACTTTCAGACAGTTTGAAGATGGAAAAGTCTTGCTGCTTCCTCTCGTGGTGAGATACACGTCTCTTAGTGCGGTTATCAGCTACATATATGGACAGATGCAGTGGAGAAACCTCAGATCTTTTCCACCAAATATTTTAGAAGCAGACAGAAATCTCTCCTTTAAAAGTTACACTGTGCATGCTTAAAAGAAAAAAATGATAAAACTAAATCTGATGATATTCAATCAAAATGCTGGCCTTTCTGCTATTTGAACATTATTTTATTTAACTCAGCAGACCAGCTAAAGCTAAACTTTAAAGCTAAACTTTAAAGCTAAACTTTTATTTATGTAGATAATAAATGAGCAGGCTGTGGTGAATGTTTGATCAGAGCGAAACTGTAATAATGTTTGAGTCTAAGTGGAACAGCTGTAATGCATGCAGTGGAGATTACACACACACACACACACATACACACACACACAAGCCCATGAAATTAAATATGTAATAGGTCTGAAATATTAATAATACTCTCTGCGAGGTCTGAACTAACACAGAGTTTGATTTGTTTGTTGTATTATATAATGATAAATCATCCCAGAAATTCAAACTATTCTGTTAAAATGAAGTTTCGTAAAGGTCACTAATAGAACATTACGTTTAATGTAATTAAGTAAAAATATTATCCTCACATTAGAACTACAGCCTGCATTGGAGCTTCATTGAAAGTAAGATGGGACTGACTACAAAGTAATACTGTCTGATTTGCATGTTAATTGTTTTACAGATGCATAAGTTAATTAATTTCAGTTTATGGAAATTTTCAGCAGAGCATCAGGGAACGGAAATGAAAACAATAATTAAATCTGCTGGGAATACACTAAAGTTGAATTATGTATGACAACAACCAATCGTGAATAATTTAAAGTGACATTTTTAAATGAAAATGTTAATTATGATTTTTTTTGTTGTTTTTAGCACTTACTGTACAGATCGGTCTCATCCACAATTTCTGACTTGATGATCTCTTCAATAACATCCTCCAAAGTCACAATACCCATGACTTCATAGAAAGGATCCCCTTCTCCCTCATTGTTGACTCTCTGCACTATAGCCAAGTGACTTTTCCCTTTACAAAAAAAAGAAGATGGAGATAATAAATAATTCAAACAGAGACAAAACATTAGAACAGAAAGAACTGCTTGTCACCATGTCAGACCTAACATATATATATATATAAAACACTCGCAAGAACTTGAGTCCTCTATTTCCTGCACTGCTGAGAGTCTGAGGAGTCTTTTTAGCAGTGATATTCAGGTAAAAGGCATTACCAACCACAGTTCTAAAGATTCAAACCTGATGGTGGATTATGCCATGGGATTTGGGAAGACTCTATTGACTGGGCATGACCATGCAAGTGCCCTCTTAGCAGACATCTGCTGTTTATAATGTGTACACATAAATGCTGACAGAATGTTCCGGCCATCAGTACTAATTTTCTAATATTTTCAGTCAACCTCAGGTTCCCCCTTGGGCACAATAATTAGCAACTGTCCACTCGGTTTACTCTTCATTGTACTGCACTGTCTTCAGTGATGTCATTTTAAGGTTCATAGACTCAACTACCTAACTCCAGTAAACCACAGACAAGATTCCAGCCTGCATCTGGAGAACATCAGATTCAGAATATCATTTCACACAGGATTAACAACATAATCCATTGCTTTTGACCCTGCAGCGCGAAACAGCACAGCAGTCTGACGGCTTGACTAGGTTTAATCTTAATAGTTCCCATGTGCGGAGTAGTAGGTAGAGAATTCCACTACGTGGAGAATTCTCCTAGATTCAGGTAGCAGAGCAGTGGGTTTAGGAGAAATGCATTACTCAGCCTTTAGCTGCAGACGTTCAGTAAGATGCATTACATCACTGCACTATTATATAACACACAGCCCAAGGCGAGATGCACGTGCACACAGCCCAAGGCGAGATGCACTTGGATGCGATTTTCTTTACTGCTGTGCCAGCAAATGAGCTCCTTAAGGTTGGCAGCACTCTGAGCATGTGCCTCTGATGTGGTATTAGGCCTGTCATCATAGTGCAAAAAAAAAGAGTTTAGTAGTGTAAATATTAATGTTCATCCTTTAAAAAAAGGATTTCAAACAACCGGAAACAGACAGACCTACTGGAAAAGGGTAAATACTGTGTTGTATTATGGCAATCTCTGTGTAAACTTGTGCTCTTTTCTTCTCAAGTGCCATATGCACACCTTCAAATAAGATTTCATTTTACCTCATTAATCTACCATAACTCATTATAGTAAACATAACATGCCCAGGAGGTAACTTTTGAACTGTTTTAATGTCACAAAAAATCAACATTTGGTTGGTGAAAATATTTGATTTAACATAAGCAGAATGTACTGAACCTTGAGCTCGGAGTACCACAATTACAAAAGATTAGTTTTCTGTTGAAATTGGCTTTTTCATAGGAAACAGGCCCAAAGAAAATTGATGCCAGATTCCAGAGCTAATATGAAACTGGCAGTAACTTCATTTTGATTTGTAACCTGTGTGGGAACAGTAGTGGCCATGATAGTTAAATAATTAATGTAGAAATGGCACATAGAAAGGTTAAAGTAGTATCCAGAATATCCATGTAGACATGTTTGTGCTGTTTCGGAAGATTCTTCTGACATGAGTGCCAGTTTTGCACCTTAGTCACCACTGTTTTTAAAGGAACTGCCAGTATTTTAAAGGAACTGCATTTATAAAGATCAGTTAGCTTTACTTTAGATCATTACCCACTGCTCTGACACAAAGTTGTTTGGTTGTCATGTTAGCCTACCTATCTGACCTCCTTCAGTGAAAATATCTTCAGACCAAGAATTCAACATTCATGACTCATGGGTGTCAAATACTTGAATTCTCACTATAAACTTTGTCAGAGTAAGAGGTACTGTTTCTGAAAGATAAGGTGGTTCTCCAAAACAGCAGAGGAAGGAACAAGTTTATTGTTAATCTGCCCAAAAAAGTGGAGAGCTGTGAAAAAAACAGAAAATAGAAAAGAAAGAAAACAAACAGTGAAGAATCAGGAACAAAATGTACAGTAGAAACACAACAATACAATATGCACAGAGAACACAGATAAAAACAAAACAAAACACTGCAGAAAAACCAAGGCATAAGCAGATGTAACAATTAGTAACAAGACCTAGGTGAAATCACCAACAAGCTGGAAGACACGTGACTAGAAACAAAAGCGGAAACACATGGTAAAAAAAAAAAAAACCCAGCAAACACATGCTGCCAGGATGGGACTCATGACAACATCATACCACAGACTCCAAGCCCTGAGCATTTTCCATCTCCCATAAACTCTGAAACAGCTCTTCATTTGGGCAGTAATGTTTGATACGCTGTCACCCTTAGTTGCCGCATTTCTCAGCTTCAAAATAGAAAAGATATGTTCTGGCATATGACCATAAGAACACATAAGAATCATTGTCAGGTGTGTGTGGGGGGGGGAAGGCACAGACACATACAATCCCCCCCCACCCCCCCACAACCCCCACCAGTGCTCCCCTGCTAGAGAATTGACTTGCATAATCATAATATGCTGCCTAATATGCTTCAGTCGAATATATTACATTAGGTACTATCCATTTCAATCAATATTGTGTATTTTTACAATAGTTCATGCAAAAGAAAATAACAAATGCAGGCAGTCAGCCTCTGTTACTGTATCACAACTAGTCTGTTTGCTACTACAGCATAAAAGAATTCCTGAAAATCAGTTCTTGCTTTTGGTTTTGGTGAGCTAAGGTTGTCAACGGCCCCATCTGATTCTGATTTAATATGCTGAAAGATGATGATTTCAATGTTAAGGCCAGTGCAGGTGTTTCCCAGGCCATATCACCCTCTCAACATTACATGTGGGATATAGAGACCAACTACATGGTGATTTACAAGCCTTGAATTCATTGCAGATTAAAAACACCCTCGGACTGGATACTTTAAAAATGATGATAACTATGCCCATGATGAAAGTCAGTTCAATAAAATTTAAAAACAAGATTCTGTTAAAGACAGCTGTTACTTTTCTACAATTTGTTCTCTTACATTGAATTACATTGTTTTCTTACATAAATTACTGTGCAACACCAACATTTTCTCAATATTGATCTCAAACGTTCACAGGTTTTTAGTAGACTTCCTCTTTTTTTCAAATTGTTATTTATTAGAGTTGTTCTTGCTCGATGCCAACCAATAACAAAGTCAACTGTTTTTTTCTCCTATTTTCAGGGTACTGCATGTGAAGACAAGCTATTTAATATATTTAATATATCCATGAACTGGGAAAGAATATCAAATCAAAAATCATATATTTTTTGTGTGTGTGGCCATGTGCAGCATCATATCATGTCATGACGTCTTAGCAAAGGATTCAACAGTGGGGTGATTGTGTGAGTCTGTACAATGAGGTGAGATCCATGTGATTCTCACTGACACCTGTGAGATTAATTTGGCATGGTGTGTTCTGACACACATCTCAATGTGTCTCTCTCATTTAACATCCCAGCATGCATTGCCGATTACCAGATCTAACACATCTCCTTTTAATATGTAGTGGTAGGCTGAGAATGACACAGTTTTGTTCTCAGACCGCTGCATCTCAGAAAACCATGCTGCAAACATGAATTCAGTTTAAATCAACGCTCACTGATTAACCAGCTTTCATACCGAGTTATCATTCTTATCATTCTGAGTTAGCATTCTTATCAAATTATCATGCAGTCTGAAGCTAGCCAATTCTCAATCACTTATTTTGGAGGTTCTCATAGCTACTAACTGCAAAACCAGAGAGGCAATTCTATAACTAGGATACATCAGTTTTATTTGCTCAGAATAGTAAACAATTAACAAAATAGATTCTATTCATTTTGTTGGAAAACTTGACTTGTGGTTGAGTCCATGTGCTTCTGAGAAATCTGCCTTTATTACGTCACTCAATGAGCCTTGTCTATATTTTTGTATCCTTTTCTTGAATTGTTCTTTTTTTGTTCTTTTGTCACATGAACGTTCCATATCATATTCAGCAACTGCTTTTAAGTTCTTCAAATTGACCTAAATGACCAACCTAACAAGATCACACACTTCTAAGAACTGTGAATTAGCATATTTGACAGCTCAAAAAATGCCTTATAGGCAAAGGCTAACTCCCCTGCCTTATTTGTCCTGATGTGTCATTCATAAAAAATGCAAGACAAGACAAGCACTTCGGCTTTCAGTAAAAGTACTGTTTGAGACCAGTAAACAAAAACATATCACTATACCAACACTGAGCAGTGGAACTTTTCTAACCAACAGCTGGTAATGTGAAGGAATGTTAAACCTTCGAATGAGAAAGGTGGCTGAGAGAATACGGGTCATGATAGGTGATGTTCCACTGCTCCACTCCCGATCACTTGAATATTAATCACGAGCACCTGTGCCTTGCTGTCCTCTTGTGTCCTCTCGCCTATTTAAAGCCTACCAGTGCTCTCCTCCAGTACACACCAAACACAATGCCTTGATTAACTACTGCTCTTCTACGTCTCTGTCCTTCATGAATTTTCTGGGTGTTTATGTTTGTGTCTTGACACTGTGCTCTTTCATTGTATTACTCTACAATGGAGAATAAAGGAACTTTTTTTCGAACTCGTAAATCGCTCCCTCTCAGCATCACAGAACGCGTTGCCTCCTGAGGGGAGTGGCCAGTCTGGGACCAAGTCTTGGACGTCCAGATGGCTACTCTGGGAAAACAACATCAGAGCCTCTCTGTAGAGCTCGACCACCTGAGCTGGTGAGCTCACAAACTTCTCGGTAACCAAAGGGGAGTTTATGCCATATTGCTGCCCCCTAGGTAAATGGTGGGGATTCTGATGGGGTTTGGGGTCTTAATGGTTCTAATGGTACATTCTTCTCTCATTCTGATTCCCTTATCACCACTGCATGGGCATGTCCTGTATAGAGGTCACATCTCCATTCCAGACCATTACTCTAGGGTTTCCCTGGGCATGTACACTCGAGGATCCTTACATATCCTGGTCACATAACCAAATCATGAGGTGGACTTTTATTTTGTGATTGTTTTTTTATTTTTTTATATTATGTTTGTACTTCCACAAAATTTCTCTTAATGTCTCTGTGACTGTTTGCCTTGTGCCTCTGGAAACGTGGGTGCCAAGCTCAGTTGTCAGCAGGTCTTGTATCATGATACTTAAAGTGAATGACTTTTAGGAGAACATGAAAGGTCTTGATTGACACAGCGGTGTAGAAATAGCTAGACCAGACTAGGCTTACCATAGTCTGGTGGTAAAATGTTAATAAAGTCCAAAGAAAGAGGAGTTATGTCTCTCAAAGTGTTTCCAGAAAAGATCTGTGTAGCACTGAACCATACTGTGGTTATATACACAATAACAAATGTTACCATAAGAAAACATACAATGTTTTGCTGGAAGGTTGTGGTTCCTGTGGTAGCAAAGGTATACTAACACAAACTGGATCAGAAACAGAACGAGGGCTGTATCCTTGTGTCCTTTTATGTGTGGGTTAGAGAGAGAGAGAGAGAGAGAGAGAGAGAGAGAGAGAGAGAGAAAGAGAGAGAAAGAGAGAGAGAGAGAGAATGTGTGTGTGTGAGAAAGAAGGGATAATTATAAATTCTGCATTTATACTATAGACTCACTCACAATTGCCTACGTTTCATGTAAAATTTAAATAAAATACATACAATTAAATTAACCTTCAGATGTCAATTTTGTAGGATGTAATTAACCCTTGTGGCAACCAAATATGAGAAACCATATTTAGAATACAGAAAAACATAAATTTGATCAAAATGAACTAGAACATCACTGGTGAGTTACTACAGATTGTCACGGGAGACCAGCCCTGCAGCTCCAGGGAAACGCCCAGCACCACACGTCATAGGCTGAAACCACTCCCTCGTTCCCAACCTCCCTGTTATTAATCACACACACACACACACACACACACATACACACCTGTTCCTTGTTTAACTTCCCTTTACATAAGCCACCCCAACCAATCCTCCAGCGCTGTGCGTTGGATCCTACTCCCCCGGTCGAGCTCTAACAGACAGTCTAACAGTCTGTGTGCTAGCGCTCTTCAACGATCGCCCATGTTGATAAGTATCTAGTGCGTTTCTCACTTTTTTTTGTAGCTGTCGCTCTTTTCATGTTTGTTTGTGGTTGCTATGGGAATTAAAGATGTACCTCTACCACCCTCCCCTCTTGCCTCTTCTCCTCATGTGAACGAGTCACAGATTAGTTAGTTACTAAAATTTGGTGTTGATATTTTTTTCATTATATTCATATATTTATATTACTTACGTTTTATTCAAATATTTGATCTTTTATTGATCTTGCTACTAATTTATAGAATTATAGAATAAACCAATGTAGAAAAAGAACATACTTTACAGGAGACAACAATGAATTATGTCTTAACTACAGAGAGAATGTTGTTGAGAATATCGTGACTCACTTCACTGGCACACAGTGACCCAGACCAACATGTCTGATATCAGCACCACCACCTAGCTTGCTTTTTGATAATAACCCTTTGCCATAGGTATTACTTTTTGTCCTTGTAACCTAAATCTTTCTCTTTAGTACTGGATTTTGTAATGACTAGTACATTCATTTGTCATAGATCATGTGTTCAAAACCAAGACCCAAAATTGGATTTGAGGTTCAAGCTTTGAGACACACCCCCCACCCCTACCCCCACCAGCACCCTCCGTTAGATGGTGGTGGCTTTAAGTTCCTTTTATTTTATGTACCTTTGTTTTGTTTGTTATGCCCCCTTCAGGTGGTGTGTGATGTGCCTCATGTATCACACCACCTGGGGGTTTTGTCGTTATGTGTAGCCCTTTTGTTTTGCGTCTGTCAGTCACTGTATGCTACACTTTTCTTCAGTTTTAGTTTTTATGGCACTTTTATGTCTGGTTTTGTTTTTGTTCGTTTTATTAACCTTTTCAGGTGGAGACTTGCATTTCTTTTCTTTTCCTCCAAGTTCTACATCCATGATCGTTTTAGGAATCGGCAGCCTCCTCTTTTCTTTTTTCCTTTCTTATTCCCTTCTCCTGCATGCTGGGTTGGCTTCCCTTTCTTTTTCCAGTGGATGTTTCACCCATGTTCCTCTGGATTTCCTATGACTGGGGATTGTGGAACCCCCTTGGCTCTGAGGAGAGAAGGAATTTTATTGCGGAAGGGGGGCAGTAGGCCCCTGGGTCCTTCCCTCCAGGGGCAGACCAGTCCATGCCTGAGCCCCATTGACACATGAAGGTGCCAGCATGAGTTCACCATGCCTGTCTGGTGCCGATGGAAGTCACGTCATACCCACACCCGATCGACAATATGGGCCAAGTCCACCAGGAAAGGTTCCATCCCATGCCTGATCTGCGAGGTGCCCAGGGAAGGCATTGTCGAAACAACAGGGCACCACTTCTGTGGCACCTGAGCTGGAGAATTTGAAAGGCCTATGTTCCTCCATTGGTGATTAAAAAAACACATCAGAGAAGAGGGTGGCTGCCATGCTTGAGGCATGTGCAAGGGCACCATGAGAAGCGAGATCTCTCCTTTGCCATGGTGCACGCTGTGTCTCCTGCCCCTCCCATTGTTTTGCCAACACCCTGGTGTTTTCATGCCAGGATGTGTAACACCCCACCCCCCTCCTGCTGGTAGTGTCTATTAGACTGTGGTGGCTTTGCACATGACTGGTTAAGTCCCTTTGTTTGACTGTTTTACATGTGCCTCTGTGTTTTGAGTTTGTGCCTCCCTGAAGTGATGTGTTTTGCTTCGTTTGCCAACCGAGGTTATGTCATTGTTTTGTTGTTTGTAAGCCCTTTCGTGACTGTCGTTGTATGTCATGGTAGCTTTAATCTTGGTTAGTGCACTTTTAAGTTCAGTTTCATTTTGCTTGTTTCATTAAACTCTTCAGTTGGAGACGGTTCACTTCTTTTCTTTTCCTGTACATTCTACATCTGAGACAAGACACACCAGACATTTCCAGTTTCTGTTCTCTCACTTCAACAAACCTGGACCAAGCTATGTACCCTCTGCTACAAGTGCAGTGGAAAATGGGTTCAAGCAAAGCTGTTAGGAGAGTCATAAGGACTGGGTTGAAACAAAGCCAGTAAATAATAAAATGTTTTGATGATACCATCTGGCAGGACATTCTGACACCCACTTTTGATGTTTTTATAAATATCAATATTTTTTATTTTACATAGTTTTATGTAGATGTTTCATACCTTTGGGTGTTTTATTTAAGGAGGTATTTTCCCCCTCTACATTATCATGATACAACTTTGATATGTAGCTCTTTCAAAGTACAACTTTCAAAGCTTAAAATCAGACAAACTACACAGTCGTGTGAAAGTGTTTGCCCCCTTCCTGATTTCTTATTCTTTTGCATGTTTGTCACACTTGAATGTTTCAGATCACCAAACAAATCTAAATATTAAACAAGTAAACACAGAATGCAGATTATAAATCAAGGTCTTTATTATTAAGGGAAAAAGAAATCCAAACCTACAGGGCCCTGTGTAAAAAAAAAAAAAGTGATGGGCCCCTAAACCTAATAACTGGTTGGGCCACCCTTATCAGCAACAACTGCAAAGCAAGTATTTGAAATGTCTGGCAATGAGTCTTTTACTGCACTGTGGAGAAATTTTGGCTCATTCATCTTTACAGAATTGTTGTAATTCAGCCACATTGGATAGTTTCCGAACATGAACCACCTTTTTAAGGTCACGTCACGGTATCTCAATCGGACTCAGGCCAGGACTAGTCCACTCAAGTCTTAATTTTGTTTTTTTTAAGCCATTCAGAGGTGGACTTGCTGGTGTTTAGAATCATTGTTCTGCTGCAGCAGTGTGCTTCAGCTTGGTCATGAACAGATGGCTGGACGTTCTCCTTCAGGACTTTGGTAAACAGCAGAATTCATGGTTCCATTTTCCACAGTGGTTCCATTTTCCAACAGCCCCAAACCATCACTCTACCACCACCATATTTTACTGTTAGTATGATGTTCCTTTTCTGAAATGCTGTGTTACGTCTACGCCAGATGTAATGGGACATACACCTTCCGAAAGGTTCAACTTTTGTCTTGTCAGTCCACAGAGTATTCTTCAAAAAGTCCTGGGCATCATCAAAATGTTTTCTGGCAAAACTGAGACAAGCCTCTATGTTCTTATTGTTCAGCAGTGGTTTTCATCCTGGAGCTCTGCCATGCATTTTTGCCCAGTCTCTTTCTTATGGTGGAGTCATGAACACTGACCTTAACTGAAGCAAGTGAGGCCTGCAGTTCTTTGGATGTTATTGGGGGGGGGGTCTTTTGTGACCTCTTGGATGAGTCACCGCTGTGCTCTTAGGGAAATTTTGGTCGGCCGGCCACTCCTGGGAAGGTTCACCACTGTTCCATGTTTTCACCATTTTTGGATAATGTCTCTCACTGTGGTTTGCTGGAGTTCCAAAGCTTTAGAAATGGCTGTATAATCTTTTCCAGATTGATAGATCTCAATTATTTTGTTTCTCATTTGTTCCTGATGTCTAGATGCATCATTACAGCATGATGTCTAGCTTTTGAGAATCTTTTAGTCTGTTACTTTGTCGGGAAGGTCCTATTTAAGTTATTTATTGATTGAGAAAATGTGTGGCAGTAATCAGGCTTGGGTATAGCTGGGAAATTGAACTCAATTGAATGTTTAGATTGAGATGCAAAAGAATAAGAAATCAGTAAACACCTTTTCACACCACTGTAAAGATGTCACCAAGGCTTCAGTCTTGAAAGACTTTCTTTAATTTTCAAAGGTTTTGTAATGCCAAACTCATACCTACTTTTCTCTATTCTCTCATTGATTGTGAATCGAAATAATCTGGCATGTGTGTCTAAAGATTTTAGTGAAGCTTAATGAATTTCCAATCTGAGATATCTATGAGTGACTGCCACAAAACATTAAACCTTCAAACAATTCTATGCAAACAAGATTTAACACAAATCAAATTAAAGTGTCATTGGTTTGTCTCCAGCACTGACTGCATTCAGAGAATTCTAATCACTTTCCCTGTAAACATAATGTTAACCTCCACCAAAGCCTGCTGTGTGTGCTTCCCTCCTTAATTGGACAGTTAGATGAAAAAGGCTGATCTTGCATATTTCATGATTTCCCCCATAACCTGCCCACTGAAGGCAGTGGGGGTGACAGCTTCAAAGACTAAGGGCTGGGGAGCTGAGACTAGGACACAGTAAGTCTTCCTCCCCTTCAGCCTCTGCCCTTTCTATCAATAAAGCCTCAAGCAGAGACACCGAGTGGGAGAAAAGGGCATTTGCTGCAGCTTAATTTGCCATGATGTTTCTGCTTAGAGAAGCAGTCGGTCTCCCCTGCAATGCAGATCCAGTGTCATACATTTCATATTTTAAGTGTTGAGATTAGCAAACACGTAATATAACTTTTCAGTGGAAAATATATTTCTGCAAAGTACGTGTAGAATGATGTGTTGAGAAATAAAAGACTTCTTTATAGCATATATAAAGAATAAATTAAATTAAAACAAATAAAATTTCAGGAAAACATTCCAAGTTACTAGTAGGCTTGTTTCCAGAGGCATCATCATAGCAGTAACTATGCCAACACCAGGGATGTCCCAGGGAAATGAGTCGTATGAGCATGAATGTGATTAGCTATGTTTGAACTTGGCCTCAGTGTTAAAAGAATCCTTTCAACCAAGCCTTCAAAAATCTAGGTTGCTGAAGGCAAAACACAGACACACACCATCATCATTTCTCCTCAGTCGTCTGTGTAATTCCACTCATGCCTTTTTTTAGTACAGTTAAGTAAGACTGAAGTGTAACTGCTCTATTGCTTGCTAGGTTTCTCAATGAAACAGCATCCTGCATCAGTTTCTCCACAGACGATGACAGCAATCTGAATGAGCTGTTATTACATAATGTCCTGTGAATGCTGCATTTTGGCTATAAAGCTTAGAGCATGGATTTACGCCAGATTTCAGAGCAGATCTGTTTCTAGCTGCACTAAACAATCCAGCTGGAACAATGTCATCATTTTACATTCATCAGCACAGAGCAAATTTTTATTTGAAAAAGAACGTTTTGTCTATAACAATAGTACACCTAATTCTTCAGCTGTTCATAAACAGTAAGCTGAGTGTTATTAAACTTTATCCCAGCTTTATGGTTTTAACACTTTCTAAAGGGTAATTCATAATATGTACTGTCAGCATACTGTATTTACTTAACTTTTTCATGAATGTGATATTGTGTTTGTGAGTGTGTGGGTGAGAAAATGAGAGAGAGAAAATGAGAGAGAGAGAGAACGAGAGAGACCAAAATTGAGAGAACAAGATTAAAAATATACCAAAGTACCATATACCAAAGTAAATTCACACATGGTAGTGTATGCTAAAGGTCTGCAAAGAACAAAACATGCCAAATGGCCTGGAGCTCCACAACACGAGAGAATGTCTGGCACTAGCATGTCTGCACATATTATATTATACTTACCTTTCTTGAACTGCTCAAGCATTGCATCAAGCTTGGTATCATTAAATACACAATGCAGAGGGTGTTTGTAGAATTGGGTAATAGTTTTTAGAGGTGTACAGTCGTCTGGATCCACGAAGGCTAGGTCTTTAACAAACAGAATGTCAACAATGTTGGACCTCTCGTTCTCAAATACAGGGATCCGAGTGTAACCACTTTGCATGACGTCAGACATTGTATAGAAATCTAGGATAGCGTCAGAAGCCAACATGAAGCAATCATTGAGTGGAGTCAGCACGTCCTCGACCGTTTTGGTCCGAAGTTCCAGCGCTCCCTGTATGATGTTAAGTTCCTCTTTCACCAAGTCATGATACGGATCTGTAACGCGGAGCATCGCCAGTAACTTTTCACGAGTGTAAAAGTTACTGATTTCTTGGTGCAACATATTGTCCAACAACTTGCTAATTGGGTAAGTTATGGGAAAAGTCGCCAGCATCAGCAGTCGTGTTAGCCAGATGGTTTTGGAAGCTATAGCCAACCCGTGTCTGGACGCAACGGAATGCGGCAGAATCTCTCCAACAAAAAAGATCAGAAACGTGCAGGCTGCGGTTGACAGCGGCGTAAGTCCTAAAATCTGGCACATCCAAACAACCAAAAAAGTATTGGTGAGCACGTTGCACAAAACCAAAGTGCAGAGCACGTAGTTGCCGTGTTTACGAACTGACTCGATCTTTCGCGCGTACTTTTGCTCCTTCTCGGTGCCGCTGTTTTGAAGCACTTTCAGCTCCACGGGGTCAAGAGCAAGCATGCTTATAACTAGCCCACTGAACAACGCAGACAGCGCCAACAGTAGCACAGACAGAGTCGCTTGAAGCCATCCGTCCGTGTGAGGTGTCCGTTCGACAACCGCGAGCCAGAAGTCTCTAGTTCGATAGTGATCCCACTTTGCCCCGTCAAAGGCACACATTGAATAATACTTTATTTTCTCACCTCTTCGGAGGTCTTTAGCAAGCAGCTCCACCAAGATGGAATTCTGGCTTGAGGCAGATTTGAAAGACCCCAGCAGTTCTATGTCAGAGCTTCGTGCACTTTCTTCAACACATAAGTTCCGCTTTGGATGTGCCTGTCCCTCTCTGCCAGGTTCGGGTTCTTCGATGAACGCGATCCACGGTGCGGCTGCAGCGTCTGCTCTGCCACTGACAGTTCGGTTGAGCCTCTGCGGAGATGCTGCATAGTATACACGCAGCATGAATCGCGTTCCCTCAGTCGCCTTCAGCACCCCATCCTCCACGGACAGCTCTTTTCCTGTATCCTCCGGGCGGAAGCCTAGTAATCCAGCAGCCGGTGCAAGGAAATCTGAGGTGAGGAGAAAAAGCAGGTGCAGCATCCATGGTCCCGAGATGCGGAGCGGGAGGAAAGCATCCGTAGCATCCGCAGCCATGATGCTGAGTGGGTAGAGAGTGTAGAAGGACATTGGCGAGCTATGTCACGTGGCGATCTCTCTCTCTCTCTTTCTCTCTCTCTCTCTCTCTCTCTCTCTCTCTCACACACACACACACACACACACTTAGCATGGTATCAGTTTATGGCTGAAAAAGTAGCCATGACCTGGAACACCTCAAGGAACGCCTTAACATTACACTGCAATGACGTAATGTCATTTAGTTCTTCGAGAATTACAAGTTGCGACCTTTAGGGTGGAAATATTAGGTCTGTACGGAAATGGCCAGTACTGATCGACTTCCCAAACACTACACAGAGAACATTTTGTATTCATACTTCTTTCTCCATGTTTGATTTTAACAACCTTTTTTTTAAAAAATCAAATCAGTAACTCTTTTGTGAAAATATAGCTAAACTATGATGCATTTGCCGAATCAGCGAACAGGTTGATTCTTCAGGAAAGCGCATTAAATCCCTTGGTTACACATGTGATGACGGTGGTTATTTTAGTCCATCTTGAGGACTAATTTGTGATTTGTCTATAAGGATCATAAGGTATATTGTAGTTCCTCTCGGTAGTTAATACGAAATAACACGCTACCATAATCACCCTTATAAGAAATGTACACAGTACCTGCGGAGCACGGAAGACCGTTAAAAAAGCCTACAAAACGCAAATAAAGTTGAGATAGATGGTCACATCAGCTGTTTACACTTTTTGTGCAAATTGATCTTCGCCGCTAGGTGGTGCTAGAGAGTAGAGAAATGCAGATGTACAAGATGGACATATAGGAAGGATAAATTGGTTATTAAAGCTATCTAAAAGGATCCGCTGTGTAGTCGGATATTTTGCATCCATCACACTATAATAATCTGCATGAGGGAGAAGGTATAGCCAGCTTTCAAGCGGATATAGAATATGAGATTTGCTTCCACAAGATGGCAGTCTTGTTGCGAACGTTACTGGTTCCTGTGGCCTATTAACGCACATAGATTACTTAGTCCTGGTAATAGCTGTAAAAAATGTTAATTGAAAATAATGGGAAATGCCCTTCAGTGTCTTGGAAGGACACCTGTTCATTAAACACTCCCTGACCCACTCAGTGTAGTTGATCCTCCTAAAACTTAGGCTATAAACGTATGTAATCGTGGAACAATGTAATTAGTCGTAAGGAGCGTTAAAACTACATCCTCAGATATTTAGACACTATATAAAGACACTTGTGACGTAAAATGTTTATATTTATTATAGCCTTTTCTTAACCCAAGAGATTAAAGAACCTGGGACTGTGCTAACAGGCAAATAGCGTAGCTAAGGCCTGCCTCGTACTGTTCAAGACTGAGGAGCGAAATGTTTTGTTGAAGAACTGTTCGCTATTAATAACGTTCGCAACATTACACGGTTCTTCATAAATTCATCTACATTTCAAGCATATCCAGCGCCTTAATTAAGACAGACTGTGAATATACAGGAGTATATTTTTGGAGGCTAAAAAGTAAGTCTATGTGGATATTTAGCGGTCTGAATTATGTTTGGTGACTATATTTGTCTGTTAAGTATCACTGCGAATTAGTGAATCAGCTAAGACTTTTATTTCCGAGGCTGCTGACGCGTTATTCGCGTTTCGAGGTTCCTTACGTGTTCTTTGTGTTTCGAGATTGCTTGCGCGATATTAACATGAAAGCTGTCATGCATTGACATAACTATTTCATCGCGTAAATTAAATTACTATGAAAAGCTGACACCTTTGCTCTTCTCTGCGCTCTCTGGGTGAGCGTGTTCGATTCCCTCTTTGGAAATCGCGTCCGAAACTAAGCAGCGCCCGAAACGTTACCCCCAGTCGTCGTAAGTTATAACTACAAATAAACAAAACATGCTTAACATCACTTTTGCAAAGCTTGTCATATCCAATAAATTGTTTTATTTCTAGCAACCAAACTGTTTAATTCAGTGTACGTTAATTTTTTAAGATAAAAAGCACAACGAATTTGACGATTACTTGTCGAGAGCGTTGGACATTGGCACATTTACATAATTTTTACGCAAAATATAGTTGCTAGCCTAATGTTCCAGTGCTATTGGTTCATTGTTACTTTTAACTACTTTTTTGAAGTATTCTACTTTCATTTGAAAAGAAAATAAAAAATATGCACGTTGAATAAATAAATCAACAGCAGCAACAACAGCAACAACTATTATTATTATTATTATTATTATTATTATTATTATTATTATTATTATTATTATTATAGATAACAATATAATTGTTATTGTTATTAATCCAACGATTCAATAACAACAACAACAACAACAACAATAATAATAATAATAACAATAATAATAATAATTATTATTATTATTATTATTATTATTATTATTATTATTATTATTATTATTATAAGGATTGTGTAACAATATAAAAGTGATTAAGTAATAATTTCATAATTTATCGAGAAACTACCAAATGCTTGTGTAATTTTATTAAATCATTATTGTTGAATATCTTTCGTTACTTTCTACCATATAAAGTTTGTATTTATTACTGTTTTGTTATTTTTGTTTATATTTTGGTATTTTGGTATTTTTGTATGCTGACTCATGAATTCTCTAAAGGGATTAAATTAGCTACTCGGAACAGTCGAAGAACAGCGACGCTGGGGCGTCAACAATCATGACACAAGGTATTTGTTTCAAATGGTGCTTGATTGTTCGGAGCCCCTGTTTTTTAAGGTGAGCTGTCCAAGGACGTTTCGGTGAATATTGCTTATGCTTATGCCGATATTAAATGAATTTAGCGAGAAGAATGAACTTTTACCCATTTTTATTTGTCATTTATTAAGACGACATACTTTTTAATTTAAACTTTATTTTATTCATAAAACACTCTGCCTTCTCTGACTTATAAATTAAATAGAATTATGTTTCTGTACTGCTAAATTAACCTGATAGCCTTGATATCTGTGTAGATGTTGGAGAGGTTAAAGGTGCTCCTTTGTTCTGAAGTAAATACTGCAGTTGGGCTGGGTTTCCGCCGTAACTCCAGCAATGGTCAGTTTAATAAATCTACATAGTCTAAAGACATATCTCAAATGAACAAATATAGTATCTTTTATATATCATAGCATCATATATATTATAGCATCGTCACACATAGAATAGAAAACGGATAATATATTTCTTCCGCTTAACACGTCTGTACATTTTCAGTTAACCATGTATTAATAATAGTCAGGTGTACGTGGTCAGAATAAAAGAATTAGCTCCACTCTGGTATATTAAAGTGTATACGTGACGTTTAAATACTCCACTTTTTGCAATGGTTTGTTCCTATCGGAGCGGTGAAAAATGTTTCTTTGGTCTTGATATCAGCAGATGCATTATACAGTGTGTAAAGTGCTACTTTTTTGTGTGATACTAACTATAGCCTAGTTATGTCTTGCGCAGCTAGTTTACTTAAAGCATTCATTATAATGAATAGAGAGGTATGGTACTAAGAGAGGTATGGTACCCTGCTCTTCATTAAGCTCAAATGTTTAAATGTAAGTAAGTGAAGTCTAAGTGATGTAAGTTTTGTTCATGCCACTTAAAAAAACCCAATAATACTACAGTTCTGTTGTGTGACGCAGAATAAAACGAGTCATCTGAATAAACGTTTTGAATTGCTTGCTTTGTACTTCTCTGGATTGTTGTGGAGGAGTTCTTTAGGGATTCTTCAGTATTTGAAAGACATTACAGGCCCTGTGGTAAACATGGCCTGTGCTTGCCTCTGTTTATAAATATTATCTTATGTGGACTACCAGGAGATGTTTCACCATGGACAAGTGGAAGGATACCATAGACAAATGGAGCTTACATTGAAAGTCAATTAGGAAAATAAACTATATACAAATATGAAGAATGATAAAAAAGAAAAAAAAACGTAAATTCATGGTCCTAGACAAAATAAGCTTGAAAGGAAATTCTGTTGTAACGGTATTTAGTCATTTAAGATGCTAAAATGAAAAAAAGCAACCTGCTATAACGGCTGCTTTTCGGAAGAAATTGCCTTTTTACATTAATGAAAATTAATAACGTTACATTTTACGCACTGATATTTTGCTATTCACGGATCACTTTCTTGAAATGGTTGAGGATTTAAAATTTCGTTTCAGATCATAAATACAAACAACAATTATATGGTACGATTGGCTTTTCATTACATTTACATTTTTCATTTTCATTTATGTGGTCATCAAATTAAAAGTAAGCAGGCTATAGGCCTATTTGTTTTGGGACTCTGGAGTAATGATACCGTTACTACTCTGATCGTTACTAGGTTACTATTCAAGCATTATTCATCATATCAGGTTTTCAACCACAGTTTGCTACAGTTAACCACGTCGATCCAATACATTTAATCTAGCATTTTGAAAGGACGCACCAGTAACCCACTATTTGGTTTAATATGCATCAGTGAAGGCTACAGGATAACATGTTATCCCTCTAAGTTTTAGATGGGACGGCTAATGTGTTTTGACCCCATCTGGGACGTGTTAAGAGAATTACTTTAGCGAGTCTAGCTATGGGCACGTCACACCGACTGGGCAAATTATTCATCACATTGTGAACTATACATTATGAATTTTTACGTTTTCGATTCTTTATGTTTCGAAGACAATTTTCCTATGATCATTATAATAGACCATCGACTATGCAGAAACATCTCAAATAAATTATGACTTACTTAAAGGTACTTAAAGGGTTTTAAAAGTGTTTTTAACTTTTAAACACTACATCAGTGCATGCTGATGTACTACACGAGGCTATATCAGTGCATGCTCAGTACACCATCATTTACTTAACGTTATAGACAAAGCGTAAATTTCTAATCCGAAAGTTATTTTAGACCACCGGTTAATATGTGCCTTCTTACCTTGATGATTAGTTGCCTCTCTTCTGGAGGGGCGGTGCTGCCACAGCTTCTGGCACCAGTTACTAAGAGGCTGTCCCCGGGGCGTGAGTTACTACAACTAGCTCCAAAACAGCGCAAGACGGGGGGTGAAGGGCACAGAAGCTCCCAGAACCAAAGAAACAAATATCATTCCTCAAAGGGAGGGACAAGAGGATTTCAGGTGACTTTAATCACTTTTTATAAGGCTGCTCTGCAGGGTCTTGTCTTAATCGAAGCGCACAGCTCCGTGCTGGCAGAAGGAAGATGCCAAAGAGATTCCTCCCTCAGATCTTCGGCTTGTCTTTGTGGCTGGCATTTATAACACACTCCCTGATGTCCTGCGCCGCTACGTACAGAAGACATGTGTCTGGAGAGAAACGGCAAAGTTTTTTGGAGAGAACCTTAATTTTACTAGACGTAAATACTCGAAGCCCGCTGAAGGTTTTGAATGAAAACTTTTTATCGTTGCAAGTGGACCCGTCCATCCTAAAGAATGGATGGCTTGACTTCTTAAGGTATCCATTTTTGACGTCTCTCCTCGCCCACCCCCGATATTTTATTAGACGTGTTTGCGCTTATGCATGTGTTTCGTCTTTTGGTTTATGTTCCATATATTCATATTCTCTTCAGTTCTGTTTTAACTGCCTCATACATGCTAAGAACAGGGGCGATATGAAGTAGCCTACTTAAACAGGATAACCTAGCTAACATCCCTACAAACATATTTCATCTTCTGGAAGTTATTTCGTGTTCTGGTACACATACATTTGAATGCAAATAAATTCTCAGTACTCCGGCAGACCGTTGCACTCATTTGCTCATGGTGATGTGTTTTCTAGAACAGACTGCTGGTATTGTCAGCACTGTATGAAACATCTCCCGTTTATACTGGTTGCGTTGTTACACTATTTAAATGAAAAAAAGCAGTTACTGCTGTTCTGACAGGTTAAACGACAGTGGGATTCCATCGGGAGGTGTCGATGGCCTCACATCGCTTTCCCCCTATCTCATTTCATTTGGTCAAGTCGGCTATGCTACACCATGCTGACGCGGAATGCCGAAAATCCCACGGCATTACGCTTTTGACCGACGTCTCCTTTTTTCCAATGAAACTCTCTAGACGCTTTGTGGGATGGTACTTGGCAATAGCTTTTTTTATGTCATAAAAAACTTACAGATGTGTAAAAAACGGTCAATTAGCTAAGCTATTATTCGTATTATGTACGCTACACTATTGTCACTACGAGCGTTGTTCACGCGCTGTTTTGAATATGCAATGATTGCATTTGTTGATGCTGTGTACGTTTTAGGCCAGGGCTTGACCTGGAAGTGAATTTAAACATTCAAGACATGCCCCAGCAGTCAGCATCAAAGACTTACTATATAGCAGTTGTCGAACAGTAATTCTCACAACTATCATATTTCAACAGCGTTGTTGGATTTGGATAGACACTTCTTTTATAAACGAAAAGCTATGGTATCGTTGCAAATTTCCTTATTTTGGCACATTAGTTTGAGTCTATTCAAAGTAAACTACTGCCATGTGTTTTTAGATCAAGATTTCCTGTAGTGTGCACATTTAGTTTCCTACTAAACATTGCTGTAACAAATGTGAAATCGTATATTCTTTAAGGTAACTAGTATAATAGCATGTCAAAGGATCGTGCATACAGCTGTTTTTATCCTGCGTGAGGGGCCTATAGGGTAAATAAATAACAACACATATTTCGTGCTAAAAAGATGATTGATATGTGCATGCAGTAGACGCGCCCACCGCAGAGGCCATGTTAACTCTGCTTGAAATAATATTGTCTTTTGTCGTGGTTTGATACCTGGAAAGCGAGAAATGTTTATCATTGACAATTTAAATCCAGATTTTCTTTGTGTGTCTCTGTGTGTGTGTGTGTGTGTGTGTGTGAAAGAGAGAGAGTGTGTGTGTGAGAGAGAGACAGAGAGAGAGAGAGAGAGAGAGAGAGAGAGAGAGAGTGTTCTATGTCACTTAGACACGATTTTCTTTTGTCTGTTTTAAAGCTTGCGACGAACGCTATACTTTCTACACAAATCGAGCACAGCCATGGAACTGGAGTAGACTAGGACTTTTTAACATGGCTGTATAATGAAGAATTTTGTAGTCGAGAATGCACCTCTTAAAAAAGTGTCTTAAGACAGGATATGTCTGCTTTGACAGTGAGAAGGCACGCTGTCCACAATATATAATATAATTGAAAAACAAACAAAACAACAATTCCTGCTACCTCTACTAATACAGCAGTAATAATAATAATAACAGCAACAACAACAATAATAATGGTTAAATTATTTAAAATAGATATTGATACTTGGTAGATAATAAAGGCCACATTCTAAAAAGCAAAGTGTGGATCTTGCCGTGAGCCATAACCCGGCCAATAAACTGGCCTTGAGCGCATGGAACTGTATTTGCTGTATAACCCGCTAATTCTGCGGTAAGCAATTGCTGTCATTTCTCTTTTAAGAAAAACCATTCAGATATCACATGTCCTAAATTATGAGTGTGTAGTTGATCTATGAAATTAAACGGAAGACATCGTTACATTTGAAACATTACACAAATAAGATTTTCACGCTTTGCGCGCTGTGTGTGTGTGTGTGTGTGTGAGAGAGAGAGAGAGAGAGAGAGAGAGAAAGAGAAACAAACACACAGAGAGACAGTGAGATAATCGCTTGTCCTTGCCAGTCAGTAGTAAAAGTGTAAAAGTATAAGAGCATTCATATAAACACTGTTTAGCGTCTTATGTTGATATATGGTAGTAGATTTTTAGACATCTTAATCTTCCACCCCAACCTATAATACAAACTTTAGAGTTCTGTAGAGTTTCTAGTGGTACAGTTCTATTCCTATTTTTATGACTGTTTGTTTCTATCTTTTTAATTTAACTGGTTTTAGTCTGCAGTCTACACACTACGTTATAATGAACTAATAATGCAGTCTACCCACTACGTTATAATGAACTAATAATGCAGTCTACACACTACGTTATAATGAACTAATAAGTAAGTAAGCAGTGGATACACGCTTAAGCGTCTATTTGATATTAAAATAGTGTCACCATATAATCTGCTTCCTTTTATGTCACTCTGCACGATGTACATCTTTTCTTATAGTGTAAGAGACCCGGTAACGTTTATCATTTTTAGATGATCTTTTATACTGTTTTTTGAGGGGAGTATGGAACTAGAGAGTGGGGTAGTCCGACCTGTAATAATATCTAGGCGTGCATATGTTGCATTTTTATACGTTTTAATATTTCTCTTTTTTTTTTTAATGCTGTGGTTTTCATGCTTTTTTAATGCATGTCTGTAGTCTATATTTCTGAGTTACATTTAAAAAGGCATCTCAAAAAACTTTTGTTATTTGGGATCAAATTATTGTTAGTCTTATCATTATAAACCACTCATAATTCACATCAGATCTGACTGTAAACAGATGCTTTCTGTGCCCTCAGTTCCAAGCGCTTAGTAACTTTGGCCCGGGGACTTTCACCGGCATATCTGAGGTTTGGGGGCAAGAGGACAGACTTCCTCCAGTTCCATAACCTGAAGAATCTGGCTAAATTCAGAGGACCAGGACCAGATTACTACCTCAAAAATTATGAGGATGGTAAAACACCTTTTCTTCATAAGGGATGCATTGCAATATTTGTTGATTCAGACTAAAACGAATCTAATATTTTTTGATAAATACAAAATATGTATAATAATTGCTACAGAGATATTGTTAATCAGTTTGATTTGAACATATGTAATAGCCACACATACATTCAAAGCATTTTGCAATACCTAGCCTGTTCAAGGCTTAATACATTTTCCCCAGTAACATAAATTGAACAGTAAAACTGATTTACTGTAGACACTTTTCTAATTGTCCTCAGTATCTCCCCAGACATTGTGCGCAGTGATATTGCCCTGGACAAGCAGAAGGGCTGTAAACTGGCCAGCCATCCTGACATGATGTTGGAACTGCAGCGGGACAAAGCTGCTCAAATGCAGCAGGTTCTACTGAAGGAGCAACTCTCCAACCTCTACAGTGACGTGACAATAACAGGTAGGAGACCACAGCGACACTTGGAGCAGGTTCATTTTCTTGCGGTCCAGAGAGATCAGCTGGGTTAGCCTCGGAATAAGGATACGAGTCCACTAACCCAGTTAATGGATGTGTCTGAGCCTGTGTGTATAAGCAAATATCTTTCTGTTCCCACGTTGATATCTGGGATTTGGCTGCAGTGCTGAATATCTCTGCTGTGAAATTGCACCTCTTGGTGAAATTCATTAGTTAGTCATTAGAAAGGGGGCACTAAATGTGTGCCCCTTGCTCAAAAATGAAATGAAAACTGTAAAATTTGATATTTAGAAATATTTTGATATATGTAGATGTATACACTTCAAATCTTTATCTACGTACATTTCTGTTGTTGCTTTCTGCTCTTGTAGTCATGTGAGAACTATAAAAGAGCGACATTATGGACTGAGTGGACTGAAGAAATAGAATAGAAAAAAACCCCTTACCTGATGCTTGTAGAAAACATTCGTGTGGTATTGAATTCGGTTCTGCTTAAAAAAAAGAACAGCATATAAATTATCTAGTAGTTTTCACTTTTACGGGTTCTCCTAAGCCATGAGAAGTTGTGTTCAGAATAGTTTTGCAAAGTAGTTTCCACTGATTTTAACATTATTTGTTTAGTGAGTGAAAACAGAGAGGTGCTGCTTCAAGAGGGAAATGTATGCTGAGAGTTCACACATTAAATGCTGGCTGGCAGTTCTGCTGTTAAAATGAGCAAAGTATTATTTTTTTAATATGCACTTTAAACAGTGCTCTTTGAAGTCTAAATTATGCTTTATTGAAAGCATAAATGAAAGAATTTAAGAAACATTTTTGGTTTTCCCTGGTAAAGTCTTTTCTGAACAGGTGCCATTGTCTTATTATTAGTGAAAACAGTAATGTAACAGTTGGCCGAAAACAGATGATCTATTCCAGCCAACCATGAGGAGCTTATTTGTGTTATACTGATTTACTGTGGAAATGTTTGACTACATTTCAGTTCTCACACAAGTCATGCAGTCTATTTTGCTGATTCTACTTTATACTTACAGTGCTATGTTTCCTTGAGTAATTTAATCCAATGTAAAGTATGAAATTAAATTAAATGTGGAATAATCCGAATATATGTGAAATAGCATCAAATCGACGACACGGCTGTATTCTGATTTTCACATTGTTTTTGTGAAGTGCATTTTTGTTGAGTCGTGTTTTTCGGAACTAGATTCCATATGACACACTGGCAATATCAAGAATTTCTCTCCACGGGCCACAGTATGTGTGCCATAGCAGGAAGCCTGTAGAGTATGTAACTGGTGGGAGGAGGTTCTCCAGTCTGAGGAATTAAGACATGTGAGCAGAGTGTTGAGACGGATAGGCCTGTTACCAATCAGAATGCCCCCCGTGTAGAGTCCTTGGCAGGTGGGAGAAGTGGTAAAACACCTCTCCTCCATCCTTTTCCACTCTCTGTCTGTGACCCTTGCTGACCTGCTCTCATTATGGCGAGAATTGTACTAGGCGAAAAAGCACCCCTGCCAGTTAAAACAAACCGTGGTGAGACGAGCCGAGGTCAAACTCTCACCTTTCTCGCTGTCATAGTTTAGTCCAGGTTAGTTAAAGCAAACCATCTGAAACAAGTCAAGGTCAGGGTCAGTCGATGCTCTCGAGTTGCTGCAGTTCTGTCCTGATTTCACGACCTGCATGCCTGCCCTCTGCCCTCTGTCTGCCTTTTATACTTTATAGACAAAGTCAGACAGCAGCCATTTTGCTGCAGTTAGTTATACTGTTATGCTGTGTGATCCTATTTTACTGCATGTGTAACAAAACAGGGCAAATCATGGGAAAACATACAGGATGGGAATGTATTTTATTTTTTAGAAAAATAGCATTTTAACACTGCACATATCTATCACAGCCGCTGTTACTAGCCAGTTATCACAGACGTTAAATTACAGCCCTGTTGTGTAGACAAAACCCAGACACCCTACGAATCCATAAACCACTTACAGCATATTTCGACACAGTGAACATGATGAATATCCTCGCTAGGAAGTTTGACATGATTTTTTTTTTCCACTCTGCTACATCAATGCAACTCATATGGAATGTAGTTGAATGCAGTGAAATTCTGCGTTCAGTATTATAATGCAAAGATTACCGTCACCTGTCTCCTGCGGTGCTTCAGGTCACAGTGGAATCCTCCAGCATGCCTGCAATCCTGAAAGCTTTCTCTAGACTCTCAAGAGAACAACATTAATCATAATCTCATGACATCTCTGCCTTGCTTCCTCACATGGATTTTCTATTTCTTGTCATCTTTGCTGCTCATTCATTCCTCCTGTGTTTAATGTTGACTCTGAGACTTTCTCTGACTCCCTGTAGCATTTGTTTTGAACGTGCTTGCAGAGATGCATCAGGACCTTCTCAGTTGCATGTTTCTCAACTGTTGCTTTGTATTGTTAACATGTTTGCAATATTCAAAGCTATTTCCTGCCCCCCCCTCAACTGAAGACAAATGACAGGAAATTGTCCAGTGAGTGTAGTTTAGGGTTTAACTAAAGGTGCCCTTTAACCTCTCATTTTCGTTGACAGCAGTAACTACTTGAGTTTTCATCTCATTAAAAGCTCTTTAAAGGAAGATCTTGTGAAAATGGTATTGACAGTACTCTGTAAAAAATCAACTTTGTTTATTCAGAGGTGGGATGCCAGGGCTGTCTGTTCTTGTAAACTTCCTGTATAAATGGTTCCTGATTTAATTAAATGGTAATATGGTGAGAAATATTTTGCCACTCTGCATAGAAAGTCTTTTTTAATTTATAGATCAAACAAGACTCTGGTTGTGGCGTTGAAGATGATATTCAAGTTTGTTTTTGCCCACTGTGGCCATGTATGTCTATGGTTGAGTGTGTTGCTACAAGAGTGTTGGTACTTAGGCTGAAAAGATTGCTTGGGTATTTTGATGAATACCGCATGGTAGCGTGTCATTTTTCTGGACTTCATGTCCTCTCCAGTCGTCACATCCTCTTGCTGCTCATCAGGGCTGGGTGTAAAATGACTCACAGAGTTGCATGCTGTGACTCCCCTCCCCCAGCTCCCTGCACGCGTGAGAGCACGCGTGAGAGCACACGTGAGAGCCAAAACAGCGAGCGCACGCAGCGCAGCATGCTGGGCGTGTGCCAGACACTCCAGCAGATGTTGCCGTCTGAAAAGAGAAACACGAAACACTTCTCTTTTTTCAGTTTCTAGGACGTTAAACAGATGAAAGGCCCTGTACAGCGATATATACACACAAGCCCACATACACATACTCGCATAGAAACAGACTCCTTCAAGAATCCTCCCTCCCAAGCACACTCATATCCATACACACAAGGCATTATACTCATACTGTTTAAACTACAGTCACTAAAGGGAGACACACACACACACACACAGAAAGAGAGAGAGAGAGAGAGAGAGAGAGAGAGAGAGAGAGAGAGAGAGAGAGAGAAAGGGATGTTGGCGTATGTAACATGAACATTTACACTATCTAAGCACTTGTGAGGCCTGACTAAACAGAATTGTGAATATATGAGACACTAATACTTACAAAACAATCTCTTCAATCTAAAATAAGAGTCTATCAATGTCAAGCGTTACTTTGCCTGATTCAGTTACATTTAACTACCAAACCACTATAGATTTAGGAAAAATTAAATAGAAAAAATTGATAAAACTAAAAACATACATTCTGGAAGATTTCTACAGAGCCTTGAAGAATGTCTCTGGGGTAGTGTCTTATCATATAGTGCTCTTGTATGACAAGAGTTCAGCTCTATTTGAGCTTCTCTTTATATAAGTTTGTTGTTCATAGTCAATGTCTTATTTATGATGACAAGAAGACCACAGTAATTGAATGTTATATCCACTTCCTCTTGCAAAATGCAGTATTTTTTTGTGTTTGGATCAATCTTGCTGTGATAATCATCCTGATCTGTTCAGTCATTTTCTTCTCAACATGCTTCACTCTCTAAATGCTTCTTTCGAAATTTCAGTGTGCCAACTTCTCTGGTACCGAAATTTGAATCCATACTCAATTGTTGAGAACCAAAGGACCAAGTCTTGCAGTTTTAAATTACGTTTACCTCTCCAGGTTTCCTTTCAGAGTTTGTATCTATGAAATTAGAACTGAAACTATATTAGTTTACATATTTTAGTGGCTTTATAAAGACACACCCACGAATAGGAAACTTCAAATTAACCACTTTCTGCCTTATAAATAAATGGCCCTGAGTCCTCCTGCTTTCAGGCGTGTTTTTTTATTTATTCTAAAATACTGGAGGTTTCTTTTAGAGAACATGTCAAGCGCTGTACAAACTTTAATCATGCCCACCATTTATTGACCCACCAGTTACACTGAATTATATTTTTCTTCATTTTATGCCTAATGTAAGTTGTAGAAAATCCCCACCTCATATGTAAGTCTTGCCTTGCAGTGGACTGTCGTTGGAAGATATGACCAAATGCATACCTCCCCTGTGTAGACTAGTCATTTTGGCTTGTTATTCGCGCTGCATTGTAAGACAGCTGGATATGGGTGAAGATATTAGCTCCTCAAGTCAATAGATACATCGGATTGGCAGGTATCAGCAGAGAACAAGAGCAGGGCCTGTCGAACCTTAACCCTAGCTCCCACCATTCTGTTGTTTTTGACTGGTTGCGCCATGCAGGGCTCATGAACAACATTGATTTTTATTCATTACCAGAAACAAATAAAGAACCTTGTGATGAATGAGAGTCGAAAATAAAATCCCAGCAGCGGCTTTGCCTCCTAAGTCTCAAGTGCTGACATGAATTAAATGTTAATTAAAAATCAAAAGAACATTTTATTTTGTTCATATGCTAGTGCCATTAATGACAATGATGCAGCAACTCTTACCAGTTTTACAAGTGGATCGTTGTAAGGGATTGAACGTTACCATTCTGATATTAGGCTCTATTTCTTCTATTTCGTTCGTGTACTGGAAGGTCTTCAGGTCCTGAAGTGGAACATGCATTTTCCATTACTCCAAGGCATGTTTTATTTCCTTAATTTGACACTCATGCTGTCAGCCCAATGCATGCGCTTGCCTCATGAGTGTGGTTGTATTTGTCTCTTTCAAGGAATTTGCAAAGCTGGTTATATTGTCAACAAGCATTACAAGCAGTTGTGAAGAGAGTACTGGTGGTTGCATGGAGCCATATGGACTAGTATTTGGTTGTACTTTACCACAGCCATTTCACCTGGCAGGTTGGGGTCTTGTTTGAATAATCTTTGTGATTATATTTCAAGTGAATTCTTTGGTGAATTAAACACCGACACAGGTTTGTTTCTAAGCCTATCGGTTTACCAAACACCCTATTCCATTAATGAAAAGTAACGGTCTGGACCATAAACAGCCGTCACTATGAAGTTTGAGACCTAATGATGGACGTGTTCATTTTGACACATTTGACACATTCATGCATACCTTCACAGTAATTACCTGATTGAGTGGAGTCCAAGAAATCGAGTGTCAGTGTTCCATTACCCTGTGACTGCTGATCACAGACAAGGCACCCAGCGTTCATCCCCGAACCTGCGCTCACTCTCCTCTGCACTCTGCTCCCAGCTGCTCTGTCATGTGCGTTCAGAAGTGTGGGAGATTTGTGGCCCGAGAACATCTCCTCTGATCGGCCTTCTTACTCCTGTGCATATTGGGTTTCCCTTTTCTCCTGGAGCAGTTTTATATATTACAGCTGCTGTGGCCTCAGCTTGCCTGTAACGGTGTAACGTTTGGGGGGGTCCAAGGAAGTATATTAAATCCAAAATATGTAAGTTAGGTGTTTAAGGAGATTGACAGTTTTGTGTGTTGTCAAGCATTATCCATCATGATGATGTTTTCCTATTGATTTTATGATTTTTCGACATTTTTTTTTCAGTGCAATACCAATCCTGTACTACAAGAACTGTAGGTGGAGAATTGGATAACTGTACATGTGCTTTCAAGTTTCTCCATTAAGTAAATATATGTAATTTGTTTGGTACAAAAATTAAATGTGTGGGTCATATGACTCAAAATTGTATGATTATAAACCTTTTGACAAATTGTAAGTAAGTAAGTAAGTAAAACTTATTTAAACAACAGTTTTCACAGACACAAGCCACAAAGTGCTTTACAAAAACATAGCAATATTCAGCACATAAAATATACAGCACAACACACTACAAAACATTTCTGGCTGGTCCATTACCTAAAGGAAGGTCTTTAGCTGCTTTTTAAAAGACTCCACAGAGCTCGGCGATCTTAAAGAAGGGACAATGCATTCAGTTTAAAAGCGATGTCCTCAAATGTTTGATCTCCATGGGTTTTTAAATGCGAACGTGGAACAGACAGTAAATTTAAATTGTTCGACCTAAGAGAACGTGCTGATAAAGTGTGTGGGAAGCAGATCGACCACATACATACGAGCCTAACCGTGCAATGCTCTGTATGTAAGTGTAGGAATTTTAAAATGTACCTCATACTCAACAGGAAGCCAATGCAAAAATGCTAACAATGGAGTAACACGGGAGCATCTATTTGACTTTAGCCAGTAAATCTTGCTGCAGCATTCTGAACTGCATGCAAATGATCACAAACACACATACTGCATTTGAAACTACACACCTCAATTTTACTGATATTTCTTAAGTGAAAAACACAAGATGTTGTCAGTTGTTTAACATGTGTTAATATACCTCGACAGGCTTGGGTGAATAGCAGGAACAAGAAGCCTGAGATTTTGTTTAATCATTGGGGTAACCTTTTCAGGAGCAGTTGTGAAACTTTTGATTTTTGACTACACCTCCTATATGCATTAATATGGAAAGCCTCTTTTTATATTACAAAATTAACCCCTTTTGAGAAGGATGATCACACTGGTGTGATCATTTGTGGCTGGTCTGTGTGTTGTATCATCACTCTGGTGTTCTACATTAATTTTACAATGTACTTCTGTACTGAAGAGTTTACTCCTGAAAGGGTTAAGACTCAATGTGTTAAGTGACCTTTGGCATTGAATTTGTATACATTTCATATTCCAGGAATGGGTGGAAAGACAGTTAAATTGTTGGAAAAAGGAATAGGGAGAAATGTAATTAATCTACAAGCAGTTAGTTCATTTATGTTTTATTGATATGCCCAACTGTCTGTTTGTAAATGTAATAATTGACAACAATTCAAGAAAGCTACACATTTAAACTAGACATTTAAACTTGCTTAAGCTTAGTCTGTATATGATGAAGGGCCTCTGTCTGTAATGTACTGTTTCTTTGTAGACCTTGTGTACTTCACTACATGTTTAAATATCTCTATTGTCCTACTACAGTAAATATCTCTACTGTCCTACTACAGTAAATATCTCTATTGTCCTACTACAGTAAATATCTCTACTGTCCTACTACAGTACACTGCAGTTACTCATCAGGAATATATGATGTGCTGCCTATTTTTTATGCAGAAGGCAAGATACAGAGAGGTTCCAGAATATTAGAGTCACTGTGTCAGAACATATGAGAAGGTATAAACTTCCAACCTACTTGCGAAATATGGTAACTAGAGTCAAGTTTATACACAATTGATGACCTTTTAAAGTCCATATTGAGTGCATATGGGATGTCTTGGGTTGTGATTGATAGATCTCATAAGTTTGTTTTGCATACAGTATGTTCATCAAACCGCATGGAGGAAAAATATGTATTACTGTTGGAATTTTATGAGTCCATAAATGTGTAATGAAATTTGCTCTGGTCAGGAAAGCTTGGAACAGTGAAGTAAAATTGAGTTTTCTGTGGTATGTAAGAAAGTCCCACACTTGATTCAAGTGGTGACTGGGGTGCTTTCAATGGCTGGGGGAGGAGGGGGTCCAGCCAAAACTCTTTCCTGGTCCTTATTCCCCCTTCAAGTGAGTGACAGGATCTGACACCTCTAACCAAAGCCAGATGGAGGATTTACTTCAACTGTTGACTGGGCGTAACATAGAGCCAGTGGGGCTTCACTGCTGTCTGTTAGCTCTCTGCCCATTAGTACTATTAACAGGTATTTGGTCTATCTTGTGGTTAGTGTGTCTAGTAGAGTTTTTATTGGTTTCTTGAAGAAACAAAGGCTGTTAAAGATTGAAGCATCTTATGCCAATTATTCAATTAACAGTGGATTCTTGGATTAAAAGCTTATTATAAACTGAAATTAGAAAGTAACATTGTGAACTAATTTTGGTTTGTCAAAGCCATTTACAGGAGCATGAAGCCATCTGCAAGAACATAAGAGCTTTGTTTGAATATTCAAGCAAATGTGAAAACGAATAGGTCTCCATTCAAACAAGGGGAAGAAACAGCATTCAGTACACTAGAGCTATCAGTATGAGACACAGTTAGGTTCCTTCGGTCAGTTCAACTCCCAAATCATGCATTAAGAGTTAATAGTTGTATCTCAAAATATGAGGAGTAGTGAAGTCCGTTTAGATGGGAAGTCTGCATTGAGAATAAAAAGCATGGACTCACAAAAGTGTGGAATGTGGGTCTGGACACACCTTGGAGTGTAAAGGGTTAAATTACGGTGTCTTACATCCAGAGTGTAAATAATGTTGTTAAATGAGCTGTCAGGCAGGTGTAGCACAGTGGGATCAAGAGAACACCTGATATCTGTTTTGGACTCATATAACTGACCATAAAAAGTAAATGTATGTTCACTGATAGGTCACCCACATAGAACACGTATTTTGATGTCCTGAGTCTTAGGTAAATGTTTGAAAAGGGCTCCACTCTTTTCTAAGTAGCAAGCACTCCAGAAAGTGCAGTGTATCATTGTGTTGCCAGACATTGTTTCCTGAGAGCCCTAACTGATAACTCATGTCTCTTTCAACACCTCATAAAGGATGTAGTAGTAGTGTCAGCTACCCCTTATCCACCATTACATTATATTCTTACTTATCACTTGTCATCTCTGCTGGAGCAGTTGAGAGAATATTGATAGAACAAATGTCTTATTTAACAACTCATGGTAATAAGGTGTAGTTACAGTATAGGACAATGTACTCCAAAATCACACAGTTACCTATTCATGTTCTTTTGTTTGCTTACATAGCATTTCTATATGAGGTAACATAGTTACATATGCTGTATTAGTGCAGAGACCTGTCATGACGTCACACCTCTATCATTTATATAAGCTCTTATAGGATTAAGGAAACACAACAATGTGCATTGTTTATCCACCTGTATATCCATGCAATGTCACAGTAAACATGAAGGTCCTTGATTGTGAAAAGTGAAATACTATAAAATGTAGAATGGCATGTAGGTGCCATTGAATGCAAGTATAAGCAGGTTTTCTACTATTAATAATAGTCTAATGAAGCTTCACAGCTCTTCCGTATTTCATGCGTACTGCACATAGCAGTACACAACAGGTCCATGTGGTTTAGCTCACCCTGTCAGTGCATGCTGCACTGCACGGGGGACTGTGGGCAAATTCGGCTTAAGGGAAATCCTTTGATGTGTGCTGTAAAAGAGGCAAAGAGCAGTTCGGTTTAGTTCTGCCCCTCTTATCTGCCCTCCTTCTTTAAAGTGACAAAATAATAATGGAGTGATTACTGTAGCAATTACAGCATTAGTGGGTAGTAACAGTTCCAGATAGGTAATGTTGTCAGGAATGTTAAGTCTCAACACAGTCTTCTTTGAAGAGATCATCTTATTTGTGGGAAATGATGAGGCAGCACTTTCTGAAATACTGTTGTACTGCTCATTCAAGTACTTGTATTTCTTTTTAACATATTTTGGTATTTTAAATATATGCTTTTATGTATTGTTGATATTCCAAAAATATATTTTATTAAAGCTATCGGACACTAATTTAAAAACACATGAAAAATCCTCAGTACATTAACTTTATAAAAGTTAATACTTATTGTAAACAGTGGGCCAGATATTTTCAAAGTTTCAATATTTCAATTATATTTATTTCTTTATCTTAACAAGTTCAATTGCTTAACAGTGTTCAAATATTTCCATGTGCAGCAGAGAAATGCAACTAATCAGGCCTTGTAGATAATGTTGTTATAATGGTAACAGTGCATATCTGAATGAAAACAACTTTCTAGCTTAAGACATTGTTTTAAAAACCTTAAATATACCACATTAGTTCATTTGGTTTCTAATGAAAATATAAATGTATGTAAGTTTACTGAAGCACTTTTCAGTAGCAATATTTAACATCTATGTTTAGAAATAATCTCACAATCGAAAACTGTCCTCACAAGTGGTTTAGTTTTGTGTTTGCATGTTATATAAGGCATTTAAAGAGGTTGATGTAATTTGGCACCGACTTTAGTCTTTGACTTCATCAAGTGTAGCTCCAATCAGCCCAGCCCAGGTCTGTTGACACTACAGGGAAATCGGAGTCCAGCATACAGTCCTGTGCTGTCTTGGCCATGTGTTGGTGCATAAGGCAGTCTTTCTGAGGAAGATTAATGAGTGTACACAAATGTGTGTGGATGTATATACACTGGCGTGTGTTCTGAGATGTTAACACATCACTCAGTCCTCTATCCTTTTCACTGCCAACCACATGGCCTTACACACATGCACAAACACAAAGAATCACTGACACACACAAACACACAGCACAGATTCAGTCACTGACACACACAAACACACATGATGTGTACCTGGAATTTCATTAGTATCAGCCAGACAGACAGACACACAAACACACACACACACTTTTATACTGGACATACCAAATCAATCAAAAACAGGTGTCTTCATAACTTTAAATGTGCTTGAATATAAAAAGTGGTTTGACCTGAGCATTTTTTTTGTAAAACATGCCCGATCAAGTGAGACTCTCTGTGTAATGCTGTGTTTATAAACATGAGCGTACTTGGGTTTGTATGACATGCAGTGTGCACTTCAGACTACCACAGGCGTAGCAGGACTATTGAAACCATATTTTCACTCACACAGTATTTGCTATGAGAGTTAGTTTAGGTTCAAGCCCTCCACGTTTCTTCTCAGTCTCGTCACTAATATAGGAGAAGAACAAAGAAAGGCATGCATTTCCTTTCAGAACAAGTCTGTAATAAAAGTGTGTAATTTCATTTAATGTCATGTGACTATATCCAGTGCAATGCATATAATTAAGGAAACCAAATGACATTCGGTTTGGAA
>JAOXYF010000009.1:7630346-7695981 GCA_028565775.1 Sternarchorhynchus goeldii
ATATATCCACAGATGATTCCAGATAAGTAACTGCAGTGCACCGTAGTAGGGTATATATGTGTATATAATATATACTTGTTTAGTGTATGATAATACATAAAAATGATTTTCTTTCTACACAGTCATGTAAATGTAGGTTTAAAAACAGCAGAGCTCTAATGGCTTCAAAGAGAATAAGGGCAATAATTACAGTGAGGCAGCTAGCATAGAGTAAGGCAGCTAATCAGATAAAAAAAACAGCTTTAAGTGGAAGCATATCCTATTAAAGGGACAAGAGGGTCTTCTTCCTTGCCTGTGGAACCTCACCACCTCTGAAGATAATAATCATTAACTTGTGTTGTTTCTTTCTTGTAATTGAAGTTACTTTGTATCAATTTGCTTTAATCTGATCTGGGAACTGAAAGACAACAATTTCATGATCAGTTACAAATGCTCGTGAAGGGTATGATGTTGCATTATAAGTAATTTGCAGTCAGTTGATTTGTTGAGGGAAGGATAATTGGAACACAACCATTTAATGTAACTTTTAATGGTACTGATTTTTAGGCATAAGTGTAAGTAATATAGTAAATTGCTAGTATTCCTAGGTTGAATGAGTTATATTTTTTAAGGAAAGAGACATTCCTTGAGTTGAATCCCCTGAGTCTCTAAACTTTAAGTTGTAGTTACTGAATTAGGAAGAGCAAAAGAAGAAAGATCACAGCTTTAGTCCAACTTTAATCATGATCTTTAATGAATATAATTGCCTTATAATTAAAGAATTAAATAATATTTCATGGCTTGTAGCTTTCCGCACAGATAAGTAAATAGTCATGTAATTAATAACACTGTATGAATTTTAGACATCAAAGGTCTGTGTAGGGACCTTTCTTGCAGTGACTGTTTTCCTTAAACATTATGGATGTTGCCAGGCTATGGAAATGCTTGGCTTTGAACTTTTTTTTTTTTCAAGTTTGGAATATACAGTTCCTGACCATTGCTGTAGGTAATCACTAGTCATAAATGGAAATGCTCTGGCTCAGAAATGAGCCGTAGCACTCTGGTTCAGTCTTGCTTGTTATGGAAGTCTTATGTCTGTGATCAGATAGCTACCCTGACAATATCCAGACCCCTCTCTTTCCATTACGTTGGCTTGGGGGGATTCAGGTCCTTTAGCTCCATTCTTAGCGTTCGAGTTGCTACTGAACTTGCTTACAAAAGTTCATGCACTCAGTTTCAAGGAAGTTCATGGAGGTGTTTCTTTTTTTCCTATAATACGACAGTATAGTATGGCTATTAGCATTACTTACTGAGTTAACTGCAACACTTTCAATTGAACGTAGTTCATCGCAACATTAAGATGCCTGAGTAAACCTTTGGTTATAACTAGACATAAATGAGTAGAGTAGGTGTTAATTCACCATTAAAAATATTTGTTTTGTGTTCTTCTGTAAGCTGTAATATCTCACCATAATAATTCAAATCATACATTGTATATATGTATATTGAATACAGTTAATATCAAAATTGCATTATAATTAAAATACTAAAGAAAAATGTCAGAATCACAGGAGACCAATTAAACAAATAAGCACAATATTAAGGTCAGAAACAATATTGTTTTCCAATATTTTCAATGACTTTCAGTGACTCATTTTGTAATTTGTCATTTATCTGTTATCTACAGTTCACTTAAGCTATCACACAGTGATAGTAGTGTGTAAGAGATAGACATAGAAAGAAAGAGCGAACGACAGATACAGTGAGAGAGAGAGAGAGAGAGAGAGAGAGAAGGAGTCTATCTGATTTGGTCTATCTGGAAACACTTTGGGTCTGCTGTAAATGTGAACCAGAGTTCAGTTCCTGATGTCCTCATTGTATTTTGCCATGTCTGTTGGTAAAGAGCCCTTCACAATGTAATTACCTTACTTCAGCTACATTCAACTGATCACATCTTGCTGCTTTTAGGACAAGTAGCTGTTCTTTCAGTGTGATTACCCCTGAGAGAAAGAGTCACTACGAGAGAGTAACCAGTAACATGCTGCATTGTGTTGTGTGTGTGTGTGTGTGTGTGTGTGTGTGTGTGTGCACGTGTGTGGGCGCATGTGTGTGCATTTGCATATTTATGTGTGCAAAATTAAATGAAATAAAACACAAAATAAAGTTTGTTGCACAATGAAGTACAGAATTTATTATTTGTGCATAATTTATAATTCTTCATCATATGAAGATACCAAAAAATGCCCTATTTTTAACAGAATTATGTATAGCATAGGGTGCAAAATATATCAGTTATTTGGGCTCATTATAGTTACAGCTAGATATGTGTTTGGCATAGCTTCAGGTTCCTCAACAGTGACAGCTCTTGAGCAATAGTCTGTTCAAGGAGAGGAGGCCCTGGGTTCGCTCAGGCCCTGGCCCACATCTGGTTCTGCTTCTCCATCTGCCCTGACAGCATGGTCCTGCTTTACATCCACCTGCCTTTGATACAGCTTTATCTCAATCAGCTCAATATGCTAAAGGCTACACAACAGGGAAGACTCCCATAATGCTCCTCGTCTACAGCGAGGTGGGCTTCCCCATCAGCTCTGACAGATGCTAGAGAGATTCCCCTCTTGCAGTCGTCTTTAAAGCTTGATGCATGCACCTTTTAAACACATATTTGCTTGCTTTGGACGCCATGCAGTTAGATTTGCTCAGTGGGTTTTTTTTGGTACTTCCCATTCTCCTTAATTTTGTACCCAATTAAGTGATGCATTACACTATTTAAAGTCTTTGACCATTAGACTAAAACACATTTTATGTGGCACTGTTATTCAAGACATTATCTAATGTAATATGAACCACACGGCCATGTAAACATGCTTTCAGCTAGGTTTTCTCTTGAATTAATTAAATAGTTACGCACCATCACTGGTGTGCTAACTGTGTTTTATGTTGTCTTGAAAGATTTAATGCTGTGTATCGTATAAAATCAGGTATTTAGCAGACATGTTAATGTGCACATCTGGAGAGAGTATTTTTTTATTTGGGTTAAACGTGACTGTGTTAAGGATCTACTTGAATATCCACTTGACTATGACCCACTTGATTTATCTAATATGTTCTTTTCCTCCGCTGTCCAGTGGTTTCAGGTCAGACTGAAAATTTCATAATCACATTAATAATTACAGAGCCCATGTGATTTTAAGACAGATGTACCAGCAATTATTATAGTACAGAGAGAGTGGTTTTACCAGATTTTCATACATATTTCAGTATCCCCTGAGTATATCATGATTTTTCAATTCTGGCATACATTCTTTGGCTCATCTTTGACCAAACAGAAACATATTTATTATGGACTTAATTTGGTTATATGCAGAACTGATCATGAGTACCATATGACAGTTAAGTAAATACAGCAACCTTGAAACTCAACTCTACTGGTACATCACACACTGGTTTGAGCTTCGTTTAAATCCCTATGGACTATGTGAGGCATCTCATCTGCTTCTTTTTAAACACAGGAAATGAAGTCAAAGGGCACTGAAATATTTGTGTTTATTGTCACTGCTCTTAACCGATAGAGTTTCAAAACATAACCAGTGACCATGGCTGGGATGAGGGCCCAGTTATCGTAGCCCATCCAAAGGTTTGTCCATGAAAATGCTTTCCTTGGCACACGTCTGTGTTTGTGTCTGCCACTGCTCTGTTTCTGGTGTGAAGTGACGTCTGTGTGTGTGTGCGCTCACTTGTGTGTCGTGCTTGGGGTGTCTGTGGGAGTGTGTATGGGTGTGAGTGTGGGTGGGTGCATCTGTGTGTCTGTTTGTGTCTGTAGCAGAACAAAACTGCAGAAGCTATCTGATACCAAGCTGTGACTTCAGAGGGATCTTGTGGAATGAGAATTCAAAATTATAACACCATTCTCTATGACATCTCAAGGATTTATAATAATTTACCTAAATGTATTCTTCATGTATAAAAGTGACTTTTATATATTTTAAAAGAAAATGAAAGCGCCAAAGTTACAACTGTGTCTCGCTTTTTCCCAGCCAGGTCTTTAGACAAACTGTACAATTTTGCTGACTGTGCGGGACTGCACCTGATCTTCGGCCTCAACGCCCTACATCGAAACCCTGACAACTCGTGGAATGCCTCCAGTGCCCTGAGTTTGTTAAAATATAGTGCTGGCAAAAAGTATAACATATCCTGGGAACTGGGTAATGGTAAGTCTCTTCAGAATACTAACATGAGGCTGTGTATGTCTGTGGCAGGAAATTACATATGCATGATACATGTATCTAATTATACGAGTGTACCCATCTGTAACTAAAAAAAAAAAGTTAAAAAGATCTCAACCTTCTCATGGGTGGTATTTTCTGTCACACACAGGGGTACCGAGCATCGCGTAAAGTTTTGTATGCCTTAAGCACGCAAGAAATTACAGAGGGAAAAGGTTGTCTTTGTATTTTTACCTGCCCTTTTGACTTGATAATGACTTCAGACATGTTGAAACAGACCTACAGTGGTGCTCTTACAAAATGAGTTCTGTCCTCAAAAGAAATGAATCTGTGTGGCATCACTGGGACAGGAAACAAACAGAAAACAAAGTTAAAAGAAGTACAGAAAAACATTATAATGGCACCATTTTTTTATTTAAGCAAATTTAAACAGATAACAAATAGTTCCAAATTGTAAATGCAATACGTTAGCACAGTTCAGGAAATTAAATCCATTTAACATTAGGAGGAACAAAACTAAATGACATTTTACATAAATTATTTAAAGTCATGGACTTAACACGAGACTTAACACAATAAAGAAACACTGTACTTTGTTTCAACCCAAACCTCTTTTGTTATGTTGCCTAGAGTGAAGAGACATTCTGTCACTGCTATTCGATGTTTGTGGGCTCTGCAAATCATTACCAGAGTTTTGGTGGACTGATTCTACCATTTGTGAATAGCACATCAGTGAAAACTGAAACTCCTCTATTTGCCTACATCTTTTTTTATATATATGTTTACATTTTATTATGTGACTATTTTCAGGGTCCAATGTGTAGAAGGAAGTAAACATAAATACATGCTAAAAATAAGTCTGAACAAAAAAAAATCTCTGCACTATGAAACAACTTATCCTGGGGTGTTTACAGCCTAGTAAGTTGAGTTTAATACATTACAGTACATAGGAACAAATACTCAACCTTACTACAGTGATGTATAAATCACACAGAAATTCAGAAGAGATTGAGGAAGACTCTATAATGATTTGGGAAGAAATGTACTGTAAGGAAAATTACAGTATTTCCTTCATGTGCAAGTTGTAGGATATATTGTGCACCAATATGAAAAATATAATGCATTAAAACAATTTTTATGTTAAATGTTCAAAAGAAAAAGTCATTTTACTCATTGTTTCACTTAATGAAAACTCCGATATTAAAATTGTGAGAATAAATATTATTATAAATGTTCTTTTCTTCTCTGTAATCATACTTATTTTTATATTTGTAAGTTCCAATGTTTTGGCCAATTCTCTAATTAGCTTAGCTTCATCTGATTTAGTTGACCTGAGAAAACCTTTGATTAAAAAAAACTTAATAGGCAGGAATTACTTGCTATAACAGAACTTCCGCTTTTTAAAAATCTGTCTTTTTATTTTGTTTTTTGATCCCAAAGAAGCATGCACGTTTCAAACAATTATAAGACTGCTATTGCTACTTTTTAAGTGCTAGCTAGGCCAAGTGAGTTTTCTTTTTCTTTAAAGAAACGTTTTGTTTACCATTTGCCTTGCAGAGCCCAACGGCTACCGAACCATGGTGTCTCGCTCAGTCAACAGTTCTCGACTGGCTCAGGACCATATTTTGCTGAAGACACTTTTGCAGTCTGTACGCTACTACAGCCGGGCCAACCTCTACGGGCCTAACATTGGCCGTCCTCGCAAAAACGCCATCTTGCTACTGGACGGGTGAGTGCCTTTGGCAGGTTAGTGAGTCATATGAACCATAATTTGATAACAGTATGTTTTAAAACTATCTCACGAAGACCATATGCCGAATCAAATCATATGATGTTTTTTTCACAACGGGAATAAAAGCGGCTCGTTTTTTATGAGGCTTTACAGTGCAGTGTTGCTTTTTAGTTGCTGGATTGTTCCGTCGTTTACAATTGTTAATACCTGTTAAAACGTCCGTTTACAGTACTAAAACTGTTAGTGTACTTGCTTGACTAAACCCACCCTGAATGCCGTTACCATTCACTTTGTCCATCTGGTATTCCCCCAACTTTGAATTGTTTGTGCAGATGGGTGTTCTGTTTTCTTCCCTATGAGCAGAACTACTTAGTAAAGCTTGCCAAACCCAGTCAGTAAAGAAAAGAGCAAAAACATCTTCTCCATCAAGAAGATGAAAAACCTTCTTCTTTTTGAAAATGTCGCTATGCCTTCTGGTTATGCTACATCCAATAAACATAATAGCATAAATGTATCTCAAGAGCTTTGACCATAGTTTTTCAATTTCAGTGTCCTCTAGTTGCACATTTAGTTGTCATCATCTAATGTATTTAGAGCCATATCTCTGTTATTAGAGGACTTGTTAGAACATTGTTACTGATATAATTTTATAATAGAATTGACAACCTAGAACAATAACTTACAATACAAAAGATTCCTCATCCAAAACTTTTTTTTTTTTCTACACACCCACAGCTTTATATTGCTTCTCTCTGAGTCCTACAGTGTGGCAATATGTAAGGCTGGCTGACATTTTCTTTGTTCTGTGTTCAAGGCCACTAAATTTGGACTGGGCTCACACATACTGATAAAATCATAAGGGTTGCCCTAGTGCCTTTCAAGGTCAGGAGGCCTCACAGTCTTGAACTACTTAGCAGTAAGTGAAGGAGGACTCAGAGCGTCCTGTCTCCTGAACTTGGGACTCGCAATGAATTATGAGAAAAGCCTTTTAACCTGAGGACCAGAAACATTTTTACTGGGTCTTACTATAACTGGACACTCAGCATGTGTGTGTCCTGGGAGGAACAAACCATATTTCACTTTTCAAGGCAAGGCTCTAGCTGAAGTTTTTTACTAAAGGTGTTTTAGGTTCCTGTATGCTATTGCTGTTTGGTTGGATCCCGTTTGGACTGTCCTGAATAAAAGATTTTCAGTGCTGGACACAGGTGGAGTCTCGCACAGCAGGTATTTGAGGAACTTAGCTTGTGTGTCCCAGTGCAGTCTCATGACCCTGGGTTTTTGGAAAGACTGGTCTTTCCTGACAGCAGGAGTCCTCATGTGCAGAAAGATGTCTTGAAAGATACTTTTCCCAGATATGTTGCTGATGAAATAGAGACCAGTTTTTAAGCAATAGATTTAAAATAGTAGGGCTCATATGAATGTATATGATGATCTACTTTTGATAAAATGCACATTTGATTGAATTCCTACCCTTAATATTGTCACATTAGGATTTTGGATCTCAGGTCTAAGATCTGAAAGACTTGGGCCTTTGAGTAGAATTATATAGAATATCTATATAAGTAATGCATTACACACATTACATACATTTTTCCCTCTAGTAATATTTTTTGGTATTTCAGTACACAGTGTGTGTTGCAAATGAGAACCACTGCACAGACAGTTTAATCCTGTCTCTGTGTGAACCACCTCAACATTTCCATTTAAAGTATTATAAGAGCTGTGTTGAATTAATGGTGTTATGAGATGTGGTTTAATGTGAAAGTTTGATTACTGGCAGGAGTGAGTGTGACATGCTTTTGAAACTGTTTCAGAGAAAGGGGACCCTTCTTGACCCCACTGACCTCCACACGCTCCACCAAACAACAGCAACTACAACAACTAAAAAAACCTACAGCCCAGTGCCTAAGTCACAGGGGCAGGATTTCACATCCATAGTGCATATATAAAATATATAAATATAAATTTTCTGTAACCATTCTGTAATCATTGCTGAACTAACATCGAAACATACTGTAAAAGTGAGACCTTTCTCCCTTATAGTGAAGTGTCCTGCCTTACTTTTTTGACCTGTTTAAGATGTTTTTTGTCATTTCATTTGAAGTGGTTTAGTCGCAGCAAGAGCAAACCTAAAATGGTTCTTTTAAAGATGAGTATAAATTAGCGATGACTGCCAAAAGTTACCGGAACAAAAGATTAATTTAATATGTTGGCTAACTCCCTTATGTTGGATTTCCTGTTCTTGGTTCACATAGGGTAACTGAAGTTCAGTGTAATCTTATGTAAGGAATCTATTAGGCTGCTACTAGCTTAAATCACATAAATGCCAACATGGAAGGAAATTGTCATTATGTGGCATGCACAGGAAATGTTCATTTTAAAACGTGTGGTGTTGTCGCTGTCCCCCCAAAACAAACGCTTTTGCAGTCAGCCGTGGAAGCAACATTCTGCACTTCACGTTAGGAAACAGAAGAACAAAAAATGTCAATGGGAAACTTAAAGCTTCAAAATGTATGATAAGGCAGAATCTGGGATTTTTAAGTTTTCACAAAAAAAGATAACCATAAATGCAATTAAAAGTAGAAAGGAAAAAAAATGTAGATGTTTTGAGGGACAAATCCACTCTCCCCATCTTTGAATCTGTATGACTGATTCTGACAGCTGTATAACAGTAGGGGTCAGCGGCTGGACTAAAGCTACTTACACTGTAGGAGGATGGAAAGGTCTTCCACCCACACAGCCAAGCATTGCTGCATAACAGCTTGAATAAAGACAGTTTTAGTGATTTGAGGTGGAAAATGTGCCTCAGTGATTCTTACAGAGAGCTAAAGCTTCGTATAGACCAGGTGTTTTGACCAAAAGAACTTTTCTTCCCTGTATCTTATGTTTCATTCTCCTTGCTGTGCATGATCTATAAGATGGTGCCATAGTTCATTCTTTGTTAGTACTGGTGTAGCACCGTCTGTCTGTATTGTGAAGCACATAGCAAGCTATGTTTATGTTGCTCCTAGTTACTGATGGGGCCTGTTGCACAAATTAAATCTTCTGTCAACTAAATAAAGTGTCACTCGATTTATGGTGTGACTGAGCAATTCTCCACCTGCCTGTTCTCTAAAGCAAAGGTCCTAAGCCATTTACACAGTTGTGACTTTCATGCCGCACCCAACGTTTTTCATTGTCTCTGTTGGTAAAGGATTCTTAGGTTGTACATTCTTAGGTGATACATAGACCCATTCTTAGGTTGTACATTCTTAGGTAATACATAGACCCATTCTTAGGTTGTACATTCTTAGGTAATACATAGACCCATTTTTAGTTTTGTTCAAATTATGTTGGAGTTATGATTCACAGCTCACATTTGATTCAAATTTACTAACACTGATACTCCAGAACTTTAACACTGATACATTTCCATAAAAAACTCTAAATAATCATTGATTTAGCCAGACTGTAAATCTTTCAGTCCTTGGGTTTTACTGCCATGAGGAGGAGCCTGCTATAATACCAATTGTTTGTTGTGCTCTGTGTTTTTGTTTTTTTTTTTGGACACACTGTTCTGATTCTGGTCGTGTTTTAAAGTTGGGAGATGGGAATTCCCAACATATTTCATGGCTTCTGTCATCTGCCAAAAATACTTCTAGAGCTGATGTATCTGTATTTTTTGGTTCTTTGTGTTGTGCAGTTGGCCATAATTTTGAAAAGTGGGATAATGAAGCCAGTTAGAGTCAGTGAATGGTTGCTGATTGTTTATAGCACTGTCAGTTATGGTTACAGTTATGTTACTGTGCCAAACAGAAAAATGTAATTTGCTAACCAAAGCTCTGTCAGACAAACTGTCAGCGACTGACAGCGCTTCTTCCTGTACTTTCCACACATGCTATCACTCCACTAAGGATGAGGAAGAAGAAAATTTGAACCCAAAGTTGTAGCAAGCATTTTACATGGAGAAGAGAGGAACTACATTCATGTATTCCGTCTACAGTATCTAGACCATATATTGAAATGACAGCATATTTGTAAACACTCAGGTGAAATATTTGGCAAGGGTTAAGAGACCTGCCAGACACATGGCACCTAAGCTCCTTCATGGTACAGTTGATTACTGTAAATGTCACTTGCCCCTTTTGTACCATCTTAGTTGTTAAGATCTGTTGCAAAAATTTAGCTGACTTGTCGAAGGTCTTCCTCAGAAAGAGACGCCACCCCTTGCTGCTACTAGTCTGGGCTCACATGGAAATGATAAATGGAGACAGAGCTTTGCAGACAGAAAGTTCTGCTTGTGCCGCTGAGGTGGGGTGAGGCGTGAACAGTGGCTAGGGGTGGAGCTTAGAAAGAAACGGAGGCAGGAATCGTTTTACTGTACAGGTCCCACTTTCGCTTTTCCTTCAGAGGAACGTTGGAACGACTGTTTGGAAAATAAGGCCTTCTCAAGGCAAATTGTACTTGCTAAAATGGATTGCACAGTTCTCTGCTAAACTGTCATCCCATGTGTGTCAAGAGCCAGTTTACACACAGCATGAACGATCAGCCTCCAATAGCCATATAAGTATGCTGTCCATGTGAGTGCTAGGTTTGTCTCTTAGTTGGCTTTGACAGTGGCTGCCTTTTGCAGCTGTAAATAATCTGGACTGTCACTGCCAGATTCCCACCCAGCAGTTTAAGATCCTTATTTTCTCCTTTTTTTCCCTTGCAGGTTCATGAAGAATGGTGGTTCTGTTGTTGATGCAGTTACGTGGCAACAGTAGGTATTCTACCCTCGTTTTTATACTTATCAAAATTTTTATACTTAATATATTCTGCATTAAAGTTAACTTTTCTTTGCTTTTGGGGTTGGATCTATAAATGTATCTTTAGTTATGTTATGTATTATGTTTTGTTTTATGTTATGCATTTTAATAAATGTGTAGTCCTAGAGGTAAATATAGAAATTTATGTTCAAAACAAAATCTAAGCACTATAAAAATACTGTGCTCTGACTGCTGAAACTTACCTAGCCTTAACCCTAATCCTAGCATTCCTGAGTGGCTTTTGACTAAAATTACTAATTGTATCTAAATAAATGTATTTCAGAAACTTTCAAAAACAGCAATTAAACTGTCATTTACTGCTTTCACACAAAATCTAGAGTGCAGAACTACTTTTGGTCACTTTTTATATATATATATATATATATATCCCAGCCCATAATTGCTGTCACCTGCTGAATGAGAGAATGCTAGAAGGTGTAACCCGCACTTCATCCAAAAACATGCACACCTAATTTGAGCCTTTCTTCCTAATCTCATTAAGCACAATCACTTTGAAGTGATGTAAAATGGTGCGTGCTTGTCAGCAGCTGGTTCTGATACTAGCCAAGCTGGTCAAAACCAAGCACTGGTCAAAACCAGGCATTATTTCTGAACAGTAAAACACAAGTTTTCATCTGTTGGGGTTTCACTTGTTGGCTCTTTCATTTTTTAAGCAATACTATAAAGAAAAGTAGTGCCACTGTTCCATTGACCATTATAGGCTTAATGTGTTGGCAGCAGTTTTAATCCATACAGTTTGACTGTAAAAAAAATAGTATTATTTACAGAATTACACTCAGTCACCTTGATTTTAAAGAGTTATCTATGGTGCATTCCACTATTTAGCTCAAGGGATTTCACCAATAGTTCACCAAATTGTTGAGTGTAACTTCCAGAGCTAAAATGCTGTTTTTCTGTTGTCTGAATGAATGGTAAGTATTTTTGTGTTATTAGATGTATTCTGTTTCACCAAGATGTGTTCCAGCTGTGAGTGTATTTCTACCAGCTAAAAACGAAACATAAATTAGATTATTACATTGAAGGAGAGGGGAAGAGGCTTGGGTAGCATCAATATGGCGAGCACTGTTGAGAAAGATATTTACTAAATGCTGTTACAGTATGTGGAGTTTGGCTATAAAACTAAGTTCCCAGTAGTATTTTTTCAAGACACAGTGTTTCCTAGCAGTTAAGATGGACTTGGCTCTTTGTGCAATATAGTATTTCGTAGCATATTTCTCAGTCAGTTTGTTTTTGGACAGTTGGCTGTATTTTTGAGTTGTTTGTTGACTGGTCAGGTATCAGCTAGACGTGTGGCTGCAAGCTAGTTTGTCTTTGTTTTACAGCATGAGGACACACTAGTGCTTCTTGTGTAGTAGTGCTTCTCTCCATGTGAGTGCCTTTTTATTTCCTCCTACCAAAAGTAGGGTCTGTATAAAGTTTTATTAAAAAACAAACAGTTGAGCTATGTTGTAAATCTATTCCGTGTATTGTGATCTATACTCAGCTATCAAAAACGAGCTTTTATGCCCCTTTTCTGTGAGTATAGTGATTTTAGTGCATTTTATTTAGAGTTAATATTTAATTTAGTTGAATATTTCTCTTAATTTTTCCGGTAGTTAGAGCTTTCAAGTGCTATATTAATTGTGCGTAATGACTTAAAGCCCTTAAATTTCTTGTATGTTGGTTGGCATTCTCCACCTCAGTTAGATTGTCCCATGTAAGTACAACAAAACACTTACGGATTGTCCCATGTGTGTACAACAAGACAGTTATGGACAGTTTCAATCTCAAGTCATTTGTTTTTGAAAAAACACTAACTGCCCAGTGTAGACTCATGGAAGGCAAATGGAAGGAAAATACATTGTCAGTTAGAGGAATTCAAAAGCATACCACCCACAGTGGTAAACTCAAACCATATTTTCTCACACATTTACTTTTGTAATTATAGTTGGCACCTTGAACTCCACCTTTTACAACCTATTTAACATGTCTAAATACTTATTTACTACATCTAAATATTTAAGATACTTAACTCTTCAATGTTTGAGTTAACCCTCTCTCTCTCTCTCTCTCTCATTATTACTCTCTTTATCTTCATATTGCAATTATCTTTATATTCAAGCAGGTGCACTGATTTTGCCCAAATTGAAGTCACAACTAGGCACCTCTTAGCTCTATTTACAAATACAAAATATAGAGATGTCCTGCATGAAATGTTTATAGTACATTTACATTACGTTATAGTAATACCATTGCTTGTTTCATTTATGGACATATTCTACATGGGGCAATGAAGGTCGATTCTTCATTGTTCTCTGTGCTGTGTGCTGTATCTGTGCTGTATCAACAGCTTTCTGTTGTCTTGCATACGCAATGTGTGCTATTTTCCAATGTGCCACAAAACATGTATGCTTAACACTTGTCTCTTTTTTTTAAGTCTCTCCCCCTTTCCCTCTCCTCCAGACATTCGGTCTGTTTTTAGAGTTGTATATTCAAAACAAAGCCAGCACGGCTTGTGAAGAAACCACTAATGTAGCACACACTCTGCACCTAAAATACCACTAATGGAGGCACACAGGCTGAAAATAATGTGGTACAGGGGAAGACGGCTTGTTCAGTGCTATTTGAGATCCTACGATAATGAAGATTTGTTGCCTCTAAGCTTGTGCAGCCTTGGTGCTTGTGGGGCTGTAAATTGTGAGGGTCAGTGTCCACAGAGGCCCACCAGTCTTTCAGCCTGGCGAGATTTTCAGATGATTTGCTCAAAACCAGTGGAGTTCACAGAGGCCCCCTGCTTTCCTCACCCCGTTACCATATGCTCAACTCAGTGCTACTTCATCCAGAGCTCCTCTCTCATCATTTGACATGTCTGTATTTGGCTGGAAGCAGTCCTGCATCTTGTCACTGCCATCTCCCTTGACGACTTAATACATTTCACACACTAAATCTGTTAGCTGTTTCATTTGAAACCTGCATGCTGACCTTAGCAGTTTATGGCTTTACTTCAAATTTAGCATTTAACTCCACGGCAGAAAGTGAAAATGTGTACTTGGAAATTTCAGATAACATAACAGCAAGACTAATTAGTCTGAAGTGAAAACATTCTAATATGTTTTTCAGGCTGCCATAATTTTCAGGCATTTTGAATAATGTTGTAGTTCTCTACAGAATTCTTGTACCCATAACATTATAATATTTAAATGCTGCAACACTGTACTGAGTAAAGTTTGGATAAAGGTTAAAGTAAATATTTATCTAAACAATATATTTTTAATTGATTCGAGCAGTAGATTGCTACATACCCTGGAGTCTCAGAATTGTCTTAGTGTTCTGACTGTGATTGCTGATATATCTGCAAATAGAGTAAACATTGAGAGCTTCCTGTTTGGGGGGGCATGTCTTACCAAGTTATTCTGGTCTGCACAGTTACTACATTGACAGGCGAGTGACTAAAGTGGAGGACTTTATGAAAACACGGCTTCTGGATACCCTGACAGATCAGATCACCAAGGTGTTGAAGGTAAGTTTCTCTGCTGAAAAAATAGTATTATAGATGATATGAAAAACAAGTAATTTATTTTTAGTTTACATGATTAAAGAACCATGGCTGCTTATCACCACTTTCATTCCACTGAGAAGAAAAGGGTTCCGGATGCAAGTTTATTGCTGTGATCTTTCCTCACACCAAACATCTATGTTGTTAGTGTCAGGGTGTGGATGTAGTAAAGTCCCTCTTGTCTTCATTAGGTCTTTGCCTCTTAATTATCCCACTGGGCTCTTTCTCTCAGGTGCGTCATCCTAACAAGTCAGTTTGATGGTGGGGATGTAGCCAAGGGAGCCATGGTTAGAACACAGTAGGGGGGGGAGGGGCTTTGGGCTGACGAGGAGTTTCAACTTACCAGTTACACTGTGTGCCACATCACACCATAGCTGTTCTAGTCCTGCAGGATTTATGTGCACGGTTTTACAGCACAAAAGAAAGCCCTCTCCCATGAGTCTTCCTCGCTAAATATGCGGCCATCCTGTTTTATGTATGTCAGACTCACATCTGGAAGAGTGTTCCCCGCTAAGCAAAAAAAAAAAAACATAAAAAAGACATTGGCTTCCTTTACAAATATAAACGAAAGCAACTTATCCCCTACTCTGAGGTAATGGGTCTGCAATTAGTAACCATCCTTGAATATGATGTCAGAACAACAGACACGTTAAACAGATTTGTCTATTTAACTATGGTTCCCACACTCATAAAGTGTTTCCAAATAGTGTTACTGAAAGCCCTTAGCCACTTTCTTGACAAAGTAAAAACTGTCAATTAAAGCGTGTTTTTGCCCTTCTGCTTCAGATGTTTGAAGAATGGTCAGGTGGTGCATTATGAGTGCCCTGCTGCCCAGGATAGTGCTTTAGCGCTACATCAAAAGCCAACTCATTTTCCTTTCTTTGGTGACAACATATTGTTGAAAACCCAAAACATAACCCAGTGTTTGCTTACCGATGTCAGTTGGAGCTGAAATTAAGAAAAAGATGAAAAGAACGTTAAAGGAAAGCTGTGTGAACCTTTGATAGGTAATGCTGCTGTGCAGCTAGTTATGGTAATATATTGTGACTTAAATATTTGTAAGACAGATAACCATGTAGTCACAATCAGTAGTTGATAAATAAAGAAACATAAACATAAATAGGAAGATGGAAGATGCTTTTCATCATTCAGAACCTCTCTGAGGTCCACATAACTATTAAAGGGTTGTTAAACAAGTCGCAGAACATGTAACTGGGTCCAGACTTTTATTTTTCATTGTTATAATTATGTACTTTATATAATTACAATTATATAATTACATATTAATAATTCAAAATAAGACAGGAGTTTGGTAGTGTTTTACAGTGGAAAACATGTAGTATTTAAGCTTTCTTTGGATATATTCTTTGGAAAGTATTTACCTGTTTATGAGAAAATACACACTGAAACCTACCCAAACTCAATCTATAGTTTTACATTTATGTTCAGTTTTACATTTGTTGATGTCTCCTACAGTTAAGCATCTCACTGAATGATTGTTATTTATTTGTTTTTGTTTGTTTGTTTTGTTTGGGGGGGGGGGGTTGGGGGGCGGGGAGTAATCAAATGCTATTAGGCTAGATTAGCATTTAGCATCTCTATAACAAATAAAGGCATGACAATCAGAAGTCCCACTAAATCCATAACTACCAGCTCTTTGATGCTGGTTAAGAAACCAGTTGGGTCGCTGATGTTTGGTCACACGCTTTTACACAATGTTTATTACACTCTGTCATAGCACTTTATAATGCCATTTCAGTAGTCATTGTAATAATTGGAAATATGATGGGGAAACACCTTATGAAACAAACTCTGGCTCTTAGTGTGCTTATAGCTAGTTAAGGCTGGCATTGGTAAGAAAAATAACTTTTATGAAGCCTTTGAAATTGCCTACATTTCTCCATAAATTACTTTTGACCTTCATTAATAATAAGGAAAGTTAGTCATGTATGAAAAACACCACACACACATTTTTTTTCAGGGCTTTTTGTTTGACATACAAGGTGATTAAAAAGCATATGAACCCATTTATATTTAATAAATGGTGGAACCTCTATTATAGGCAATAATAACAAGCAGACATGTTCTGTAGCTGTTGTTTAGTGCTGCACAGTGGTTATTAAATAAAGCTGTCTTTCTTTACTGTTATAACATAGTATAACATCAGATTTTAGGAACCATGAATGTAGATTGTAGAACCATGTAGAACCATGCACTGTAGTATTCCACAGTTGACAGCTGTTTATACAATATAAATAATTATAGAATGGTTCCTGAAAAAGAACCACTGGGCACTCTTAAAGGAAAATCAAAAACTTTCTACTAAAGGAGATGCAAAATGAGTTCTATCAGGTTCTGTTGGCTAATTCAATGAACAAATAACCTGCTGAATCCAGAAAACAGAAGATAACATTTTTATGTTGCATGCTATCACAATAATATGTGTAATGCAAGCAATACGTTAGTTATCATTCAGTATTGTATCACATTTTAATTTATGCTTCTGCATTTTTGTGGTTAAATACTGAAATGTGTAAACAGTTTTTTTTTAATTATGTACTATTTGTGGCGGTGGCCGCTCCTGCCTCTTCCCAAGTCTTGTGTTCATGTGGGTGTGTCAGTGTGGAGGTGTGTTTGTGTGCTGCGTGTGTTGTGGGGAGTAACGCTCGGCTGTCAGACCGGTGATTGTCGGTCTTTGCCTGACTTACGAGAGTCTGTTGTTCGTGGCTCTGTGTTTGTGATTTGTGAAACGCAAATATAACCGTTTAAAACGACTGCGCTAAGCCTCCTGCCCGTTTCTGCAGTACCTTCGCGCTACAACGTAACACTATTTTATTATTTAGTATTTACCCATCTTTTGATTTAGTATTATTAAATCATTATGGATACCATTTGTCCTTTTGCAGATTGTTAATATTCATGCTCCTGAGAAGAGGGTGTGGTTGGGTGGAGTTGGACCTGCATGGGCAGGAGGCATCAACAATTTGTCTGACACATTTGCTGCTGGATTTTTGTGAGTTACTGCACCTTCACCCAGTTAAGAAAATCGTTGCGTGACTTCTTACCCATCCAAGTAATAAATACACACTTTTATTCGTTATTGTGTACAATTGAATAATACTGCACTCTTTGCACTAAAACATAGTACATAATAATTGTGTAAGGGACAATACACCCTCAGCTGGTCATTCTGGTAAAATAAATCGTTACATGGAAGTAAAAGGAGTCAAAAGTAGATCGGTTTTGTGGTGTCACTCAGGGGGTTATTTTGTTATGATGTGCAAAATTAAATTACACAACTGTGCACCAAAAATCAATGGGATGTCATTAATGGTTATTAAATTGGTTTTATCAGATTATTAGTTGCCAGCTTCCACTAAACAGTATTCAGAACTACAGAGCTAGCAATGGTCAAGCACTGTTACCAACAGCAGTGGTTTGTTTGCACACAAATAATTTCAATTACAATTGATAAGCAACAGAACAGAAAAAGAATGTGTTATCAGGATGTCATACAACCTAGAGGGTTCTGTTGATTTTATACACATGTAACCCAGCAGGTGCAGTCAACTGTATATCAGATCTGATAACAAAATGATTATTTTACCGCAACTGTGAAACATTGGTTGCTTTTCAACCAGTCGGATTGTGTTGTGTATATGTACATAGTAAACTTGAAGGGGATTCTTATTATGTTTTGTGTAACTGAATTCTTTATTTGGCTTAGGTGGCTGAACACTCTTGGAATTTCTGCAATGCAAGGAATTGATGTTGTACTTCGACACTCTTTTTTTGACTATGGGTACAGTCATCTAGTGGACCAGCACTTCAATCCTTTGCCTGTAAGTTAAATCTCAATTGTAAATCTCAATTGTAGCACTGCAGGAAAACAATGTAGTGTAGCAGTGTCAAATCCATGGACAACCTTGGGAACCTTTCCTTAAAACACGTTACAGATAACAGGCATAATAAAGGTGATTTCTGGTACAAAATAAGGAATGACTACATTACAGAGTATACTGTGCTCTGAAACACATTAAAATAAAGGAAAAAAAATCATTTTTAATGGATTATAGGCATGTTGCACTTACACAGGCTGGCTTTACACGTTACACTTAATTAGGCACATATATCTTATACATAATATATATAAGTAATTAATTACAGATGGTAGCCTGTAATTTGTCCGTGTACATTTATGTTTATATGTATTCCATCAAGCCTGTTAATCACTAGTCAGTTTCTGACCATAGAGCCACTACTGCCTGTTTTTTGATTGTTTGGAAGGTTCTTCTCAACATGGTAGTGACGGTGCCTCTATGTTGACAAGGTGTATCATGTATGGCAACGTCATAATATTGTTGCTAGAGTTTTTACAAGTGTAAACAAAATAACAATGAGCAAAACATAATGATTAAACAGTGGAAACTATTCCAGAATGGACGATTCTGGAATTGTAGCAGCCATTACAAATAAATAAATACAATATTAAGATATCGTTCTGTCTTACTAAAGAAACAGAAATCAGAAAGCATTAAAAAGTTAGAGAACCCTTGCTTTAAGGACAGATAAAGGTGCATCGTGTTTACCATGGTTAATGACCTTCAGGTTATATTTTGCTCCTCGTCGTGAAGCCCTTTCAGTCTCATGAGCCATTGAAGCTCTGAGATGATTCTCTTCAGTCTGTTGCCTGGGCACTTTTCCCGTGGGACCTATTAGCCAAGATGAAAGGTGTTTAATGGTGTTGAATACTGGGCAGCTGATGTGAGGTGCGCTGAAACTTGAACCCTCTGTCAAACAGCCGAGGACAGTGTCACCTGGGCCCCCACTGACCCCCAAACATGTGTGCTCCTCTGTGGGTGTGGAACAGCTAGACCCTAACAGACATGTAACCTGAGCTGAGACGACTCCGTAGGTAGCTACAACGATGACACAAAGCACCTTCATGCTAACAGGCCAGACCAGCTTGCACTGAGCAGTTCGCTCTAGTAATGTTTAGAGGTCAGCCTAGAGACAAGGCTAACAAGACTTTAATTAAAATTCTATTTTATTTGTGTACTCCTACAGAGTATTGTTTATAAAACATACAGTCCCAGAAGGAGAAAGCCAATTTTTTAATTGGACAACTTTTACTATTTTTTCTTATATGGGGTGTTTGAACATTACTTTTATTTTGAGATTTTTCTTTTCTTTTGCTTTGACTATAGTGTGAAACCTGATAGACATTTTGTAGTAACTGCTTAAATTTGATAAGGATTTTAAATATTGCAATTACATGCAGTTGACATTTGGACAACAGCAGGCATGGAGGTTAATCTCTTGGTAGTGGAATTTTGAATAAGCAATGGACATCATACTGAGAGGTTTCACAGTATGTACTGCAGGAACATTGACATAATTACAAGGAACTGAATAAAATAATCAGTGCACAAACTGGACAAAGATAAGACAGTTCTACCTTTCATAATTGCGTCATCACAGACTGGAAGCAGGCTGTAATTGGCAGTGCTTTTGTTCTAGGCTGCCACTGTAGAGAGGCAGCCTGCTGTGCTGTAGAGAGGCAGCCTGCTGTGGTTTTCAGGCTAATGTCTCCACTCCAAGCTTTAATCCAGAGCCACACATATGGATAAAGGGAAACATTTAATCAATTTATAATCATGCTAAGATATTATGAAAATGATTCACCAATAACACTCACCAGCACAGAGAAAGCTAAGCAACATCTTATTCTACATCAGGATTTGTAGTAAATATGACTATATACTTTTTAAGCAATGGAAAACTGGAAAAGAAAATAGCTAGCCTTTGGATTAAATTTGTACTTTTTAAAGTTAAATGTATGTTGAAACTTGGATAACATTTTAGAATGCACATCATGTCAAATTCTCCACAGGGGAACTGATAATATTGTAGACCCAAGTTATCTTAGCCCAACATGCTAATAAACGATCATCCTCAATAATTGTGCTCCATGCTAGACTTTTGTCAAAGCCTTCTCATTTTGACCGGTCGTTTTTCTCAGTTCAATATCTTTGGTGATTCTTAGGAATAGCCACCCCCTGCTGAGATCACAATGCTTTAAACATAGCTGGGTGTCTGTGGGAACTGCCAGACTTCCCACTGTGAGAATTCACAACAGGCGCAACCTGTCGGCCTACAGAGAAATTTATGTCCCGACCCACTTTCTTTAATCCTTCAGTCAAGCCTGCAGGGGTGGCTGAAACCCACTCCCTCTCCATGTTCTGGATCTCACCACCAACTCCTCCTTCTCTTCTTAGTCACTTAAATGATCATTTTCCATTTTGTAATTCCACTTTCCCCAGATTCTCGATTTCTTTCTTTTTTTTTTAATTTGATACAAAAGAAGGGATTTCATGACTATCAAAGCTGGCCATTGCACAGACCTATGAATAAATATATCCTAGTCTTAATCAGTTTCCCATATCACACCAGAAAATGGTTTAAACATATTGTAAATGTCCAAAGGACAGTTTGAACTCTGCTTTTAGAGCTGTTGACCAATAAATGTGTTCATTTGACAAATAATTAAATAAGGCACTTCTCTAGATCACTGTCATTGTTATTATGTTACATTTACTATTACCTGTTATTACCCAGGGCTATATGTAGTTAACCTGTTAACTATAGACTATAACTATATAGTTGACTATAGTCCAGTATACACCTGTTGCCCTCCTGACACCCACTGCCAGGCAAACACAGACATATGAGAATAAGCACAGACCTTCAGGAACTCTCTTCATATCATTTTATCAGCTTCATCTGATGACTTTTTGGAGCTCTTTGAGCTAGACCTTAAAGTGTTGGAATTGTTTTTAGGGAGAATCATTTTGAAATGATCACACCCTTTCTATCATATTTCACAGTAAGATGAAAGCTTTTTTTAAAAAAAACCTGAAAGATTTTGATGGCCTATTTGGCTTTATATGTGCGCTTCACAGTAAATGATTGTATATTTTAATTTGTCGCTTGAAAGTGATCCTTTCTGAACACCCAACAGTAAAGAGAGAGTGTTCTGCTAAGACTAACTTTCCCCTCACTATACTGCAGTAAAGATCCTGTATGCTGCCGGAGCAAATTAAGTTAAAGCTTCCCCCAAAAAAGAAACCTTTAAATGTTGCCATATGCAAGATTGCATGGGAACTTCCTGATGCACACATGCTGTTCCAAATCCTTTCAATTAGGTATTGAATTTGGGAACTGATGAGACAATTTAAGCTAAACCTACTGTACTCATGAGTTTGACTGACAGACAGTAGATTGATTCTATTTGCACAATTAATGTTAATATTTGTAATTATTAGCCCACACTCTGGGTGGTGAACTCCCTGCTATAGTAATAGTTGTTTTTTTAAAGCAAATCATGTTTTGACTGTAGATGTTAAATGAAGTAACATTTGCCCATTCTTATTCAATGTGGATGTGGCATTACTGCATTTCCAAAATTTGATGAATCACAAAATTCCTTGCATAATACTAAGGCCCATTTAAAGTAAGAATGCAATTAGACTTGAATGTGTTTTCTGGCTGCTAAAGAGATGGATCTCAGATCTGGTGGTCAGAACACATTTACTCCCTGGAAGAACCGGGCATTGACAATGGGTGTGGTTACTGCCCTCAGCCTTTGTCAAAAACCCTTTATTTGCATGCAAGATTGACAAGTGCATTTTATATTGATCATATTGAACCCTGGTGCCGCTAATGATGTAAATTGTTACATACATGGTCTGTCACTGATCTTATTTACATTTTTATATCTACGTTTTATGCATTTGGCAGACATTCTGATTCAAAGCAGCTTAACTTCAGTCATATTATGTGATTGCACTTGCCTAGATGGGGAGTGAACTCTGGCCCCCCCACAATAGAAGGAACATTGTTACCTGTTAGACTATACACTTACATTTACATTTACGTTTATGGCATTTGGCAGACGCTCTTATCGAGAGCGACTTACAAAGTGCTTAGGGATACTTGGAATATCTAGTGTAGCTCCATGCAATTATACCAACCACATTACTTGAGAGATAATGTACCACTACCAAAATAAAAGTGCTTTACATTACATATTAATACAGTTAAGTAGATGAAGAACATGTCCATAAATCTTGTGTTTTCAGTATGGTATGTATATACTAATGCATAGGAATGTTTAAAAATACATACAGTTTTTCACATTGACATTGAACTGTAAACATTCATTATGTTGACTTGAATTCAGTGCAGGATTGTGTTCAGATCAAAGCAAAAATGATTCTAGGTTATAAAAAAAAACAAGGCGTACAAATAATATCTGTAGTATTATTTCTCAATTTTCTTGGGCATCCAAGAAAATGTCTATTCCAATAAGATGTTGGGGCATGGGTGGGCGTCTTTAACCACTGGATAAAAGAGCCCCAGTCATTACAACAATGGAGAACGATATGAGACATGCACATTACAGCTGTGCTTCTCCATTTGTTTTTCACACTTTTCATCTTTCATTTTAGGCAAATATTTCATTCTTACCACAGTAAAATTAAACCTTTTTTTAAGTTGACATACACTGTGATGAATAGCTTGCCTCCTGTGGGCAAAGAAACACTCTGTCTGACCTTCATATTTGAACCAGAATCTTCATGCATTTTTCTCCTTCAGCTATGATCTACTCTAGTACTCCACCAAGACAGCATATATTAACCTAACATGTGTGTTGACGTGCCTTGGCCCCAGTAAATATAGCCAGAAGGGCGTTTCTTTTGTCACATGTGCTATATGTGTGTATTGGTGTTGCAGGATTACTGGCTATCTCTGCTCTTTAAGCGCCTAGTGGGGCCCAGAGTGCTGGCAGTGCACGTCGCTGGCCTCCAGAGGAAACCACGCCCGGGGAGAGTGATCCGAGACAAGCTGCGCATCTATGCACACTGTACCAGCTCTCACAAGTAGGTTTACCAGTGTCCCTTAGATGTGCGCACACAATCTCTAAATATGAAATGCAATTTAATGATGCAGGACAGTGTCAGCTGGACCACAGTAGTTACGGTGAGGTAGGTATAGCAGGCATGGTCTGGTGTATAAGTGTTTGACTGTTGTTGTCATCATAGTTCAGAAGTTATTTGAGAACCAGAGGGGTTAACATTGTTCCTCATATTTTCTTATGCTCTAGCGCATACATTACTAGTCTAGACACCAACTCTTTCAAAGTGACTACCCATAAAATTTAACAAGTATCAATTATCAAATATTCAGGAACTCTTTCTACTGTCACAGACTTGCTGAAAGGCAATAGAGGCCTTTATCCCAGCTATGATGGGTAAGAGGGTTTTAGTTTTTTGGTGGGTTTTTTTTTTTCTGGCTAGAGAGCCAGGTAGGGTAAGGGGACAATAGGAGGGTCTGTCCCCAGACCAGATAAAAAATGCCACTATCCCCTTTGATGGTTATCGTTTGCCACAGGATGATGTGCATGAGGCTTGCCAGCTTGTCAACAGCAGTGTAGGCTTACGGCCCACAGTCCTCAGCTCAGTTACAAGCCTGTCTTACTACAGCTGCTCCTGGAACCTGGCCTTGGCTTCTTCTACTTTCTTCCATGGTTGAAGCTTAACCTATTTTATATGGAATTATAACCTATAATATGTGGAGCGCCAATCAGCCTTGATAAATGCCCTCATATCACATATCCCTTTATGGTTCTGCAATGGAAAATGCTGGAAAGTGTCAGTAAGTACAATAAACAAGCAGTAATGAGAGAGAAGAGGTCTTGATTAGTTGGTTAAAAGCTACAGGCCCTATGGATGCTTTTTTATGGCCATGAAATTGTTGGATACGGACAGTGCATGTCAGAACGCATGTGAAACCTGAGGGCGCAGATAGCAGTGCCAGCTCTGACGCTAGCTGAGGAAAGGAGAGAATAATTCTGGACTCCAGTTTGTAATAATGTGTTCACTTCATCCTATTTTTGTTGGATATAGAGTTGCAATTGAATTTAAGATGGTTTGTACCAATTGAATTGAATCTTATCCACTTATAAATATTGTGATCATGTGATTGAGATTCTCCTCCTTCACAGTGTGAGGTTTTTGTTCTATCAGTGGTGGGAATGACTGGTCGAGCAAATCATAGACATATTTTAGTCAAACCAACTCATCAGAACACCCTTATCCAAAACAGGCATCTGCTGTTATTGTTTTTTTTCCAGTCCTCTATCCTGCACCAGAGGCAGCATGGTTTGTGCCTTTCATATTTCCTCCGAACCATTCACTGACATCAAACAAAATATTAAATGTTTATGTTCCCCATGCAAATTCCTGAAAAATGCATTGTTTCAAAGTCATGGACAGTGTTTATTGCCCTTCAATCTGTTTGTCTGATCTAATGCAGCCGGATGGAAAATCTCTGTCCAAGTTACCAGAGTCTTACTACGACTGAGACACCACATACATATTAAATGCGGGTTTCTTCTTTTTGTTCCTTGGCCTTTTTCAAATTTGCTTTAGTTTCATAAGGTCTATTTGTTCTATGCCAAAGGTATAAGGATGAACATGGATGGGAGGCCATGGTGGTTGGACTCAGAGAGATTACTAACAGGCCTTTCTGACAAAAGTCAAACTCGGACCTGCTCACTTGCTCCTCTGTAACATGTGGTATTCACTACTGCTGTGTTGTTCTTGCTTTTACATTAAGGCCGTTATTGGATTTTATCTTGTTTGCCTCATCCTTTTGACAGATATTTATCTTTGTTTAATATTCCTAAAGTCTGGTCTTCAGCAGATTAACCCAAAGTGCACTGCTCATGTTAAACACTCACTGTAACATAAGCACTATCATATACCACACACAGAGTCATTAATCTTTAAGTCAGATGTGATAGGGCTCTTAATACTTTGCCTGGATAGAGAACAGGGTCCTTCTTTCTCAGGATCCTCACATGTTCCCTTCATCTTATGCCATAAGCTAAAAATAAACAGCAGTTTTAAAGGTTAATAAAGTCCTGCAGTTTTTTTCTATATATGGAATTTTTAGGACTGCATCTTTCTTTGTTTATCAGAAATCTTGCATAGTGTGTGTGTGTGTGTGTTTGTATAGGGACACAAGAACTTTTTTTCTCATCACTTCACTTGTCATTCTTTGCAGCCACAATTATGTCAGGGGATCCATAACAATCTACATCATCAATTTGCATCGGTCAAGAAAGAAAATAAAGCTGGCCGGAACATTACGAAATAAAACAGTCCACCAGTACCTGTTACAACCCTCAGGAGAAGATGGTCTTCACTCAACGTAAGTGCAGGAGCAATTGATCATGTAAATGTAACGCATGGATTAGCATATCCACGTATGTAACGTGATTCATTTAAACATAATGCATGGATTAGCATATCCACATATTTAACATGTGATTCATGTGAACGTAACGCATGGATTAGCATATCCACGTATGTAACATGTGATTCATGTGATGAACCATTGGGAATGTTCCCCTTTATTAAACTAAATTTGGAACAATAGATTAAAATTATTTTAAGCTTATATACCTGTTGAAAAATCTTGTGCTGTATTAGCATATCATGAGATATGAATTATTTTTAACCTTTATTATCTGCAGCTCAGCTGTGCTGAAAATATGGTTTCACAGATCAAGCAGTCTATACAGGTCACAAGACTGCTGAATGCTCCCCTAACAGATTAGGACTGAGTGTGTGAGATAATGTATGTCTCATTCTATGTGACCAATATGATTCTATACCAGAGATCTGAACTAATTGTTTTCTGATCCGGCTGCTGCACCGGTGGTATGTCACCTCTCACCAGCATTGATCTAACAAACAAAACAGTATGGGAGCATGAATGAAGGAACTCGGGTTACAATAACAAAGAATAACCTCTAACTTATCCTCTGAAATCAGTTAAGTAGGTAAGGAGAATTTTCCCATTCTGCAATCATATTAAGACTTCATTAGTGATTACTTGGACAAGATGCCAAAGAACAGCTGGGACAAACAAGACTATGCTTTTTCTAAAGTTGAATAAAAAAGTTTATTAAAAATTCTTAAGGCTTGAGAAAAGAGATGTTGGCTTTATAATCAAACTCGCTATTTGGTCTTCAACCTAACATATTTTTTCCTGTCCCTGTGTTCAACTTTTTATTCATGTAAATCATTGTATATGTCTGTAGCGATAAATACTATTCGGTAACATTATTAGAATTTTATTAGAGTATTTCCACAATTCCTCTAATAATTAGGCAATTGTCTATTGGGTTCACTTATGCAAATAAAGATAATGATGAAATATACAAAGAAATGACAAATAAACAAATTAACATGAGTTTTTATTAGGCCATTTTTGAGAAGGTCAACACTCAGTGACATAAGATGCTTGCTATACTCATTGATATACTCAAAGGTCATTATATTTTACTCACATGTAACCATCAAGCTACGAAAGAAACCTCTGTTTAAAGCACATAGTGCAGCCAGCAGCATCAAAACCTTAAAACCAGCCATACTGAAATGACTGGATCCCATTCATCATAAATACAGGCTAATGGCTGGACTGACAGCTGTAAATTCTTGATCATGTAACTACTACATTTGCTAGAACAAAATGAATTCCTTTAGCCAGAACAGGAAAGCTGGTAACGCTTGAATGGTACAAGTATCCAGGCAATACTGGAGCAAGTTGCTAGGAGTACCATAAAGCCAGGAACAAAATATAGGCATCAAAATGGACCATAAAATTGGATTAGCATAATAACTTTGTCTCGGCTTATTGAAAGTGAAAACAAACGGACTGTGCAGTGATAAGTGCCTTCCCCCAGAGCAGCTGCTGGCAGCAGTTTGATCAGTATTTAAATGTTTTTGGTATTCTCTGTTTTACTTGGAATTCTGGGTGAGCCCTGCCTAAACCCAAGGCCTGACATTGACATTTAAATGCAGTCTTCTGTTGCTCTGTTATGGTGCTGCTTGTGTACAGTAAAGAGGGATGTATTTAGCAGTGATAACTGTGGTGAAACCATTTAATTAAATGGGTCCAGAGATAGTTTTCCTGTCATGAAAAGATAGCAAAAAACGCCAAAAATGAAGAATTTAGTCACTCCAGATGGAAATGAAATCCAAAGATCAAGAGTTACTATTTTGGCTCTATTTCTGGCATATGCATTTTCCACAGTGAAAAAATACAAAAGAATGTGCTGAAGAAGGTTGCAGAAACCAATTACCAATTATATTTAAAAGTGCAATCCATCATACAGGCCTGAAAACATAACAATAATTACCTCTTTTAAAAGATTTGTTTCCATGTTGAATAATTGTAATCAATTTACCGTAATATTTGTCATGAAAATATGAAGCATGCTTCATAGGTTCTGTTTTCCAGAGTTGAATGGTACTTTTCTTACACAGTGCAGAACCATCCATATGCCACCACTGGTCTGTTCAGTTCTTTCAGAGTAAACACTATGTAACCTCGGGTTAATTTGACTGTTTTAAACTGGCCCCTGTAGTCATTAGATTGATTAACCCAGATCTCCTGCAACACATTTTTTCTGTGTGGTAAGTAATGACAAAATATGTAGGGTATTTATCTCTTTTGAAATGCCTAAAGCTCCATATGGCCCGAATCAGTGCCTCCCAGACCAAACTGAGTGAGTAACATATACAGGCAGACTATAAAGTTACTCGTGACACATTCCTATTCTGAAATCCTCTGCAACACACATGCAGGCAAATTAAATGTTCATTTTGTGGGGTTACACTTGAACACTCTCAGACTTCAGAGACAAAGCCAGTCATTTCTGTGATATTCTGTGAAATGTGCCCTACGGTGTATAGTGAATCTTTTCCTTTTTTTCCATTTAAGCTTTTCCACTGTTCAAAACTAGCTTTGTCTGTTTAAGATGTAGTTTAGGAGGAAGTGGAAGAGCATATTAACTGTACAGCATGTGAGCTGAGAAAGTGTTTTGCTTTTGTCTAGCATCTGGGGTGATGCTGGAGTTACTTCCAGTTCAGTTGTCATAACAAACTGTGTAGCACACCATGTGACTGCAAGTTAGCCAGTAACATCCAAGTATAACAGGAGGGGAGTAACCAAGATAAAATATGAGCCTCACTAGGAAGGATTTGCTGAGCACAGCATTGTAGTCTAGTAGTAGCACTTTCAAGGTGCTAGAGAGCTTGGTTCAGATCTAGTTCATCGTCTTCTTCCTCAATTACTGTATTCACTGAAATACAGTTGTTTACCATATGCAGAATTCGATTGTAGTGTGTCTAACCTGATGGCACAATTTTATCTGTAACTGATTTTGCTACATTTTTTAGTTACGGTACTTTTGACAGCTTTTCAACATTTTTAAAAATCTGAACTCAGTTAAATTCAGATAAAACCTGTTTGCTGTCAGTCTTGTTCTCTCTGTCAGATCTGTTAACTAATTATAATTGAAATGTTTCTGTCATATTATGTGGAACTGTTCTGTGAGACCTCTAAAGTAAAGTAAGCCTGGTTTCTGCCAAGACACACCTATATAACATGATTGATTAGACATGCCATATAATTGCTGACTTGACTATAGAGGGGCTGAGTTATACTGAATTGCTTAAGGTAATTAAATGTCAACACAACACAACCTTCACATGTGAAGGTGGGACAGAAGCCTAGAGTTTAGTGCTTAACCAACTATATAAAATACCATACAGCCTCCCAACTTGTTTCCACTTTTCCACGGCAGCAATTATCGCTTTAATCCCTATGCATGAGAGTAGTACGAGCAGCCAATGTTGAATTTACAGTGTTTTCAATTACGACCCCGCACACCAGAGCAGAGCTGACCGCCGCTGCTGTGTTGACCCATTCAATTCATGTCTTTTTTTTGTCAGTGCCACTGTTGACATTCAGATATTTCAAAGACGGAGAGAACATAGAGAACATATTAACAGATTTTCTGAAAATGCATTTCTAATTTTGACCAGTGTCATGAATCCTAAAATGAAGATAACAATGTACACTATGTAACTAGCTAATGAACACAGTTTATAGCTAGGCCTGTGCTAGCTAATCTGCAAATGGTTTACAAAAAAAAAAATCGTAACAAGTTGTAATAACCAAATAACTGAAATTTTGAATTAGGCTCAACAAATATCTAAACGCATTAGTCTAGAAAATAATGTGACAGTGGTTATAGCTATCTAGATCATGTAAGATAAGGCATGCAGCTCTATTTAACAAGCATCCAAATGGAATGCAGAGAGCTGCATGCAGTCAAACAACTTTTCTACTTGGAATGTGTCCGTGCTGCTGTTTTGCACTGATGTGTGGTCAGTTTAAGTGCCCTGCAAACTTTAGTAAGAGTAAAACGTCTCTCTCGCACACGCCTACATCTGTAGCCGGGAGCTGCTCCAGCTCAGGCATATGGAACCATTAGGGGACTTAAATTGAATTTACATCGTACCTTAAGGAAATGCAGATACCACCTTATGTCCAGGCTTTAAGTGAAATGCCACAAACCATGTGCTTGCATACCTCTGCTTTCTGCTTTCAACTTGCAAATATAAGTCATTCCTGTGGTGAGAGGTGATTGTGAAGATCAACTCTTGTTCTTTGGCATGGCTTCTGAAGCATGTTGTGTCACACTGCATCACCATACAGCCTGCAGCAGGATTCCAGTGGGATTCCTGGCCGACAGGCAACACGGCAGGCTCTGAGCTATCCCAGAGTCCTGATCGCTTCAATCTGTGGTATCACAAGGTGGAACAAGATGCTCTGATCAGTCTTTCATCTGGTAGTGATGGCTAGATGATAGAATATCTCAACATAGTGGAAAAAGTGATAAAGCAGAGCTTGCAGGTCATACCTAATGGACCACGAGAGATGAACGAATGCTTGTTTATGCTGAGTTGACACTTTGTTCATATTTGATACTTTTTAATGATTTAGCCTTTGTTATGTGAAGGTCACTTGTCAGTTTGTTCTTTGGATTTTATGGTATTTAATGTGATGCAGTGTTCATATTGCCTACAGGAAAATGGATGAAGCCTCATGTAGCTGGCCTCAGTTTATGTTCATAATGATCCTAAATTAGAATCCATTCTGTCACTAGGGATTCATTAGAATTCATAGTGGAATGTACTGCAATGAAGATCTCATTGATCTTCTGAAAGGTCTGAATCTCTAGGATCAGGGTAACCCTAACCCTGAGCTTTCCGATATAGTTGAAAAGAATTATGGGCTTAATTGACATTTCAGGTTGCATCTTTATTAACAACCGAGTAAGGAATCAATATCAGCATAAAGATGAGGCTATCATCAGAGTTAAATAATGCTCATGATGAAGGTATTTTTGTATGTTTGGTCTTTTGATTGTCTTTTCATTGCTTCACTTCCATTATGCAACTGTGGCGCCATCCAGTGGACAAATATCGCAATAATTAGTTCATAATGCAATGCAACTGCACTTCTCGCAGTGTGTGAAGCTGGATTGAGTTTTTTGTGAGTAGTTTTCTAGAGTGGATCACTTCTATCCATTACATCTTTATTCAGCTGCAGATTCAAACAAGTGTCCTTTTTCTTTTAAGAAATCAGAATGCCACAGTCTAGTGAAAGGATAATAGAGGTTAAAATGAGCCAATGGGTATAATACTTAATACTCCACTTTATAATAAATAAAATAATCTCATATGTTCGTTGAGTGCTTGTTTAAAATTTTTTATTTTGTAGAGGCAATTGCACACAAAGGTACTCAAAAAGGCACTCAAAAAGCCTATGATGGAAGTGTCTCATACTTCTGGGTTGAAGTTTTGCTCCATGCTCTCTCTACAGGTCTGTGCAGTTGAATGGTGAACCCTTGGCCATGATAGACAACGACACTTTCCCTGAGCTGAAACCACGGACACTAAGAGCAGGGCGAACAATAGCGATGCCACCCATCTCCATCGGCTTCTACGTCATCAAGAACATCAACGCTTATGCCTGCCGCAGATAGTAGTTGCTGATCTCAGACCCGTCGAGCTCAACCCTGCCTCGCCCCGTCCCTCAACGACTAGCACAGAAAGGACTGCCCTTCATGAAAGCGAGGGCTGCACTGAGTTCCTTTCAGCGGCATTACTTCATACTTATTGTTCCGCAAGACCGACTCACTTTCCGGACAAGCATTGTCCCTCCCATTGCTGTTTTTTGCTTCCAGTTAAGGTCGTGTCCCTTCGGGTTGTATGGCTTCACTTATTTTGAGGAATGTCAGTGGGGTGCTTCTTTAATCAATCCATGGTCCTAAGTTTGTTTCGTCTAGACATCTTTGCATCATTGTTACGGTGGTTGATATAAAGAATAATCTAATCCAACTCCATATAAGATCCAAAAGTCAATGACCACACTAGCAATTACTGTATGTTTACAGTTCTGTACAGTTACACAGTGTGAGCTAGGGTGGGCCTTTTTTTCTCTGTCATCCTCTTCTTTTAAGGAACACTAAGCTAGCAAGATGAGAAGAGCATACCACTGGATGAATAGCCAAACACCTAGTTCACACCTAGTTTGTAGATCAAAACTCATCATTTAAATCATTCCCATCACAAGTCACACTAAAAATTACATTTTTTATCCACCCTTTTAAAAGTTAATATAATTGTTTTTACTAACTATTCAGGGTTTTTTAATTGAGAAATGATATGTGTTTTAAAGATTCAATTTAGTATAATGGCTAAAATATGCCAAATTACCCTTCATATTCATGTGTACATATGTGTGGTTTTAAACTGAATGAACATAAGTGAATTTAAATTAAATATCAATGAAAACCTTTTTTTATCACATATGCAATTGATTCACAAAGAGCAGAATAGTATTCTTAATACTCAAATATGAAAGTTAACAAAGAACACTCAGTCTGAGCTAATGGATAACACAAGATGTGACAAAAACAAAATATTTGCCATTTCTGTGTAACTCAGGAAATGAGTGATCACCAGTCATTTAGTCAGGTTTCAACTGTTCACCTCTCAGGCTTCAATTGGTTCTCTTGTGCTTAATACCCTCACACTGCTTTTTGCCATAGCACTGTAAGCCTGTGTTCCTAACAAGTTCCTCAGTGTCAGGCTCATGTAGATATATATCTCTGCTAGAACTGTACCCAGCACTACCTTCGAGAATTTATTGTATAGACAAGTGTACAGTCAATCATTTGTGCTGCTAGACATGTGGTGAATATTAAGCTTGATACGTGACAAATTATTTTGAACAGATCTGAGAATTTGTTCTGTGTACATAGATTATCATATCAGATTTTTAGGTGTGCTTGTTCTTTACATATTATTTATAGAAATATATATTTGTATATATATTTTCCTGTTAAGGGAAAACATTTGACTTTTTTAGGTCAATTATTTTTTTATCAATCAATTGTATGGTTTTTTTCTGTTAAGTGTATGGCAGAGAAATGCGGTTTGAATAACAAATGCAAAGGCACACAGTGTTTGTCCACATGTGTAATACAATGTTTTACACAGTATGGGATATGTTTATATTCATGTGCTTACAATACAATACTAAAGTTTCAATAAAGGCTCAACTGTATTTATAACTGTCTAATTATAAATCTCTGAAATTGAGAGTTATAGGTTACTGTAAAGAATAATGTGGGATCTTTAAGACAATGTATTATCATAATGAGCAGCTGGATGCATACAGTATGTATTGTGACAATCTCATAAGTACACTGTTCAATGCTATAAACCCCTTCTGAAGGTTTTGACTAAAAATATAATTTTATGTACTCTTTATTTGATTATAATTTCCAAGTATTTTATTTGAAGTTTATTGGGGTAAGACTAATAAAATAACTACACAAGAAATATGTAGCACACCAAACTAAATCGCAGCACAGCTTAGTTCACTGCAATTTCTTCGAATTGAGAGTTGTCCTATGTCAATTTCAGAAGATGAAGTTGTACAATCGCAAATGTTTTTCTCTTTGAATGTGTTCTTTTTTTTTTTTTTTAAGTTGTTAATATTGTCTTCTTTACAAGAGCATAATTTTATTGTGGGAAACGTCTGCAATCGAATAGTTTTTGTCTAAAAATATATTTACATTAATAAAGTTATAATTGGGAAAAAAAACTTTTGTTCCTGTATTAACTAATTTATAGTTATAATTAATACAACAAAGCAGAGTTTCTGATCAGCAGGTGGTTGCCTAACTAAATCCCTGATTGATAGAATCGGAATTTATGTTAAGACAGTGAATACTGCTGCAGGCTTTAAACAATAGTTGTTTATCAAGCTAGCTGCAACTCAATAATGAAACATAGTCCTGGCTGAGTGCAGTCTGTTTTGCTGTATCAGCTATGACACAATTAATCTGCTCAGTCTTAACGAATGTGAACAGGGAGAGGGATCTGGGTGTGGATCTGTTATGTCAAGCCAGCAGGACTGAGTTGGTAGATGTAGAATAAGTTTTCATTAGTATGAGGTAAGACAATTAAAAAAAAAAACAACTCAAAGTTAGTGAGGAATACCTGGGCCAGCTCAAACGAATGACAAAAATAAACTGTGACAGAAAGAGCCAATAGAAAACCAGAGGCGTAGCGGTTTATGTCACATCAGACTGGCGGAATAGATCGACTGACAAGCCTTCAAAGGGCGCAGGCTGGGTCTCCAGCACGGGAGAGATCAGAAAGAGAAGGAACCAGCATGGCCAGCCAGGGGTTGCTGAGCGCACATCAGCAGATGTTCCCCTTCCCAGCAGCTGCGACCAGGCTTTGTTGTGGGATAGGAGAACATTGTGTTGTCAGGACAGTGCTGTGAAGCAACTCGTGATGGAAACCATTTGCAACCGAGAAAATCGGCATCCAAAAGAGGATAGAAGCGATGGGAAATGGGATGGAGCATGTGCCAAGCTCCATGTCTGTATTTCCAAAAAGGAACGCAATTAAATGGTAGCCCAGTTAACATTGTTACGTGACCAGGAAGAACATCAGTCACTACACGACGACAGCTTCTACTACAGTTGCTTGTGAGTGCAGTCAATTTGATCGTTTTTTTATATTTATAGTAGTATTTTCTTTCTAACAATATAGCTTGTGGCTTTTTTGCCATGTGTCCATTCTGTACTTTCAAGTACAGATTTCACACCTTGCAGCATATTTGAGGCCTTAAATAATACACAATGCAGATGGCTGAATTGGGTAATTATTTACATAAATATCATCATTGTGCTCTACTGTGAACTTCAGGAAACATGTCTCCATTTCACATATGGTTCATCTTAAATGAGTCAACTTGGTCCATTTATAAACACAGTCCTGGCTCATTCTCACTTGGGTTTGTTTGGTAAGGAGCCACAAGAACTGACATGACCCAGCGGCCCTTTACGAACATATTTTATCATTCAAAGATATTTATCTCCGTTTAAACCATGGAACATACTTCAAGGAAAGTTATTTTGAAAGCTGAATAAACACCAAGTTGAAAACATGAAAACATGCATAGTTTAGAAGAAAATATTGAAGCTTCACAGGAAACTGATTGAGGGAAGAATGCAGCACAAGTATATGAAAGCAGTTCTCTCATAGAATTATAATGACAAACACAGATAAACTCCCATAGATAAGAAATTACCTGCTGAACCTACCTCAGTTTACTAATCTTTATGTCTAAACGAAAACAAATGCTTCTGTAATATGACTGAGCAATCTATGTCAAAGATTTTCTTTATTTTGCAAACTTTTTTCATCTTAAAAATTGCAACAGAAAGTCTCTAGTTTGCAACATAACTTTTTTGTCAGCATAATTTCATATAAATGCCTTCTCTGTAGGAAAAAATTAGCATACCTTTGTGTGTCTGTACCGTGTTAGCCATGCAAACTGTAACCAAATCCACCGTGAAACTGTTTATATTTTTGGACCCATTTGGACTATTCGGAGCCATTCGCTTGTAAGCCAAGATGGTGGATTTCATGTTGTTTACACTATGTATACAGTAGTCATCTCAAATAAGTCTTATAAGAATGTTGCCTTTCCAGGATTAAATAGATTAGGTGCTGTCTTAACGATGATAAATTCTTACTGTTGTGAGGTTGATTGACCACACGAAACAAAAACATTTCTTTTAACAATAAATAAAAAAATAATCATAAAATAAAATTATGACAGAGCCAAAATCAATTTGCCATAAAAGGACACATTCATTTGATTCTAAATTTAACTGCAGGTTAAAATACACTCTCAGGTCTGATTGAATATACACAGATTAAGATGTCATATATTAAAATGTATTATGCACTAGTCAAATTTAATTATATTTTTCTATTCTATTATTATTATATATTAGTCTTTATCTGTATCTAATGGTAAATTTCGATTACTACATATGAAAAATGCAACTGGTTATTTGTGTGTGTGTGTGTGTGTGTGTGTTATATTTTAAATTTTATTCAAGAAAAAAATTATTTATTGATTCTGAATATATGTTGATTTGTTGACAAAGTTTTGCAGAATGCAGAAAGTTTTGCAAAACCATGGTTTGTTTTTGTATTGTGGATTTTAAATATATTTTAATGTATTTATTAGATTTTGAAAATACATTTTTTCTTTGCATATTGCATATTATTAATACATTGCATATTGTTATGCACACTGAATTTTTTTAGAAAACAGTGCCGTCCTGGTTTAGAAATGGGTTCTCCAAAAATATTGAATGATGTATGTACTGGTCTGTCTTTTGGTCTGGGTATTGGTTTTCAAATGTTCTTTTGGTGCAATGCATATTGAACTGTTTATACACATTGATTAAATATCGCTTGTTTAACACTGGCTAAAATCTACTGCTGTGGCGAAAAAAAGCTAAAATCTGTGAAAAGTAAATGTTGACCATTAGATCTAACTGAATTACACTTGGAGCATGAGCCCAAACAATATAAATTATATGACTGGGAAATAAACAATTTGTAACCTGCAAAAGAAAAGTGAAATATAAACATATGTAAATATCATGAGAAGAAGATATAAAATTATGTTGTTTATGGGCCACATGGCAATTATAACTATCAACTGGCCATAGGGTTGTTTGGTATAAATACAAAATACTAAAATAAAACAAAATTGGATCCACTTCCTACAGGGTTACTAAATAGACAAATATGAAATAAATGAATAATAAAACTTGCAGAAACTACATAGAAACAAGACCTGTACACTAACCATGACCTCAATAACATCAACAAATGTAAAAAGTTATTTATAATTATTTATTTAGTGTGGCTGAGAAAACCTCTGCCCCTTCAAATTAAGGGTCACACAAACCTGTTGTTTCACTGTGTGACCATTATAGTCATTTGCATTACCTATTAAAAACATCAACAAGGCCTCTATTCCAAATAGCATGTTGAAGCTGTGTAATCAGTTATGGAGTTTAAGTCCAATTAGCAATAGTAACAAAAATATGACAAAAAAGAACAATTCCTCCAGTTTTATTTCACATTTGATTGTATTTGATTGTATTATTTTCATGTTATTCTCCTTTTGAGCAGAGCCATTATATCATTGTTGAATGTGTTAAAAAATAATTTCAGTTTTAGGTCTTGAAGAAATAACTGCCTGATTCTCCACAAATGCAATACAACATTTTTTTTGCTTTTCAAGGTTACATAAATTAACTTAAATGTGAAATAATTGGAGAGTAAAATGTAACAAAATAAATGGAAAATTGTTCAAATTAAATGTAATTAAATATTTTTGAGGAAGATTTTTTACAATCATTTTTAATTTCCAAGATACCATACACAATGTGCATCCATGATTATAAGCCAGTATATGTAACCACATATAGAGCAGTACATGCCAGTCATGCAGCACCTATCAGTGGAGCTAATGACTACTACATGTATCAATAAACAAATGTAACTGAACCAAAATATATTCCTTACAAACAATATCTGGAAACAATATGTATGTACTTACATTACAGTGAGTTTGTAAAGTTTCTGACCTGGTCTGCATCTGCTGTTATTCTACAATGATATAGGAACAGTAAACCATGCAAACTAAGAGTAGGAGCATCAAGTGTTGATCTGCAGAGTGTGTAAAAATGGACTATCCTCTGCTGCATCACTCAGTTCAAACTTCAATACTGCCTCCGTAAGAAAGTCTAAGATCACTATGCACGATGCCAAGCTTTGGATGGAGAGGTATAAATCACAGCACCACTGGAGAGTAATGAATAACACCACCGTTTGTCAGTCTGGTGGACGAATCTGGGATTGCTGGATACTAAGGTAGTGCTACCTAATGGAATGCAGAGTGCCAACAGTAAAGTTCGGTACAGGAGGGATAATGGTGTGGGCTGCTTTTCAGGGTTGGGGCTACGACCCTTGTTTCTTGTATAGGGTAATTAACTCCATATGCTATGGTTTTAGCATGGTAGGTGCAATAAGTTCATGTTATGGTCAGGTAACCTACTTTTTTAAATTCTATAGTGGGTCTCCATGAATCTCTGTAAGTAGACATACTTTTGGCCGTATAGTGTAATTTAATATTTATACCAACTAATATGTTTTGAAACCAATAAGCCAAATAACCATTACCGATGTAAACCAATACATGTCAGTCACCGTTATTCTGGTAGAAAAACAAGTTGTCAAGCTGGAAACCCATGTTTTCTAACAAAAGTTCAATAGAAATATTAAAACGCCAGTACACGTATACAAAAACAACATTTGTTCAGAACTAAGCCCAGTTAAGCATAGTCGTTTCTCATAAATAACCATGATATATTCACAAATGAATTATTTCCTGAACGGCATTTCAGTTCCTGACTTGAGTACTGGATTAATGTTCTGAGCTGAGGCACGTTCTGAGCTGTGGCACGATTTCGTCGCCTAAATTGATTCATAAGCATTATCCAATCCATACAGCAGAAATAAAGAGTTCAGTGTCCATGGTTTTATCTTCTTGATTCTTCCACTTCACAATTTGCATTGGCAACAAGTTATAGCAGTCACATGACATAACATCATATTACGGAAGTAGCCATACTGCTGGAACGTTTTAGCCCAGCGAGGTTTGTGAATTGCTGTAGGAGTATCCTTGTTTCTCAGCGAATTAATAATGTGGAATGTTAGCTAGACAAATACAGAGAAGCTCGGATGGTCGTATAGACAACAACAGACGTAAGTTGGTTTGTTTATTAATCTTTAATACGGTGGACATTTTATTTCAGCCGGTTAGCGTAGCTAAACATCAAAGTTCCAACTAAAATGAATGTATTTGTGTTGCAGGCGAACAGTAATGTGAATGTAGGCTATTAGCAACCCTATAGAAACATGAGTCTACGACACATTTGTAAAATATCTAGCACATTTCGAATGAAAGCAAACAGCCGAGAATTCACTGAATATCATTCATTTTAAGTTTTATTGATTTCATACATGGCTATAACGATAAAGCTAAAAAAATCCGTATGGTTAAATGAGTCCAGAACTTTACCATCACCGCGTGAATTCCCAGAAGCAATCAAAAGGTCAGGAACAGTCCCGCGATTTACATGTGATGTTGGTCACATTTTGTCTGTAGGACTGAGTGTGGCGCTGAGTGTGGCCCCTAGAGAGAACATTTCAGTTGAAACGTTCTGTGATGGACTGACTGGATAGTTAACCATTTACAAGACTATTGACAAGTCGTACCCCTACATGATTTCAGAACCCTGATGACAAATGTATTTTTAGATGAAGTGTCTCCTAGTGGCCAGCGAGAGTGCAGAAGTCCTTTTCTACTGGGCTGACCCTGAGTTTGAGCTAAATATTCAAGGACAGTATGGGGTCTCTCAAGATGAAGGAGGAAGGGTAAGAGTGCTTTTATTGTTGATGTGCAAACAGCATTTCACCATAATGAGGACATATCTTTATAGATGATTTTAAATATTGATGATTTTTTTTTTATTTCATATGTAGCTACCAGCCTTTGAGGACAGCATCAACACGCTGTTCGCTCCAATCATCATCTCCTGCAGTACCATGGTTGACAGGCTAGGGGACAGCTACACTTCTTTCAGCACAGAGAACAATCACGTCTATGTTCTACATCAGGTGGGCCACTCTAATTCAACAGTAATCTACTGCAGAATGAAGTCAGATGACTTTGCTATATTAACCTACATTCCATTATCACTTTGCTGCTGATGCTAACTGCTTTGCTTTTATTTTAGCAAAAGTGAGGTTCCAAGTAGCAGTAGTTGGCTATGTTGTCTCACTCCCTTTGTGGAGTGCTGTGATGACCTCTGGCACAAAACTACAGTCCCTAGCACAACAGCTGATCTAGTACTAAGGCACTCTGTCCTTACCACAGTTTGAGGAATGCCTGTACATCGCTGTGAATGGAGATGGGGAAGAGAGTGAGGAGGATTTAAAGAGGAAAGTCTATGTGATGAAGAAGCTTACTGAGATCCTGTTTGGGATGGTGACCCTCAGTAGCTCTCTGTTAAAGAAAGAGTAAGAAATGCACACTTCGTTTGATGCTCATATATAACTTGACATAGTTGAATATTTCATACTTATACTGATGTGCTTTCACTTTTGGAAGAGTGCAGACTTAAAGTAAAAAAAATGTTCAGGAGAACAGTGGATTGGTATTTAGAGTTCAGAAAATATAGGAGTAACTATAGTAATTATTGATAGTTAAACTAACGCATTTAACTATCAAATGATCCTTTTAATTAACAATGTTCTGTTTACCAGACTGCGCCCTCAAGACACTGAACAAAGGAACCGAGTATGGAAGAAATTGCGGAGTCTTCTTGAAACATACAGCCGCCTGCGAGAGCATGACCAGAGCTTTCTAGTCGAGGTCCCTTGTGATATTTTATGACTCATCTGTTTTCACACTGGAAATGCATAGTAGCAAACTTTGTGTCAGTGTAACTAACTTAAACAGAGACACTTGTCATATGTTCTGGCTGTCTTCACCAGGCAGTGGAGAGGTTGATCCACCCCACACTGTGTGAGCAGTGCATAGAGTTTCTGGAGCGGAGGCTGGTGCAGCAGATCAACAGCAGTGTGGAGAGAGCAGGAGAAGAGGTGCTGCATGCCTTCATACTGGTTCACACCAAACTGCTGGCCTTTTACTCCAGGTAGCACATGGCTGTGACTCACCAAAGGTCGAATCGTAAGGCCCATAATAGGTTCCCATAGGGCAGCTTGGGAACAGATGTCTTTAAATGAACTTGGACAGTTGATCACTGTGTGTTGGTCCCCTGCAGCCGCAACGCTAGCACGCTCACCTCATCCGACCTACTCGCGCTTGCTGTCATGGTGCAGGACATGTGTCCCAGCAGCTGCGATCTTGATGAAACTGCGCCGGAGGTGAGGTCTCTGCCTGTCATAGTCAGGCACTGCTCAGTGTTTTTATACTTTTCATCCGCATTGTTTGTGCTTTGTGTTGGGATTAGGAACTGGACAGCACTTCAGCACCAGATGTTTTCTATACTCCAGAGCCATCTCCCACCAACCGAGACTCAGGTGAGTTACGTTTCAGCGTTTCTGATTCATTTTGACTTGAAATATTCTGAAAACCTTGGTAACGGTTCAAAGTGAGATTTCAACTGCCACACGTTGCAAGTGATCATTAACAAAGCAAAAGGTCTTCTGTTTTCAACTTTAATGCACAGGGCGACTAAGCAGCGATAGTACCCCTGTCTTTCAGTTTGTGGATCCTGATATTCAGGTTAGACCTCAGGATCACTCTTAATGTGTTTGAAGGTTAGAGACATGTTTCTATATATCAGTGGCACTTCTCAGTTTTAAGCTTTGTTTGACTTTAGATGGCAGAGGACAGTCTGCAGGCACTTGAAGTGCCAGCCCCTGACCCTATGACCCCATCCAGAGTATACCTGGAAGCAACACTGAAGGATGTCTTTTTGCCCATGATGCCCCACTCCATGTACTGCTTACCTCTGTGGCCTAATATTACCCTAGTGCTTCTGACCAAGGTGCTGTGTTTTTTTTGTTATTGTTTTTTTTAAGGCTAGATTGGTTTGAACATTGCTTTGTTTAACTTAAATAACTGAAAGATTTTTATTTCATCTTTCTCCAAAAAATCTTACAAGATGTGTAGTTGGCAGTGCTTGCTGAAGTAGTTCATTGAAGCCCATTGATTATTACTGAACTTTATTTAGGCTGTGAAAAGTGGCACCTAAGATGGCAGCACCCTATTAGAACCATGTGGTTCATTTGCATGTCCAACAAATCTATAGAAATACTGTATGACAGCTGTATACGCTTTGGAATATGGTTGCAGTATAACAGTTTTTTTTTTTATTGCAGTGGAATTTCATTGTGTATAACATTTTGGATCTGTATAATATCCTTCAACACTCAGATTTTGGATGTTTACATTTTCAGGGGTTTTTCGCCCTAGTGTTTGAAATGAGGGGGTTATCATATGACACAGTTATTTGTTTGTTTTTGTTTTTTTGCCTGATCAGATCCCTAACAGTCAGGTGGCTATGTCTGTGTATGGGATACTGGAGGCTATTACTAAGCTGGAAAAGAGGCTGACCGAGGGCTTGGAGGGGGCAGTAGTCTCGCGCAGTCAACCCCAAATCCACGAGCTCCGTACCAAGCTGGACAGGTTCATCCGTGTCCTGGCAAGCATGGATATCCAGGTTAGATGCACTGGAACTTCAGGTCAAATGTACAGAGACAAACCTGCAGCCCTTGTGCTGTACATCTACATAAAGTGGCCACTAAGCACTAATGTAATGTTGGGAATAATAATGGCTTGTTCAACTTGAATGTTGTATGTTTGATCTAATCGTGTTTCCTTTCTCCTAATCAGACCTCCCAGCTTCTGAACACCTGGGCAGAGTTCAAAAACAAGGCGTTCACCAGATCAGGGCCTGGCCTCACTAGAGCGTGAGTGCTCTTTAGTACTGGTTACACCTGATCGTTCAGTGCCCGCACGCGTGAATGTAACCTTGGTGAAGTCAGTGTTTTTCCCCCCTGTGTATATAAAGCTTAAAAGCATGGCTTCCAGCGAGGCTTCATGGTTTGTGTCACAGGCTGTTGCCGTCATGCCGGAGCCTGAGGACTCAGCTGTGTGCCGTGTATCGGTGGTGTTTCACGACCGAGGGCCCGGGTGCCTCACAGCGACTGGCCCCAGCGCTTCAGGAGCGAGCGCGGACCATGATGCAGTATGTCTGAGTCCTGCTACATAACGCAGATGTACCAGCGCTCGTTAGCATGGGTCAGCAGCCTTTCTCCTCTGCTCTAGAGAGAAGCTGATGGACTGGAAGGACTTTCTGCTGGTGAAGAGCAGGCGAAATATCACCATGGTGTCATATCCTTGCTTCCCGTTGCACCGTTTGTCTGTTAGAATCGAATGTTATTGGTTAAAACTGTGACCGACCTCTTTCCTCTTTTACTGTTAAGATATCCATTACGTCAGTTCTCCTGTAGTGTTTCTTATGTTGGCTGATTTATTCTGCCTGATGGGTCATTTTAATTGTGTTTGGGTTGTTATCACTGGGAATCATTTACTTTAACCATTCTTTTACTTATCTGGAGGAGTTCCCTGGTCTTGTGCATTTTATTTATGTGGATCGCAGCGCAGGACAGATGATTGCCCCGTCTCTGAACACGGCCGACAGCGCTGCCTCTGAGCTCGGCAAGGGCCCTCTAGCACACTTTATTAAAAAAAAGGTTTGTTTGAAGTATACCATAAATTATCCACTTGCTCTATGGGCATAATGGAATGTATAGAGAGCTTACATGTCCTGAACATCATTTCCTGGCTATAGTGTTTGTGCCCCCCCTCCTCCGTAGGTGTGGGGTCTTGTTGCAACAATGCGTCGGTATTTACAGAAAGGCTACACCACGGTGACTCTGCGAGATGGAGACTACTACTTCTGCTACTTCCTCTGGTTTGAGAATGAGACGGTACGTGTGAGCTTCATCATATTTGCCAAGCCCTCACACTTTTTCTCAGAGGCAATGCAGATGAACGGCAGAGGCCGAGCAGTCGTTTCCATCTTAAAACGTGAATGTTTGTAGGCTGCCCTCATTGTTACCAACAAGGACCCTTGCTTGTCATCCGCAGGGTTACAAGTTGGAGGTGGTGGATATACCCAGTCTTACTGATGACTCCAGCCCTATAGGAATGTTGGCCTGGGATTATTACAGGTGATGCATTATATACTAAAGCTGTGACGACATCATGTCCAGTATGTTGATGAGTAACAGTTTAACTTTCCAGTCGCTCTTAGTTTTTTGTTTTTTATTTTTTTTAAACAAAGCGAGTCAGAACACATTGATACAAAGCACACATTTCTTTAGGAGAAGAAAATGCAACACAGCACTCTGTGTATAAAAACACAGCCAAATTCAATCAGTGTAAATCGGAGTTGTCTATGAACAGAACATTTAAGTCACGAGAAGAACTCCTTTTTTGAACATTTAAGTCATCAGAAGACTTTCCAGGTTGTTAAAATTTTAGAGCTGAGTTTGAAGAACTATTTTAATGAAAACAGCTGTTAGAGTTTTGGAAAATGGCTGATCGTCCAACCTCTCTGACCCCAAAAGGTTGGGGAGGGGGGGCGGATGTTGGGCAGCGTTTGGGAACTTTGATTTAGTCAAACATCTTTTTTGTGGTCCTGTAGGAAGCTGCTGCGGTTCTACAGTAAGAACCACCAGGGTGAGGTGGTGAAGTGCTATGAGCTGCTGACCATGCACCTCGGGGTCATCCCTACCGAGTACATCCTGCAACACTGTAGCCAGCTGGCTCGCAAGCTGTGGGAGCCCTCCCGGATCCCGCTCTTATGAGCAGCGCGCTGGGCCTCCTCTGGGCCAGTTCAACCCCCCCCGGCTTAATTTCCCAGGTGAAAGCTATGCACTGGTAGGCTTGCACTCTGCTGTGCATTTTATAAGTTAACGTTACCCATGTTCTGTTTTGCATATGATGATGTCCATTGTTTCGGCACTGCTTTGAAAGTATTTTGACCAAAAAGTATAAAAAAAAGACACCTTGTAGCTTTGGTTGAGACCAAGATTTGAAGCCACTGTCCTGAATGTTTGTATGCAATGATCCACAGTTCTTCCACACTGCACCCACATCTGCTCCTGCTTTTACTGTTTGTTGCTGTAAACTAAATTGTTCTATTTAAACACCAGAGTTTTCATTTTGTTATTTGAAAAACAATTTCATAAACACAGTTTATAAGTCCTCCTGGGTCTTTGGACTGTGGTCAAGTTCATTTCTAACATTTATAACATTTACTATTTATATATTTATGACCTCATATTAAAATCTGTAATGAAGATCGCAAACACTTCAATTTAGAAGCCAAAATGTTTTTGGTCCTCTAGTTAATGAATGTGATTATACTTTAGAAGTAATTCATACTTTGTATTTTTGTAATTTTGATGTTTTTAATGAAATGTGATACTCTATTAAAAATTAAGTGCCTTAAAATGTTATTGATTTTGAGGGCAGTTTTTTTTTCCCCAACCCCAATTCTTAGAGTCAGTGTTTGTCTAAATAGTTTAAATGTTACACAATAGTTTATCATATATATTGTGCACATATTGTGCATCCTTTATCTGACTGATGAGAATGTCTGGGTAGTACCGAATTGATTAGAAATTCACATTTGGGTTTATGAAATTATGCCAGTAGATCTTTTTTTTTTGTTTGTTTGAAGTGTTATTTTCAGATACAAATTTGTAATGTGCAAACAATACAAATAACAAATTTTGTATCTGAAAGTAACATTTTCAGTTAGTAGACAGACGTGCTGCTCTTTTATTTAAATTCAAACCCAACCTCTCACTAAATCGTAGTGGTTCTAATAATGCTGGGCAATACATCTTTAAAGCTTTTTGCTTTCCAAACTAAAATATGTGGACCTTTTTAAAGTACATTTTATGCTAAATGGGAGTCTATTTTCAGAAATTTATCACGTGGGGGTTTTTTTGTAAATTTTATCATTTATTATGTATTTATTACATAAATAAGGCTTTTGTCACATTTAATATGTGTATAGGTACATTTCTAAAACTTTTGCTTAAGTTTGGCCTCAGGAACATTGTTTTTTAGTGTCCAGCAGTAGCCTGCCAGCATAGAGGACATCCAGACTCCTTGGTACCACTTTTCCATACTATACACAATAACACAAGCATTCTGGGGCAAAAAAAAACTAGGGGTCGTAGAGAAAACAGAAAACGTATTTGGATTCAGCATGCAAAAATACATAATAGGTAGTTACTTATAAATTACTGTTGACCGGTGTAATAGACTTATTCTCAAGAGGAGGCAGAACGTGATGACCTCAGAGCACACCTGTGAGGTCATGCACGACCCTAGCCTTAACTAGCTCCTGCAGTAAGCTGCTCTCGGCGGTGACGTCGTGCACCACTTGGCTCATCATGGCATCCATGCGCAGAGCCTCATAGTAGTGCAGAAGGGCCCCCGGCTGCCGGAAGTCATAGCCGAAGCCTGCCAGGCTCACCTCGTCGCACAGCTGCAGGGCCAGGACCACTCCGCAGAGTCCTACAGTAGGTATAGTCTGGAACACGGTTCAACGGCACAGTTCTCTGTGGGACTGCTATTCGGTTTTTGGGGGTTCTTTTACTGTGATGTCACATAGCATGTCTGTAAGGTAGCTTCTCTTACCTTCCCCTGCTGTTTTGTGTAAGTCTGGAGCAGATGCCATGTCCTGTTTAGTATTTCAGGGTTCAGGATGCGAAAGTTTCCTGGTTGAAGTGGAATCTCATTCACCACATTCTTCCAAAACCACAGTTTGGACCACCAACTCTAGAAAGAGAGATGAATGTCAGTGTTTTTCTTTAGTTTTTCCATGTTTGTTGACATCAGTTTCGTGAGATTGTTCTAGAATAAGGTACTGAAGAGAAAGAGTGAAGAGAGATTCACCAAAGGCTCCTTTGTCACAACGGAGTGAAGCCACTTTAAATCCAAACTCTTGAACACCACTAAAGCTATTATGTCAGTGTTCTGGTATTCCAGGTTTGAGAAGGGAGCTCCTTCTGGATACACCAGTCGAATAGTGGTTCTTGATCCTGCATCTGTCTCAAACCCAAATACTGGTGCATTGTTCATCCTAAAAGTTCAAAGATTACAAACCATGCTTAGAGTGTTAATTTATCTGTTGATATTTTTTTAAATGTACACCTACATGAGCTAGTGATATAATTATGCGCAATGCTTTAAAAATGAAAATATATAAGCAGAAGAATTATTTACATTAATCTGAGGCTGTTCATTTGGAATAATTAAAGACTCAATTGGCAATAAAAAATATTTCATGCAGTGTCATGTACATTATAAGTATTACTTTTCTCTGTCTGCAGTTCTATATCATGAGAGAATTGTTTCAAATCTGATCAAACCTGATGATGATGTCATATTTATCAATGTGTTCTCCAAGATGTTTGCCATGTAAGATTCCGCCGCTCCCAACCACCATGCACCTCCTGCATCTCCCTGGGACAGAAGGCAGCCCGTTGTGTGGCAGAGCACTCAGGGTTTGGGTGAGTACCTCCTCACTGCCCTGTAGGCCGAGCGGAGGGGCCAGATCCCAGACTCCTGTTGCATTCTGCAGGAACACAGGGATCTCCAGCAGGCTGTGGAACCCAGCCACCCTCTGCAGCCTAGCAGCCGCCCAGCCGCTATTACACGACCGGGCCAGCAGGGCGGCAGAGCGCTTCAACACAGCCTGCAGTGGAACAGTAATGGGATTACTCAGTGTTTTTACTATAGTTCACATCATCATTTTATTTAATGTCAATATATTTTAATTAAGTTTAGCACTCTGCCCTCCTGTTTATCATGTATTTTTAAGAACAGTTTTTGCTAAAATGACAGAATATCAGCATTAAACGTTGAGTAAGGGAAAACATACGGTAGTCTCGTCTCTACAGTCCTCGCTCCAGGTGGGTTGCTGAGCAGGCAGATATGCAGGAACCAGAAGCGCTGAATAAGATGCACAGAGCAGGACCAGGCTCAAAGTGAGGTTCTTCCGCCTGCACGGGCAGAGACAGCGTCTGACTACACTGTCACACCTTCAGTGTTCTGACAGCTTTTTTAAAATTTCACCTCCATCAGGGGATTCACAAAATATTGGAAGTGCATCCATCACCCGATTTCTTCAGTTTTGTCTACGGCAAGTGTGTGTGCTGGCGTGTCACGGGTGCAGATCGTGGGTGAACAAACTGGGTAAGGAAAAACTCTCTGGACTCTGTCCCTCTGGGTGCCGCGGCCGAGCCCTCCAGGCAGCCTGCCTCTGCTAGCAGTGGAGCACGGTCCTCGTCCTTGTCCTCCACGCTCAGGTGCTGGAAAATTCCCATCCCACCACAGGATCCCACACACCTCACTGCAGGGCCTGAGCGATCCTCCTGGAGTCAGTACGGAAACAGCAAAATTGTTTTTGCAGTGAAACCAGCAAGCCTTGGAGGCATTTCAACACCCACTCGCAAATTTTACCTGGCAATTTCCTTTCATACAAGGGAAGAGAGAGACAGCCACATTTCCAGATAGACTTGTGTTGCTTGCTTCCTTTTTTGGATGTGGTTTCTTATTCTTGGCCTGAAAGAGCAGTCGTAGTAGAGACTACGAGCAGCAGTGTGAGCTCTAGCTAGCAGTTATATGAGAGTGTTGTTTATCACTGACTGATCCTTGGCACTCAGGGTTAATGATTCACCTTTGACTGAGTGGATAGTACAATAATGTACTATCTACTAGATATCCTACACACACCATGAGCAATGTTCTCATTTTTTAAAGAAAATGAATCAGTATTTCGGTGGTACATTTTATATGTTATATGTTTATAGTTGTGTTTATTATATGTTATAGTTTAAATAAAATGCAAAATTTGAGGAAATTTCTAAGAGATGTTCACATGTAAGAGATGATAACAGCAGTGTCGTAGTAGCATGGATAGAACACAGTGTCCATTTCTCATCTATTACAGTGGGATTCCGATCAAGTTTATTTATGTAGCGCATCTGACTGCTCATCGAATTATAGACAGTGGCTCCCACCCTCTCTATGACACTGTGATGAGACACAGGAGCACGTTCAGTGCAAGACTCATCCCACCAAAATGCACTGCAGAGCGTCGCAGGAGGTCATTCCTACCTGTGTCCATCAAACTCTTTAACTCATCCCTCAATGTTCGACACTATACATAAGTACAGTTAACAATAACCGCAATAATTTACTCTTTGAATTTGTAATGCAAGTTCAGACATGCAATTCTAAATACAGCCACTGTCACTGTACCTTTTTTAGCACTACACCCACTGACACTTCACACTCATACTGATGTTTATAGCCACTGCCACCTTACACTTCTGTATATATACGTTTTTGTATTGGTATATGTATATAGTGCAATTTTCGCACTGTTTTAAAATTTTTTTTAATTATTTTTAGTGTGTTTATTCTTTGTTTTTTTTTTCTTTACAAACAACTGCTACTGTAAAAAATGCAATTTCCCTCTGGGATCAATAAAGTATATCTGAATCTGAATCTGAATAGTAGGACAGCTGCAAGTGTTTACAAGCTATCGTTTGATGCTAATGAAATATTTAGAAATGATTGAATCCCCAATACAGTTCATTAAGAGCCTTTTGTAAAACTGGCTCTCTTAGTCCTGGTCCAAGGTTGGTCAAAGGAGGTGGACAGTCTTCATGAACAGTGTGTTCATGACACGAGTGAGTCATGTGTCATTCAGCTCCTGACACACACAACTCTGTGAGCTTTGCATTCCCGTGTGATATAATAGTAGACTTATCACCTGTCATTCCCTAATGCCCTCTGCTTCCCTGAGGGTCTCATGCACACTTTATTCCCACATATCACTTGCTGTTTATATTTTCAATCGCCTGCCGTTGTACATTACACAAGACGTTGACATGTTTTGTTTCAACAGTGTTTTTCAGAGTTGCCGGTTAGCTAATGTATGTTTTCTGGGTGTGTTTGTTTTTGAATTCAAAAGGGTGAATGAGAATATCTTGTGGGACACCACTGTAGTGGACCAAAGAGTTGATGTGGATAAGACATATCAGATATGGTATAGTTTCTGAAATAATTATTGAAAATGACATATTTTGACACAGAGATTGTGACCACACTGAAAATCTGATTAGTTTGACAGCTGTTTGGTTAACTTAAATCATGGAATACAAAACAGGGCAAAATTCAAGACAAAATTATTCTGTATAAGATGGTGCTATTTCTTTCAATATTTCAAGCCTGGTATGGCATGGCTTTAAAACAAAGCAAGTTTCAGAACTAGTAAGCTAATTATTATTGGATGTGATTTTGTAACTTATAATTCAGTTTAATCTTAAACTAGATATTTGAACACTATAATATACTGTAGACTGAAATTATTTTTCCACAGTCTGATCAAACAAGAATTAATCAAATTATTAAAGATGAAGATGTGTTTAGATTTACATGTTCTTCAGGTATTCATTTTTCACAGTGTAGGAACTTTTCCACACTCTCTCTTGTTACATTACTACATTACTAAGTTTATTGACTTGTGGGCCAGCCTGGCTCTGATCTTGTGGCTTATGCTTTGATGAGGCTGGATACTGTGAGAGACACAGAGGAACAATGAACCATCCAAGCACACAACAGCAGACATTCGAGTGGGCATGTGTCAGAAATATGGAAGACCAAAGATCTCCCTTTCATTATTTTTCTTTTAAACGCCACAACATTAACAAGCACTGACAATGGCTATTGTCAAAAAAAAACAATAAATGCAAATTATTAATTGAAGTATGTCTCAGAAATATGGCACAGTTCTGTTTATTTTATCAAAGTAGCTTTTGTTCTTTGGCTCCTTGTAGATTTAGCATGCTGTAATGATTTGTGTCTTAGATAGATCACACACAGCTCATGCACGGAACCCATTTACTGTTACTGTGGACCAACATCAGCTTTATCTTCACATAGTATTATTGTACTTGGTATTATCTGAACTCAACACCCCGTTCTAGCAAGGTTACGGACAATGACTTGCCCGTGTCACTCACCGCCTCATCAGCCGTCACACGAGCATGACTCCACTCGGCTCCTCTGCTCCCACTCCGCTCAGCATGTCTGCAGTACACTGGTGTCTCCCGAAAATGTCCGAGCCTGACAGCAACCCGTACCTCCACATCACATTTAAGCAGCATTTACCACAACGAAACCCGGTTTATGCCCTATTGAGCGGGGGGACTTAATGTGTACATTAAATAAATGTTCAGTGTGTCTATGAATGTTTATTTTCCCCGTAATGACACATTATGAATTCTACATTGATGTATATATGTTGTCAATGTTGTCAGACTGAGGAGCAAGTGAGGGTGATCCTGGAGCTGGACTGGATCTAGGAGGTGCTGCGACCAATCACTGAGCTCCCATGGAAAAAGATACAGAACACGGCAGCTGGTGCTTATGTCCCAGTCTATATTACTGCGGTGAGAAAGCATAAGCACATTCATTAATGTTTTAATTTCACTCACAAAGCTTGAAAATGACCGTGTGATTTACCTTGTAGATGGTACATGTACGCTGGCTAAAGATGATTAAGTTAAAAGCCTTGAGCATTTTTCTTTTTCTTTGTTCTGTTTTTTTTTTTACTATTCCATAGGGATCTGTGGATTATGAAGACCTCTTAAAAGCATCCTCAAAAGGTAGGCTCAGAGTGCTTGAAGTTGAAGATGGTGGTGATCCAAACATGTGATGAGGTTCTCCTGATGTTCCATATTCTTCCATTACACATATATTTTACACCAAAGCAGATGTTAGCATGCATGATAACTTCCCTTTCCTTTTTGCCCTGCTGTAGAAAAACAACTGTACAGAGCTACTTTTGAGGGTCATATTACTTGTGGCGCAAGACCAGGTGGCAGAGTCTGTGGCTGCTCTCTGGAAGTCTTTACAGCTTATTCAGGTTGTATCTGCTTGCAGAGGCCTTCGGAAATAATTTTTTTGTTCTATCACCCTCTCAGCTGAACTGTGTGCTAACCTAGATGATAATGATGTGACCCGACTCACAATTGGAAATGCCTAAGTAAGATTACACCCATGAGAAATTAATCTCGGCAGTAGCTCACTTGAACATAGACACAGTGGCAAGAAACTAAACTGAAGAGAATAGAAGGGAGAAAAATAGTGTGAGTAGTTTTAGAACAGGAACCAGTTAGTGCAGTGAAATATTTACATTATCACATGTTCGTCCATCTCCATAGGTCATGAGCACACCACATGTATCACAAAATGCTAGACATGTGTTAGTTCTGGTCAGACACATACACACCAAAAAAAAATCCAAGAGAATTTTCAGGTACGACTGGCTGAGGTTAAGAAATATAGCTCCATGGATGCCAGGAGGGCTTTCCTACAACATAGCAGGTCAAGATGTGGCAGGTTGACATGCAGGAGATGCTGGAGAAACTGAAGCAGATGAAAGAAACGGGTGTGGCCTAAACTTCCCACTTCCCACTGCAGTGTGTGATCATGGTTCACTTGGATGCTCCACCTCTGCTTCTGGATTTGTACTTGTATAGTACTATTTTTGGTGAGCGTTTTTGTCTTAGGTATAAGCATGGAACAATAGAGAAACTGTAGCAGTCATATGGATGTGCTACAGGTTTAGAATGCATTTAAAAAGTCAGCTTGAATGCATTTACAAGTGTGAAGTGTTTTTTGCTGCCACATTTCTAATTGCTTTAGTTTCTTATAAAGTGTTTCTGTCACAAAAGATTTATCAGCATGATCTTACTTTAAAATCTTGTGGATTTAAAAATATACAGACAGAAAACCTCTGCTCCATCAGCCTCAAATTCAAAATTAAAAAATGTCCCTTGATCAGAGACAAAGGCTGCAAATCAGTAAGTGAACTGATAAACCCTAGACATAAATGCACAGGGAGTGGGGAGGCTGTGAAGTTGTGGGTGGGGTAAACTGCATGTGAACCTGTTTACATAATTTTCTCAGAGGTTCTGGCACAGTGTCATTAGTGTATGGTGAAACATTTGAGGCATTGTCTTTCATAAACTATGCCACCGCATAGAATTTAAATTAGAACTGTAGTATTAATGGGTAACGTACATAATACCTGCTTACCTATGCTGTGATCAGTTATTTGGAACACATAATAATGTTGCATCTCATGTGTAGAGCATCAGAGATGGCTTCAAAACTGCACAGAACTAAAACTCACCCTCAGTACAGAGGAATGTCTTTCAGTATTGTGCTGTAAGCTTGACCTGGTTTTCCATGTCATTTTATGAAGTGGCCACTAGAGGGCAAAGCTTGACCTAGATTTGTGAAATGGCCTCTGAAGCACATACTGATGGACAAAATCTTATGTATGAGATGGAGCCAGGTTGACAAAATCTAGGAAAAAGGATCACATGTTGGTTATTTGCTAGGGTGACATAAAATATAATGTTATAAATATGTAATTTGAATAAAATATATGCATGTATAAAGAATCCCGATGAGCATAATATTTAGTGATATGACTCAAATAATGAACTGCATGATGTCTAATTTCTCAGCAATTAAAGCAATATCACTTGCTGAATACTTTCTTAAATCTTTTATTCCTCTCAAAAGTTATTTTTTCCCTTAAAAGGGAACACACATTTTCTCCATGTCCACTCAATTCCCATTCTGTTCATAAATACCAAAGGTAATACGTCAGTGTCAGAGTATTTGATAAAGTGATCATTAAAGCTTCTTTCCTGGATACTGGGAATAGTACAAATGTCTAACTAGTTAGCTAATCAACTAACATCTCTGAGGAAGAATTGTTGTGGTTTATCAGGTAGAACATTTTAAATAATCAGCTATATTTATTCAATTTATATTGATTTCAACTTTTAGGTGTCCTCAGTATGAATTCATATGATAACACTAGTACTTTTTAACTGCCAAGTACATAATATTTCAATGCAAATTCATTATTTACAATCAACACAGGCTGAGTACAAAATTGCCCCTACTTGTATCATCAATGATCCTGATATACAGACATAATAGTGTTTATCATGTGAATATGGTCAGATGGAACACCCATGTAAACTTCATAGCCTGGGCTACCTGATTTCAGTTAAAAGTAAATCAACTTTGTACAATCTCAAAATAAGTCTAGTTCACAGCTCTGATTATTTCTAATATTAATACTGGGTTTATAATGTACTTCATCATGTGGTATAATACACATTTAAAATTGTATTTTGATATATGTTTAAATTATACAAGGCAAACATTTTTCCCCAAAAAGTGCTTAAAATAGCATTTAAATAAATTAAGTAACAATCAACTTATTAAATAAATAAAGTGATATGGAAGGTGCACGATCATTATCTTGCAAAGGCAAATAATGAATTTTACAAGCATGCCCCTTCATTTGCACCACTCTGTAGCCCCATGTTGTTGATGGTGACTTTGGTTTATCCATATCCAAGCTGAAAGGGTTCTCAACTATGTGGTAGCAAGAACCTTACTAATTTTTTTTTTAAGCCATAGGCAGCCAAGGCAGAGCAGCACTGAGTGATAGAGAAAGACTTTTGAGAAGGGAAGGGAAACCCTGTTATCCAATCCTGAGGGTCTGCTGGAAAGTACACAGTGAGGGAACACCTATGTACAGATCCACTTCAGCTCTTTGACCCTTGCCACTGCAGTAGGAGTAGAGTTTGGGGAGTTCATATGAGAGCAGCAGTCAGGGGGTTGGGGGTGAAGAGGGAACTAGGACTTGGGGTGAAGTGGGAGGTGAGGGTAGGGGTGGGGTGAATGGGTTTTCTGGTCATACAGAGAGACCGCGGGCTGTGGAGGCTGTGCTCCTGGCCCTCTGCACCACTGCCTGGCTCTTTTCCCGTTTCACCAGCTTGTTGTTGGAAAAGACACCCTCATTCCGTGGAATGCCATGGGAACCATCCGGAAATGTCAACAGCCCTGCAAAGAAAGTCAACATAAGATGTCCATTTCCTCATTCATACTGTTTCCCTATTCATTCTTAGAAACGTTCATTCTAAAGCAATTTGGCCTATTTCTGCAAATGAAGTTCATTACACTCTAACAATTATTGCAGAACAGGCCTTTACAGTCTGAAAGGAAAACAAACGCAAAGCAACACTCTTCTCATATCGTCATAAAATCCAATTAGCCTAAAATTCGGTGGCAGTTTCTCAATGTGCTGACTGAGAAAATCAATTCAGCTGCCATTACGTTCTACATTTACATTACATTCACAGTATTTAACAGATGCTCTTATACAGAGCATTTTACAATGGTGAAAGAAATCCTGACACTAGTATACTAGGACTGAGTCTAAGTGTACCATTAAGGTAAAACACAAGGAAAGTACATAAGTATTGGTGATTATTCAATTGCTTTGAAATGGCTGTGAATCATTCAAGTGCTTTTTGGAGAGGTGGCTCTTTATTCTAAGCATGAAAACAGCAAGAGACTCGAAGGTACTGACAGGTAAAGAGAGTTCATTATGAAGTACTTTTCACCATCTGTACAGAAAGTGTTTTGAAGCATGTCATTCCTTTCTCTTAAGGGTCTTTGGTTGATGTTATTCTGTATTAGTGGTATGAAGAGAGCACGATATGGTGTGCGGAGAGATGCCTGTGCGTAGGAAGAAGCAGTACAGTGTTTTTGATCATGGAAAGATTGAATCTGAGTCATGCGGCTGCATTCTGGATCAGAGATGTTTGCAGGGAGGCCTACCAAGTAGTCCAGTAGTATCCTGAGATAAAGAAGGATGGACAAGCAATTGAGTGACATTTCTAATATTAGAATTCTCCTAATGTTATGTAAAGGGAACCAGCATGTCAGGATCGTGTTAGTAACATGGACAGAGAATGGTAGCTGGTTGTTCAGAATCATGCTTATGTTTCTTGTATTTTAAGAGAGTTCTCAGAGGAGATGGTCAGATCTTGGTGTGAGGAGGAATCTCTGGAAATATGTAATAATAAAGCTCTGTTTTGCTGGGGTTCAGTTTCAGATGATGGGCAGCTTTATATGTGGATAAATTCCTCTGATGTTAAACTGAAGATGGAAACTAAGGATCGTATATCATGATCTTCCAATTGACTTTGAACTACTATGATATCTTTATTTTGGCAAAAATGTATAAGATCAATAAAAACATATCTTTTCAAGCAGCAAAAATAATGTTTTAATTACAGCATAACAGCTACTTATGTGACATATTTGCAAGTTATTACCTGATTGTAACAAAATAAAATACACTATAAAATTCAAGGTACGTATGATAAAGTATTCCCATTTAAATGTAAGCATCCTTTGATATGTAAAACCGAAGAATTCCCATTTGATATTTCAAATGAAATATTTTCTGTTCGTTAATCCCAACTCTACATAAATTAAGACTATTTCCTTTCAAGGTTAAGTACCAACAAAAGGATGGTGAAAATGTACCATATCCCTCCACACGGCCATTTTTGAATTCCCCTTCGAACTTCATCCCATCAAATCTGCTGAAGACTCCAGCACCTTGGAATTTTCCCTGGGCAAATTCACCCTCATACCTTGGGGTAAGAAGTAAACCATGTTGAATACATCTTTACTAAGTGTTCATAAAGAACATAGCATTTCATAAAAACATTTATGTCAGTCTAACTAGTTGGAAGACTCAATAATATGACAGGAAAAAGTCACTTTGTCTAGGGATAATTTGATAACACTCCCTTACCTGGACCCATCAGGAAACATTAGCACCCCAAAGCCATGGAACAGACCATTCTCAAAGTGACCCTTATAACACGTACCATCAGAGAACTTCAACTGCCCTACACCATGTCTCTTTCCTGAATAGCACACACAGTAGCAAAGCACAGAACATCAGATACCACATTTATTTATAAGGATAGCATGATCAAATATGGGGTGATTAAATACTTTAGAGGTTTGGACACAATGTTTGTAAGTGTACTTAAAAAGAATGTACAGGCACATAGACTATTTCAGATTAACTTTTCATCTTGACTGTTGTTTACCAAATCATGGCATTCGTCAGATTCTCTACTTTCATGGCTATACTCTAAAATCATTTAGACTTTTTGGTAAAAACCCTTTGTCGTATTTGGCAGATGTTAAGATGTTGCTTTATAAAAGCACTGTCATCAGTCACTGGTTTCAAAGTGTGTTTCATGTTTATAAATTAAAGGCCTGTTATTGTATAAGACAGAATCGCCGGAAAGTCCCATTGCCATTCATGTTAACCATCGCAATGGAAATAAAAAATGCGCTGCAAACTATATTCATCAAAAGGTCAAGACATGCGCTAAAACTTACAAATGTCATGCAAATTCGTGACATTCGCACAAATTCAAAAAACACTTTATTCAAAACACGTGCGCTACGCTTTGGAAGTGCATTCTGCAACACTGCAAATCCAGTCACAACACAACGGAAGAAGGCCGCAAATACAAATTACCTTTCACGAGCTGCTCGTTTACTGTCGGTCACACAGAAGTCCATCTGCTTTCCGTATCCTCCGGAAACATTTCCGTTGTGTTGTAACTGGTTTTGCACCATTTCTGAAGTTGTATGTTTTTTTGTTTGCACCGCGTTTCGGAAGCGTAGCGCACGTGTTTTCATTCTGATGTATATGCTTAGCATATTGCAGCGAGTATTTGCATATTTCATTTGCACAGAAGTCTTCGCGGCCACCGTAGAGATAGTGATGCTAGGCATGTGAATATTAGAGCGAATAAAACTATTAATATTATTGTCTATAAGGAGCATGTCTATAAGGAGCTATAAGCACAGCTCCTTATAGCTCCTTATAGACAATCCAACATCTGGATTGCGGGCTGCTATGTGGTCAGGGCAACAAGATGTCTATATGCATAACATAAAAAAATATGGGACCAGTTCCTTTAAAAATTAACTGTTGTAATCTGAAGTGTCTATTGAGTAACTACTTGCCTTCCTTCCACTCGCCACTGTACTCTTCTCCAGTGGAATAAGTAAAGGAGCCCCTCGTCAATGTCATACCTCCACCTCCCTCCACGTACAGGCTACACAATAACATCAAGACAGTAAGTTACACGTTTTTCGTATGTTTCACGTTAAATAAACCGTAATATGCCTGAAAACTTTCTAAATGGACAGGAGTGCGATTCGTTTTTACAAACATCACTGTTAATATATTATTCCTAATATTTTCACCACAATCTATCGAGATTAGACAAAATGCTATTATTTTTATGCAGCATATCGCATCCAAACGTTGTAGATTGTGGCATATCCTAAGTGGTCTTCGGAGACCCACAAAGCTGTCTCGGTCGTAATGTATTGGTAAAAGAAGACAGCCAGCTAGGCTTCTTATTGATAGGCTGCCGCACCACGGTGCACATATAAAACATTTTTCGCAATTAAATCTTGGTGAATGATGGACACAGAGGAAAGAACGGCTCAAAATTGATGTTACCTAAAACGAGTTATAAAAACTGACAATGAATGAATGAATCGCATGGTTGCGTATTCGTACTACAATATTGAAGCGTACAATAAACGACTAGCCGAGATCACTGTAGCGCTCTCCTTTCGAATAAAAAAAACATTTACCTGTAAAATGTCCTTGTTGTGTCAAAAGCATGAAAAGCCTTTAAAGATTTTCTTTAGAAAAAACCCGGTGTCGAGCTCACTGCAGCAGCTTTTACTGGGCTTTTCTTCTTGCTCACTCCTCTCCTGGCAACGCAGCCTAGACACTTCCTGAAGGTCGGGTTGTTTTATTGAATGCTTTTCTTAGCAATGCATTCAAACTGTATGCTGATTGGCTGGGTGTACACTACTGTAATACCGTTACTTGGTAGATTCGTGTCTGTCAAAGAATGTGATTAAGTTAAGCAGTATGTTGTACTTGAAGTAGGCTATCTATGTAAAATAAATAAATAAATAAACGTTTTCTTTTCTTATTAATAACATTTCATGTTTTAGGTCTAGTTTTACTAACTTAAACGTGTATTATATCCAGCTAAACTGAATACACGAGCTGACACAAAAGCATATCAATAGAGACAAAACATCTCACAACCACGGCTTGTACACATGCTCTAGGTCCAGGTTCTACTAACAATAGTGTCTGGAATGTTTCATTCTGTTGACCTACCTTATTTTGCATGATACATTTATTCATTAAATGTCCAATGGAGTCCAAAGGTAGTTTCCCATGTTATTAATCCATTGACCTCTTTGACCCTCAAACCCTAGGGTTAGTTGTTGTTTTGTAAAAGCCTTAAGATGGGTTCCGAATCCAGATCTGTGACTTAATGCATGCCATCTAAGTCTCCTTCAAAAAGTTATTGAGCCTATTTCTCAGTGCATCCGACCCACCAGCCTCTGTGACACTAGTTAAACACATTTGACAATTGATGTCTTCATACCATATAGAACAATCAAAACAGAAGTAGGTATTTATGACCGTCTCTATAAACTCAAAGAGTTGGTAATGGGAAACGTCGATAAAAATCGCACCCTTGAGATGTATTGGGTTCAATACTCAAGCTCAGTTCTTGCTCCAGAACAACCATGAATTATATGGGGCTATAAATCAAGCATCATGAAAGCAAATGACTGCACATCACACAGGCTTATATTCCAACGAGGCTTGCTGTATATTTCTAAAAGACTTTGAGTTATTAAATATACTAATCTTGCTTAATGTTTGGCCTGAAGCCTCTGCTGCTTTCTTTCAAAATATCTCATTACACACATACATACATACATACACACACACACGCACATACAGAGAGAGAGAGAGAGAGAGGGAAGATAAACAAGAGAATTTTTTATTCACTTGACCTCCGGTTCTTACTTTGTAAACTCATAAACACACATGCACAAAACTGTTGACTAATTTAGCTTCCTTTAGTGATTATTGCCCTTCACTGGTTGTAAATAAGCATGGTGTTAATTCCCAACAGAAATGGGCAGTCGACCCCATATACACCAGAGTGACAGGATGGGTCGTGCAAGCATCACTACACATGAGTGCCCATTTAGTACTGCATAATACACACAACAAGCACACATTCAACTACACACACACACACACACAATATACACACATACCTACACAATGACTCTGCTCTCCTTGCAAGAAAAATCACAAAGGTCAACTTCTACTGGTGGGGGAGGGTGGAACAGAGGTTGTCAATGGTCATCTCTCTCTCCGAGGCTTAATTGACCCATAATTCTCTCTATGCCAGAGGACATGATGAGAGCTGTTGGGTGTGTACCATACGTTCAAAACCAAGGTGAGCCAGGTTGTGCTGTCATTCTATCACACTCACTGATGATAAATCTCCTGCTCTAGTGCTCTGGTAACTATGACATTATGTAAGCATCTGTCCTTCCAAATTACAAAACTGGCAATACTAATCCATGTCTATATAAAGGTGTTTTAACTAAGCATGATTTTTTTGCTGAAAAAACACCATAGTTTAATAATTTTGACTATTTTCTAAGTAGAAAAAAATCATTTGAAAACTTTTGATGACTTCATAATATCTGTATATCTACTAGTTGAGCCCGATCGAAACCCTCATTCACAAGATCTCTACCTACATCAGTGGATGAAGTTTCAAAGTAGAAGTTTTTAAATTTTACATTGATATTCCCACCCAAAACATCGTTCTGAGAACAGCAGAATTGTTTTATATATTTATATATATGTGTGTGTGTGGAGATATATAGATATTACAGCCTCAAACAGAGGATTAAGAGCAAAAGGTGTCCTGAAAAGGAACAGAGTCTGATACAGAGGAGGAGCGGTACAATACATTAAATAATATATAAAAGTAATGTGTTGCTATAGTATCTTGTGCAGTCTTGAAGCCATAGTGGGATATGAGTTAAAATGGAGCATTTCACACAGGGACTCATGCACACCTTGCTCATGGCATTGAATCGTGTTGGATGAAACAGAGCAATTAGGGTAGAAATGAGGGGGAATCACAGGGGGAAATGGCTGATGAAGACTTTATTGATTAGCGAGGTTTCACTGATCCAGTGTTCACTATAGCAATTACATTGCAGTCGTTAGAGACCAGTGCTACAGGAGGCCTTCATAGCAACTGCTGTCTAAACACAGTAGACGGTCGTCCCCTCAGTGTACCTCACCTTCTCCACAGAGCTGCCAACAAGCACTTTTCATACACGTTCCTGAAGCCACTGTAATAAAAGTGAGGCTTTGAAGTCAATGCTCTCATTGTGTCTCCGCCATGCTTACAGTTTAAGGTTTTCAGGAATCTCAGTAGTATGAAAAATCAGAGGAGATGAGGAGGAATTATATTTGGGAGATGGAGACTACTTTGGCCCAGTGATTTTATTATGAGCACCTCAGATGAAGTGTAATGCGTATTCAGCTTTCATATAGCATGCATAGTGCCTAGAGTTTAGTTCATTTTAAAAGTAAAGGGAAAGGCATGTGAGCAAATACACACTGAATGGTATAAACGATCTAGTAAAATGCAATAATGAGTTATAATGAGTTTAATACAACGCAAACTATATGTTAAAAATATATACACAAAATATAAACAGCATGCAAACAACATCAGGTCTAAGTGTGCAATGAACACTGGTGGCATAAGAGGTGCTGGGTGAAGGCTATCGTTAAAGGACCAACTGCAAAAAAGCAAAGAAAACATTATAAACAACAGTTTTACAATGGAATACACAAAAGGCCACACACACACACACACACACACACAGACATACACACATATAGCATATATGTGTATTTATTTTCCGTCCATGACTGTCCTGTTTTTAAGATGCCTGGCATTTTGGATATTAAACAAATATGCCTCTCTTTTCACTACAGAGCATGCCAAAACAGGATTAAGATTTTTAGACCACGCATCAGCACAGTTTCACAGTCAGATTCACAGATCATGCAGCAGTAACAACAGTTTTAGAACTGGGAGCATGTCTGACTACAGAACAGCAAGGACAGCCGGCTTCGCAGAGAGGGTAGCAGAGGGTGAAGCGGTGTGTGTTAAAGGGACAAACACAATCTGTTTCCTCCCCAAATAGAGATGAATCTGACTCTTCCTCCTTTCACTCAATCAGCCATGCTCAGTCAGTTCTGTCCATGCCTCGCTCCCTCTAAACACCCATAACCATTAATCCCAGACACACTATTTATATTTTCTAATTGTGAAGAGGATGAAATATCAATTATGGTTAGGACTTAATTGCCCTTCATAAAGTTAGCCCCCCCAGCTTTAAAGTGGGCTATTTAAATAATGTAACTAATAGCCCTCTCCTTTACGTAGAGAATTCATCTTCATTGTTGGGTGCGGTGAGCATGAGAGTCGCTCGTAATTTAACGGGCAATCGAGGGAAGGCATGCAGGTGGTACCAGGGGACTCGTTAAGTCTTAATAAATTATGACACGACCTTCTGAGAACAATGAACAATTAATGTGAGCATTGACTGACAGGACTTCACATCTGCTCAGGACCATATCCCACGTAGGTGCAACCGTGTGCGCAAGCGAACGAATGTGTGTGTGTGTGTGTGCATACACATTTGGAAAGAAGGTAGTTGTGGTTGCAGACCAAACACTGGCATATCCATTTAATTCAGGCCATTCAATTACGTATGTTCCAAGGTGGAATCCTAAACATACCCTGTCACTCTGTATAACCTCTGCAGTCTGGTCTGGTTTTAGCTGCTGAATTTTAACACCTATAAACACATTTAGTGCTTCTACAAATACCTGACACAAGTCATGAGCATAGATGTGTCTATACTGTGACAGACGTCAATAGAGATTTGCTCTGTCTTGAAAGCACTGCCACTTCAGGTGACACAGGGACACTATGGCAGGCATAGCTCTGTCTCTCCCGACTGAGCAATCTTCCATGTGTGCAGCTCTACATTCACAGAAATGTACAAAAAAATATGTTCTTCTGTGAGCTACTGTCATTTATCATGTGGAAATAAAAAATGTTTCAGGTTTGTTTACAGAGAATGTTGCATGTTTCATACTGTGCATCAAAATTAAACTGACCAAAGTACCCCAGTAAAACAACTTCTGTACCGTAAAGCAAACAAAAGGGATATACCAAGTCCATACGTTATTTCTCTCTTGCTTATATTCTCTCAGGTCAGTTATCACATTTACCACTAGAGGGCATACCCACTTTCCAATATCTCATTACTGGAGTTACTGCAATAGGTGCAAACATGCGAACTGACCTTTACCTCAGGGTGTGCGTATGTGTGCAGGCAGGAGTGGTGCCTGTTAGTGAGTAAGTGACGGCCCCTTGCTGTAATTACCCTCTCCTGCAATGATGCGGCCTCTTAACAAATCGCCGGGCGACTTCTCACATCTGCTCCATGTCAGCATCTGGCAGAGGCGCTCACCCATCCCGGACGCTGCGGAGAGCTGCCCTCATTACGGCCGCTACCGAGCAGCTAGAGCCCCTAGGACAATTACGGGGCAGCTTAGCCGTCCTTGTGATCGCCTCAGTACCCTTAACCATTTCCGTCATATCTAGTATAGAGGTGCAGAAGAGGTGTTGAAGAACACCTCTATGATCAGTAGGTCTTCAGTAATAACTTGTGCTTGTTTGGTTCCAAAACCCCAGTGATACACAGAGACTAGTTATTTACTTGATACACAAAAATAAAGTATTCAGTGATGGCTTATAAGCAGTTTAGGCAAATTGCTCTTTCATTCAGACCAAAGAAAGATGCTCATGCGGGTTTTCTTATTCAGAAGCTTCAATCTTGAAGAGATAGAGTGCCTACTCCGGCCTTTTCTCGAGACACATTCTAGACAGAAAGAGAGAGGACATGGGCTGACAAAAGGGAACATTTCTGTCTGGCTGGACGTGACTCCTGCCATTATTCGAATTACCCAGTTTAGCTAACGGTGCTGGTCTTCCTGGTGCTCTGATGACTTTACGAGTCATAGAGGTGGGAATGCAGGACCAGCGGGTGGGTTTGTGCATAAGTGTGCCCTCTCCACAGGCGATCCTGTTCTCAGGCTGTGAGCCCCTCTGATCTCCTCTGCCTGGACATAAATGCCCCCAGCAGCTCCTACTTTTCTTAGGCATCCTGCTCTTCCCCTTGAGACTTTTGTGCTACCGATACCTGTGCATGCATTGTCACTGAGACACACTTTTGTGTCCCAGCCCTGTGTAAACAGATGTGTGTGCAGTGTGGGCCACAGAGAGGAAGTTGTAAACTGCCAATAACAGCACATTCATATGGAGCCCTCCAAGTTACTGGGCTTACATATGCTAACGAAGACAAACAGTGATCCTAGTAAGTCCAGACACTGGCTGGCGTTTGACCATGGTACAATCGAGAAACATTCACTGTGGGATGCCTACTGCTAAAAACAAAGCAGAACAAAAAGACCTGGGCATGGAGATGACTATCAGCCTCCATCATAAAACACAAGCAACGGTAGGAAATGACATGCCCAATGAAGCAGGCAAGAATTAGGACAGACATTTAATAGCCTGTAAACTAATTTTTTTGTCCTTACTGTGGTCTCACTGTCTGTGCTCTTTATATGATAGATCTTCATATACAAGCCCTAAAAGAACATATATGGAACATATATGGAGAGAGAGAGAGAGAGAGAGAGAGAGAGAGAGAGAGAGAAAGATAGATAGTAAAAATTGAAGTGAAGCACACAAGATTTCCAGATAAACAGAATGATTTGGACAGAGGTCCATCATCAGCCTACGTGATAAATACATTCCCCTTGGGTTTGTGGTTTCTAAAATGTAATGGTAACTGAAATGAGACCAATACTGAATCGATGGTGAATATTCCTATTAATGCTCAGTACTGATGCAAGATAAAGATTGATATCTAGTGATTGCATAGACAGAAAACGACAGAACCTGCCATTTTTATGACACAATTTCCTACCATATAGGATGATAACATTTGAGATGTTTTGTTAAAGAAGTATAGTAAGTTAGCTACCTAATCAGTCACTCTAATGGTTTAATGGCAAACCCCTACTGCCCTCTTCAGTGAGGCGATGCATTGTTGGCCAGTTTTATCACTGCTGGACACCCGCTGAGCGTATTGATCCAGACGGTAGCAGCTATCATTCGATAGTAGGCTCGTAGCTTTACCGTGATATAAACGAGAAAATATGAAGGGTGAGCTAATTATTAATAAAGTTATTAGAATGGAAGTATAAATCGTCGTGGAGAAACCCAATTAACCAATTCATTAACAAATATCATTCTTCGTAGTGTAGACCAGGGTTGGCCTCGTGAGCTACCAACCCTACTAACCAAATTTCCGAGATTTCCAAGACCCGAATTAGACCGTGGTGTAGACTGAATCTGGCTGTCTTGAGAAATCGATACAGATTCGTTGTGCATAATTCACAAATAGCTCATGGCACAGTTAAACAGTTTTCAAATGTGATCATAAAGAACACTGAAGTTATACTCACTGAATAAATAACGATCATAGAATACTTTGGACGGCTGCTGACTAAGATTTCTGTTCGACACCTAATGATAAACTTATACGGTACAGTTCAACAACTTGCGTTTGTCTAACCATCTGATAGAAAAAAACTCCCTGTAATGTGGCACAATTTATTGATTTAAATGAGTAGAAGCTTATGTGGGTTATAAGACAATTAAAATAAATCGGTTTTAAGTAATAGCGGTAGGTTTGCATGTCACGTGGGTGATTCAGAGCGCGGCTCTTCGAATCGAGCTGAGTGGAGGGCAGAGTTAAAGCGCGCGCGCCTATTCATCGACCCACACTTGACCGAATCGCATCCGACGAGAATCTGCGCACAGGTTCGTGTTTCTAGGACAAAAGCTGTCATTAAGTAGGCAAGGGATTACAGGGCAACAAGATAAGCCTACCAAAAACTAGCGACCTAGTTCCCTTGCCAAGTACCTTGGTGTCTTTTTTAAGGTAATATACGACTGAATATGTTTGAGTATCAAGAGTCAGGACGAAAAACAACTACTAGTCACAGAATTTCGTTTTCTATTATTGACATTTTGGATCCACAAAAGTTCACACGTAAAAAGTTAGGTGAGAATTCCAAAGAAAGCAGCGAGTCATCATCTCATATCGCAAAATTTGGAAATTTGAACAGCTCGTTTACTGGTAAAGGAGGTCCAGTACTCGCGGAGGCGTTGTACTTCAACAAGGATCCAGGTATGCAAGATACTCTTCTCTATTTTTAAAATATATCCATATATATCATGATCTGTATGTGAATGTATTATTTTTTTACTATCAATTTCGTATGCTTTGTGGGTAATACTCAGGCGTTGTCATTTACTCTGTTAACTCATAAAAATTATAT
>JAOXYF010000009.1:7696024-7709639 GCA_028565775.1 Sternarchorhynchus goeldii
ATTAATTAATTAAATCAATGTAGGCGTAAGTATTGTTGCGCGAAAAATACGCTGAGTGACTTGATTCCCAGTGTTACAAAAAGATTGCACTTCGTCACTGTTCTTTTATAAGAGTATATGGAATTTTAATTATTTTTATATGACCTTCCTCTAATTTCTAAAGCTGTATTTCCTTTAACAATCACAATGGGTTGCTGCCGCAGTTGAGTGTGTGATTGGCATTGGGGCAGTAAGGACAGATAATTGTTTAAATCGTCCCATTGAGGATGCCTGCGCTCACTTTGATCGATATCCCATTACTGGATCCTGCATATCTCCCTCCAGCACCTTGCAGGTACAAACTTCAAACCCCTTCCATGTCTGATCCCAAATATCGCTCGATTAAAACTTCCCTTTAAATAGATGACATTTATCGATTTGCCGACAAATATGAAACTCTATTAGCACGTCACGGGTAGATGGTAGAGCTGGATTTAACCGGGATTTCTTTCCGCAACATGACATTTGAAGCGATTTGTGATTTATAAATTATTAAGGGATTATAGCACAATCCACCCAAGTCCCCCTTCTTAACCTTCGCCTCGTTCCACACACACAACTCTCGATCCTATCTATACTCTACTGCTTGCTACTTGGGGCATGGTCTAAACTCCTCACATTAAATTTGAGGGATTTGACTACTGAATTAAAAAAGGTAAGAGGCGTTACGTATCTACGTGTATTTGGACAAGTTTAAATACCTGTTTTGATATTTTGGACGTTTGGGCATCTCTAAAATGTCAGCATGTCACTGGGTTTCTAAATATTTCATATAACTCTGCTAGACACCAGCTAGTCTGTCCTGTCACTCCAATCACCCACGTTCACTGATTTAAACGCGACATTATTCACTATTTGCAGAAGCAAGCAAAACTAAACTTTTGTTTGTAATTTAACAGTTGGAAGCTCAGTGGAAAACCGCCTGGACTTTTTACGACCACATGCTGCACGTGAAGTGGATTCAGCCGCTGATATTCAGTCTGGCCTGTCGTCCAGTGAGGACCCAACTGATGCTGACGAAGAGTGTAGCAGTATTACAGACGCATCCGTCGCAGACGACCCCATGCGCCACCGGCGACGCAGGTCTGATCACGGCTGTGCGAAGCCGCGCCGCGCTAGAACTGCGTTTACCTACGAACAACTCGTGGCTCTAGAGAACAAATTCCGCGCTACGCGTTACCTGTCCGTGTGTGAGAGACTAAACCTTGCTCTGTCGCTGAGCCTGACAGAGACTCAGGTTAAAATTTGGTTTCAGAATCGCAGAACCAAGTGGAAGAAGCAAAACCCTGGTGCTGACAGCACCATGCAACCAAGTGCAAGCGCAAGCATCAGTCCGAGCGCGGGAGCGTGTGGCTCCGGTTCAGCAGCATTCCAGTCTTTCACTCCTTTCAGCACCGGAAATGTGATCTTCCACACTTCTACCGCTATGCCACTATCACCCACTGGTGGCGTGCTGCATTCGTTTTTACCCAGTGGCTACCTGCAGCCAACCTTCTTCCCACCCCATTTATGAAGTCGCAAAGAGAGATGTAACTTGAGGCTCAAAAGAGCAAAATGTGAGATCACGAAATCTAAACTGATATCGGACTGTACATATTGTAAAGCAAGCAGAATCAAGTGTCATCTGAGCTTCAAAACGGCCATATCGGATTTTGTCTATAACAAGAAAAACAGTTTAAAATCCATATTTTAGGACGGGGAATACTACAGTGGACCATGTTGTAATTCAAAGTAAAGTTCTATTTGAGCCTTCACCTATATCTGGTATTCATACAGTTCATTTGTACAGATATATTGAACCAAGAGATGTTTTTGTATTAATTCCAGATTTACATAATAAACGTGCTATAATGAACCAAAAACAGCATTATAACAACATTAGAAAGCATATCTTATGGGAAGTTATGACTGAGAAATTAAATACAAAATAAAACCTGATTGAAATATTTGTAGTGACTCCATGCTTTTACCTAAATCTTCATTGTGGTGAATACAAGCAAAGTACTTCTGAATTTGTAAAAACACTTTGCTTTCCAAGCTGATAACGGACCTCTGTCTGAAATGTCCTGTTTCTCTGGAAACGTTGTGTATTTCAGTACATTTTCTAATATCTCTACATATCTTAGTGTAGTATATGGCAGTTATTCATCTGGAATATTGTAACTGTGGTGTACTGTAATTAAAATATAGAAGGGGTAAATATTCAGTATAATACACAAGGTTGTCATCAGCCACAATCATGTTCTGTGCAAGAAAACTGCCTTAGAAGGATGACAGGCTCTAGATCAGGAAATGGTTTAGGCTCACAGATACTGAACCTCTCACAGGCCAAACTCCTATAGAATGAACTTGGACACTCAGAGGAAAAAGCACATTCTACCAGTTAAAAATGAGTTATAGAAAAAAACCTCAAATAAATTATATTTATTCTTTTATATTATGCAATATATGGAAACAATATATGGTTCTAACCACTAGGTCAACTGAAGCAGGAGTATCACACCAGACAAGACCCAAGATACAAATGACTCTTAGGCAATATAGCATTTAGCAGAAGGATGCAAGATGCTAGCAGGGAAAGCAGAGTGATACAACCTAGCGCCAAGGCTTGTAGACAGGAACAAAGGCATATGACCTGGATACCCCCCTAGTCCAAATGAGAGAAACCATAGAGAGTGAATGTAAAGGCAAACCAGCTTGACACTGTGATAGTAACATCCAAAGGAATGAATATAAAAAGCTGCATAAATACTGGGGACTGAAAGAAGAAATAAAGAGAATGTGAAAGGTTAACACCAAGGTTGTCCCTGTGGAGATGGGGGAGTACTTGGGGCTGTGACCTCTAAGCTGACAAAGACTTAGACTGAGATTGAAATTGTCAATCTCAGTCTATATATACTATATTTATTTTAAAAAAGATCTTATATATTATCCTTATATATAATATAATATATACATATAAGGATATAAGATCTACCCAAAAGATGTTGCATGTGTATTTATTCATTTATTTTTTGTTTATTTAATATTATATATAGCATGAGAACTACCAGGAAATATACAGTATAAATGGTCCATTGTATAGTCACAATAAATATGCCCGTTGAATAGACTAAAGTGCACTACAACGTTTAAGGAAGAAACAATGATTCTTAAAAGAAATTTGGAGCCACTGAGGTCTAACATTCGGGACCATCACAACATCAGTTCTATAATATGGTTTTACCACTAGGGGGCAATACAGATCCATTTATTATTCAAGTCGTACATCTTCGTCATAGTCTATAATCGTAGTAGGACGTAATTTCTTCAAGCATAACACCAGTCTTTGACTCAAAGATGCACATATTCATCTGAGTAAACTTGTTTATTTATATTTTTAAGCACTCTCAGAACCTATTTAAAGAACATATCCCATAGGTAATTTGCATATGCCCAGTGAAAGGGAATTGGAATTATAATGCATTCTAAGCATGTATTATGTGAATCTAGAATGTTTTCATAAGTAATCGAGTCACATACCATACATCCCAAGAGCTCTTTAAGAGTGTCTCATATCTCATGAAGAGACAAACCCTTCAGCTTGTGAGGTATGGTGTTTGTTTTCATAGGAGGGGCAGGCAGAATGAGGAGATACCACAAGGCAATTAGACATACCTCCTACTCAGCTCAGTGAACAGAGCAAGAGGGGAGCAGAGGGGAGTTTTTATAACATTAGGAGAATGAACAGATAAAAATGTACAAACTATATTTTAGACTATATTTTTTAAACAGTTTGGCCCTTTTTTGTTTCTCCAGTAGTAGCCTCCCAATACTTCAATCAATAGCTGATAGACTGAAAGTGTTTGTGATTATAAATCTACTCCTTTTGTTTAATCCAGTCTGTTATTCAATCTGTGTCCTACAATCTGTTTCATCCTGCCTGTAAAAGCATCATTTGCTTACGCAAAGTGAGGGAGTTTGTGTCCTTGTGTTTGTTTACTTGAGGTTGATAGAAACTGGTGTAAACTGAGCCTGTGTCACCTGTAGCTCACCTGGTGGAGCAGATAGAGCAAAGTTGCTTAGCAACACCAAGGTCATGGACAGGTTCTCTGGGGACGTGCATCTGCATAATACTATAAATGTACGATAAATGTACAATGCAGATATTACTGATCCAGATGACTAAGATCTTTAAGTCCGTGTTATTTGCAGAATTACACTGGGAAATAAATGGCAACTGCTGTTTGTGTGTGTGAGCGAAGAGAAAAAGGGTATTGCATGTTCTGTACTGGGGCAACTGGGAAAATAAAAATAAGCAAAGCATGATGGGTAAATAGAATTCCATCATTGGCTGTGTGCCAGGGGGCGTCACCAGTCTCACCCCGCTCGTTCCTTTATACTTTGATAGTTTGATGAGAGTGCACTAAGAGGGTGCCAAATGACTGATCGATAACGTATCTATTTTTTGACATATGCGAACAGTGGCGTGATGCAGTGTGCTATGGAGCACTCTCTCTCACTGCTGTGGACTGATGTATCAGAGGTGAAGTAGCCAGTGCCCCTGAATTAGCACATATCTCAGATGGGAAGTACTAAAATAGGTCTGTCATGGATGTATATGCCTAATTGCTCAATACTAAATGTTCCATGATAACAGCAAGTCTCTATATAGGCTTTTTGTTTGCGTCTATAGGGCATTTTATACTCTATGTATACTCCTGTATCGGGCCCATTGTGCTCATTCCCAGGGAGAATGCAGTGCTTATGGGAGGAACATATTGAGGAACCGAGCAACATATTAACTATGTTTGTTATATTATTTTAGGAGGCTTTGCTCATATGCCCTAAAATTCACTGTGTTTTTTTTGTTTTGTTTTTGTTTCTTTTTGGCTGAACAAATCCCAAAAAAATCATGTCAGTAAGACATACCGAACTCTCAGGGGGTGTGTTTATCTATTAGGATGTGACCATAGGCCTCATTTATATGGTCTGACCTCACTTCTATTGAGTTGGAGCACTTGCTTGCTCTTTGTTGCCAGTGCATATCAGGTTAAATCTTTCCCTCCTTTTGTCTGCTGTGTTTTATTCCTTCACTGTGCTCATGGCCCTTCTCTCTTACCCTTCTTAGTCTTAACATCTATTTTTTCCTTTTTCCAATTTGCTTGCGTTGGTCTTTCATTTTTTTTTTAACCTGAAATGCAATAACAATAACTGAAATACAATAACACATTCTTGCTGTCACAAAGCTGTGCAATTTGAAGAACCTTTAGAGTGCCTTCTTAAACTCTGGCTTTAAAAAAAAAATCCACATTTTGTCAGGGCTCTGTAAGTAGCAAAGACCAATTCCACTTCTCATCACATCTTTAACATTCTGACTAAAGCATTCTCTCTAAAACGAGATGTGTATTCCAGTCTGGACTTGCCCAGTGACCTTTCTGAATGACCCCTGATTGAATGGCTCAAGCCTGTTTTGTTCTGAGCACAGGTCAGGAGCCTGAGGTTCATGCTACCTGAATCGGCCTTAATGCACCTTCCTGTATGACCTGATTGATCAGATTCTCACACAGCCTTCATGAGCTAAGAATGCCATTCATACTACCACAAGATACCCCTCGTGCATCTGGCACCTGAACAAAGATCATTATTCTATGCCTAGATCTTGCTTGTACATTTCTAATTTGAAGTTATTCAAATCACTTTAACTGCTCCATTCATTGGGCTCATGACCTGAATATTTGATGTTGCACATCATATTATGATAATTAGAGGAGTGAATCTTCAGGGGGCTCAGGAAAGGGCCAGAATGAGCAGGAGCCAAGTTTATGGAAGCCTTTTGTTCTTTATCAGAGTTTGTCTGATTAATAGTCCAACGCTTGGACACGATCCCGGGGCTTTAGGCTGCCGAAAAAGGCAGTGACGCCCTGAATGAACCATTCGGCTGCCTCTGTATTACACTCCAGGGAAACGTAAGAGTCCTGGCAAGCTCCTCACCCATTCACACAGAGTATGTTTCATCTCTTATGATGGAGCCTAAACATTATATGGCAGGGATTTTACAGGGCTGGGAGTTTGAACTTACTCATGTGTGGATGTACTAATTCCAGTGTATACCAGACCCTCCTAAGACAAACAAGCTAAACTGGTGTCAGGGCATCTTTGATACGTGCTCTACACACAGCTGTCTCTGGCCTACGGGTCCTGCTGTCTGCGACTTCTGTGTTATCCAGTGATGATCCATGGTCAGCTCCACATGAGGAAATGGGTCCCTCACTAGATTAGCAGAACAGCTCTGGGTCTGTTTGCTTCAGGAGAAGCTTAATTTCATATTTTTATTAAGCCTGTGTTGACAGAAGATATTGTTTTTTCCTAGTTTCCATCTTTTAAAGCTACACACTGGGGAGTGTTTGTTATCCCTGGATCCCACTCAAGTGTCCAGAACATGAACTGGTTAGTAAAGTGTTGGAAAACACCCATGTGACAGGGCACAGGCCCACTGTGAGACTCTTGAAATACCTACGATTTTGTCTCTCTGGTAATGACTGCTTCTGTCAGTCAGGGTCTGGTTTCATACTGTGGAAGCCACTGGGGAAATTCAGGATTTAAGAAGCCTGGTGAGATCATTCATCCATTGCCACTCCAGAGAGCAAAATACACATGTACACACACACACACACACACACACATACACATACATAGACTAGATGTTATTAGTACCATTTTATCTTAAGTATGTTTATTGGAGCCCAGCGTTGTAAGCGTATACTGATGATGTCGAAAAACACTCACACACTGTTGATGTAGAAATACACTCACGCACTGATGACGTTTGAAGAAAATCAGTACATTCTGTTTGTCACTCCTACACACACTACACACACACACACACACACACACACATTCAATAATGCACAGGCACTCAACCACATATTTATAGCAGCAAGAAAGTGAAAACTATTTTGAAATTTTTTACAAAAGGTTGAGTCAGAAAACATGAAAGCTGAATGAAGCAGGACTGGGAAGGGAAGAGAGCGTGGTAGGACAGGCCTTGTCATGGCTGTGTTCACAGCCTGCCACCCTGCATCTGGATCTCACAGTGTCTGTGAATTATTTAGGCCTCTTTTGTTCCCCTCTCTGCTCGTAGCTCCCGTCATGACAACATGCCTCCACAGGAAGGCTTCCCCATTTCACTTACAGACGTCTCTGTCTCTACCACCCCCTTCATTAACTGTTTAGTGCGTTCTGCAGGTGGCAGGCGCGTGGAATGTGTGGCTGGAGGCGGCGGTGCAACAGTCATGGGATCTCCTCAGGACACTAAAACAACCGGGGTGGGAATCGGACAAAGGGCTGAACCACCACACGCTAATACAGAGGTCTGCACTGTAGCACTAGCATAGCAAAAACAGAGGACCCACTCTGACATACCGAGGTGCTGACTGAGAAGCACTTCACTGCTGAGTACATGAGAGACATTTGGTGTTGCGTGTTGTGTGTTTAATCTTGTGAGGATTAGTGTTGCCACAAAGGCAGTCCAGACTACAAGGACATAGGCTTACATGGGCATAGCATAGAAGTGATGTGAGCACGGGCTCTGGAACATAAGGGAACAGTTGTAATGGGGCCCTATGGGTGGTGATTTATGGCAGTTCTTGGAGCTGCTTCTGCCTATCTTTAGCGGCCTGGGATTTTATGGGTCTGGCTCAGCCAAGAGCTGTTGTGGCGGGGCAGCTGAGAGAGCCTGACCTGCTGCACATACAGTGGCCCCTTCTCAACATAAACATGCCAGGCATACCTGCCTGCACTAAAAACACACACACACACACACACACACACACACACACACAGTCAAACACACTCTGCTTCTTGCTCAATGTGCTTATGTTTAACACAAGTTTGAGCAGCATATGCTTTCAGCCAGGACCTCCACTGTCCTGTGGTCGAACTCTTGCTGCTTATGTACAGACCTGCAGTGTGAGAGTCTTGGACCATCAGCACGGAGAGATCGATCGCTTCCAGCATGAACACTGAGAGGGAGCGTTAAACAGAGACCAATGTCTGACACTTACCACACCGAAGACAGTAAGATCTGATCAGCCTCTATAGAAAAACAGTCACAAACAAGAGAGGGAGTGACATAGATAGGAAGGTGATGTAACAGGTACACCAGACTCTGCAGAAAAGGCATCGGAAATGCTGGGCATAGACAAACACTCACGCGAAAAAAGTGCAAAGCTATCTTTGCAAAAATTCTCAAGCTTAAAACGTTTGCTCCCTGGGGAGAATGAGTCACGGTCAGGTCTTGTCCACATCTTTGTCCCACGCTCCCTCAGGACATTTGGAGGCACTGGAAATCCTACTGCTCATCTGGCTGACCTCAGCATGAAAGCTGAAAAGTGAACAGGTTTATTATATATTAACATGGCAAACAGAAACACATTTATTAAAACACACATTGTTTTTGTGAAGTGACTCCCCAACACCTTTACTACTTCTTCTGCTTGTAACAGCTGTAAAAAAAAACCCACGACATGCAGCCAATTGTGTTCTGATAAATTTAGTGCAACAGGAACATACGATCTACTACATAACTCTTAAACCTGTCTGCTGGCCCTGTAAAGCAATTAAGTGCATCTGAAAATTGAGTGCCTTGATCTTATAACCCTTCAACACAACATGCCCATACCGTGTTTCAGCAAACAAAGCTCTCAGCTTATGAGCACTCTGTTTTAGATCACATCACTGTTATGGGTTCCAACTACCATGGGTCATCGCGTCTAAGAGACATTACAACTGTGCTTCCTCTCTGTCTCTGCATGGTGTGCACAGCCTGTGGTGAGAGTAAAAATGACCAGATTCTGACAGTGAGATTTTAGATTGGGAATTTGAACTAAAGAATTTGAAATGAAGATAGTAATGTCTGTTATAAGTGAGCTATCAAAAAGCATACTATATATATATAATATAATCATATACTATACTACAATCAAAAAAATTATACTCTTGTTTTTAGCCCACTCACAAATAAAAATAACAAATAAAGCCTACACTTGCACTCTTGGCTTCCTAACCTTGTCTTCAACCAGTTGTCTAGGGATACATTGATTTAGTAGTATGCAGTCTGGAGTGTCTTAATATTGCTTTGTTCAACAGGAAGTGGTGCACTCCATTGGTAAGGGGTCTGCACTGTAATGGCAGTGTTGCTAATATATCAGTAGGGCAGAGGATGTTCTTTCAGCAGATCTTTCTTTTCCCCTACATGTGGTGTGCTGTCCCTAGGATATGCTGTAACATATCCTTTCTGACAGTTCATTCAGATTAGCTACGAGTTCTGCATGGTGGCCTTTTCAAATATGTTCTTTCTGTATTTGTAGTGACACTTAAGCACACACACACACAAACATACTGTATATGGACTCACATAAAGTGTTACATAAAGTAACAGCCAAGCCATCATCCAATACTTTTCACATTTGAGTTTTAATGCTCTCTCACACAGAAAGACATAATGTTATTCCACAGTAGCTGCAGCTACTCCAGATCAGGCAGCGTGTGGAAGTACAGCATGTGGGACTCTGGTGTGGTGCCGCGTTGAGAGACACGTCTGCGTTTGCACTCTTAGTCGCTCCGTGATCGGTGTAGCGAGCTCTGTTTGCTGTCTTTAACCCTGTGACAGTGAGAGGGATCTTCTGACTGCTTACCTCACATGAGGCGCTCCTTTTAAGGTCTGCGTCATGCTTTGCCAGCAGGGCTTCAGGCCTCGCGGCTGAGGGGCAGGCACTCGCGGCTGAGGGGCAGGCTCTCGCGCCTACAAGGCAGGGCCCGGTGCAGCGTCTGGCGAGTTTTGAGGGGGGAGGGAGGCTGGGACTGAAACAGGTGTGCAGACATGCAGACAGATGGACACACAAACAGCACGTCAGTGTAGACGAGTGTGAGACGACGAATTGAGACGCAAAGCTCACATGCAGCACGTGTTAGTGAAGATGACAAAAATAAGGTATAAGATGTTAACAGATCTCTGTACTGTTTAAAGAGAAAATGATTCTTGAGAATATTTCAGTATTGGTGAAATGAATGAGTCAGTCTGTAGATGTGCCCAGTGGAAAGAGATCAGAATACTGAAGGAGCCCTTTAGAAAGTCGCCTTTCAGCCTCTCAGCCACAAGACTCAATTAGAAGAGAAGGACACAAGAAGTGGACAAAAAGAATCATCACAAGAACACAATGTGTGAACAGTCTAGACTAAAAATACACTTGCGTGTCAAGAGGTGGGAGAGTGAGTTTAAGTGAATCTGGCCTCACTAGTAGCATGCTGGAGTCTGTCAGCTGACAGTATGTAAGCAGTCACAAGCTGCGGTGGGGCAGAACGCAGGAAGGCTCTGCCCTGAACAGAACCTCCAACCAGGCTGCTCCAGCTTGCACATAGTCCTGCTCCCCAAACACTAGGACACCCAGCTGGACAGGGCATTCTGCCCCACAGTAGTGGGATCTTAGATAGTTTCCTCTCCATCTCAGGAATAGAAATACCAATTATTACATCTAAAGACATTATTTATGCATATTTGGGATATTTGCAAATGGTCATATGTATATTTTATTTTGAACAAGAAATAGCAAAGGGATATTTCCCACTATGCATTTACATATTTTATTACTATACATTAGAAATAGGAATATGAAGACATCTAATAGAAAGACCTCGTTTCATCATTTCCATGTGTGTGGATACATTCCCTAGTGATAATGAAAGACCTTCTGACCAACCACTGTGGATAAAGCCATGTCTGGAAGTTGCTATTCCCTTGCTGCCATATTGTTCCATGGCTTTAGTCTCCATTCTAAACCAATACAATATCAAGACTAAGATATGTTCTTTTCCAGAAATTTCCAAATACACCAATGTCCTCTTGTCTCAAAATAATGAATCTTCTTCTTAACTATGAATTTTCTGGGGGGTTTTTTGTTTGGGGGGGGGGGTGGCGGCATTAGACATGGGGTGTATCAAGATTTAGCTGACTCATATCCGCTGTTTCTCTTAACCATCAACATACACTCACACACACCAGTAAATGTTAGTCCCTCAGGCTAACAGGGAACCACTGCATTACTACAGAGTGCCACTAGGGCGAACACTGTAGTCATTCATGCAGAGAACAAGTAAATCAGCGAGAGGACGTCAAAAATCAGAGATGGTGCATAGTTTGCCCCCATGTTACAGAGTCAAAAAGTTTCAACTGATGAAAAAGTTTTTTTCAAATGATAAACAGCTGTCTGGATTTTATTTTATTTAGATTATGCAGAGTAAATTGTGCATCATGCTAAACCCACTATTATGACTAACAATTTACGCAGTTTACAGGAAATTCTCAAATGTGTACATTGTACAAAACTGTTTTATTATAATAAAATATGACAAAGCTCTGTAGTCAAGACTAACATTATCCTACACAATATATAATACTCGCGTCGAGTTTCACTCAACTACGTCATCCGTTTGGTCACATGACATGTACAAAGAGGTGAGGATTGAAATATGTTACACGTGAAGATCTCAAGTGAAATTTCTTGTTAACTGCGATGCTGTTCTTTTTCGAAATGAATAGGTTATTAGACTAACAATAGTGGTCCTTTTCACTCTCTTTGCAGCAGACAAGATTTTCTGGCTAATGTGACGGGGCGGAAGAGGAGCTGTAATTGGTCTCTGGATGAGAGATCATTACCAGCTCTTAGGAGGGTCTGTGGATCAGCGCTCCGCCGATCCAGCACCCTGCGTCTCGAACACCGTCTCCCCTTACTGCTCTTTCGAGCGTAATCCCGTGGATAGCTTTAAGGCTTTCCTCTATTTTACACTGGAACTCTTAAGTGAAAGGTTATTTTATCGTCAGTTGAAATTTGACAGTCTGCGCGTCTTTCTGGTCTCAGGATTAAAGTTTTGCGCGCCTCAAGATGAGTGATTTGGAGGAAGACTTTGCCAAAATTTTGATGCTGAAAGAAGAGAGGATACGGGACTTGGAGAAACGCTTGACGGAGCGGGAGGACGAGATACACGAACTGAAGAGAAAACTGCACAAATGTCAGTCCGTTTTACCGAGTGCACAAATCATCGGACCCAGAACCCGGCGTGCGCAGGGGATATCAGCCGAGCCCCAAACGCACCAGGACTTGTCACGACAAACATTCCGGAAATATGCTAAATCTGACAGGTGAGAAATCATTTAGGCAATACATTTATATTATAGCGTATTGATTATTATTATTATTATTATTATTATTATTATTATTATTATTATTATTATTATTATTATTAATAATAATAATCCTCCACAATGTGATCGGTCATATTTAAAGCTTTGGTACCTCTTTTGCCACTTTTAAAGCTTTGATACTCTGCCTGTTAATGGAACATAAAAAATGAGGATGTGCAACTAAATTGCTGTTGACAGTTTTTTATGAAAGATGGGGATGGGGCACATGAATGGAGCAGCGCTCTCATTCGTATGGATGATGACCGCGCATCTTTCTGTAACAGAGAAAAGGAGAGAGGAAGAAAGAGAGTTTATAATTGATCCGATCCATCACCGCGTTCCCAGCGGACAGCGAACACAGGAAGCTTCGTACATTATCGGCTTTTAGGGTTTAAACGTGCAGCGCCCAAGTGCCTGTCTGAGGATATTTAATACGCCATTAGAAAGTGCTTTGTTTGACCATATGTCTACCCCCCGTTTCTGACGAGATTCTCCTGATCATAAGGAACGTTTAGCTTGTGTAATTGGACTTTGCATGAACAAACCTGAAATCTTGGTTATTACAATGTCATTGGATGTTCAGATAAAAGAACTGTGAGTATAGAAGAAATACGAACCGTTAAAAGTGGATGGATCAATCTCAGACATAGTTTACTGGTTATTTAAAGACAGAAACGACTTTCTCATATTTCCTCAAATCTCAAATCAAAAGTTTTTTTATGGTAATACTGTTGGATTTGTATCAGAGCAAAGCAAATTGTGGTTATGAAACTGATTACATCTTGTAACTGTAACTTCTTACCAAATAATTTCACTAAATACCGCAGACCTGTAGGGAAGATGGCCCTACATTAATATAGTGTCCTCGTCAAATAACCGAAGTCTTAAATAAATGGATATGACTTAATATTCAATGCAAACGTTACTCGCAAATGACTGACATAATGGTAAGACCCCACAGAGCGCCATGCGCACCCGGTCATTATTATATTCCTGCCTAATAAAACACCACATGAGGGCAGCACCCCACAAAACACTGTTTCTGGTTACTCAGACCAACCAAGCTGGATTTTATGATTTTTCAAATCAGTTGTAAGTGTGTAAAAGTTGCTTCTATAGTATTTCAGAGTGTGGAAGATAAAATGTATACTTCACAAGTGACGTGGTGTTCCTTTAAACTAATGCAGGCTTCCCAGTTGCAGTATAAACTAAAGACAATGTAAACAAATTTACTACTTCCGAATATATCAAACAATTCACACTGCTAACGAATTTACTGCGTGTAGCAGTAAATAATAGAAAATTAAATCTTGACTTGTTAAGGCAAATGATCCACAGCACCATTATATATAGATT
>JAOXYF010000009.1:7709739-7747768 GCA_028565775.1 Sternarchorhynchus goeldii
TATTATAGACATTTTTTTATTTTCTAGTAATCTGAGATGTTGGTGGCACAAATGTCTTGAGGTCACATATGTTTAGGATTCCAGTTATGTTCATAATATTGTGTATTTGTGTATAAATGACATGATAAAAGAGCTAAATAATATGCTAAATATGACTTATGAGAGGTTAACTTATTGTTATTCATAAGATTCCTCTTGCACAGTGCCAGTATTACCCAACCATATCATAAACATTGAACAACATCAAACTCGAGCCTGTATGTGATTGATGAGATCCACAAGATGGATTTCACAAGATAGACTGGGAAAAAAACTGCTGGAAGTCTTGATGAGACCAGCCAAGAACTGTCTAAACTCCAGAGGAAGTTTGAAAGCCCACAGTTAGCATCACAGGATTGGAAGATGTTTAAGAAACTTCTACAGGCCAAGTGTGGTTTTCTAAAGGACCTTTGTACCAGCTAAAAAGTTACTAAAATACAAGTGTATAGCCAGAGTAAAATGGCATTTGGTAGCGAGCATGACCTCACTGGTTTTCGTTGAGTGCTTATCTAGGTGCTGATGATGTGTAGAGGTAGATGTTGGCTGTAGGACTGCCACCCAAGGCTACTTTTTAAATTTTCATTCAAAAAAATAAAAGTAGAAGAATGAGGTTTGCTAGTAACCTAATAGGAATGCAGACCCAATGATCTCTTTCAAAATCATCCCTTCAAATTAAAAGAAAGCATGTGCAAGAGATGTGAGAGTTATTTAATAAAAAATAATAATTAGATACATTTTGTTTCACATTCCTTTTAAACTATAGCATGTGTTGCTGCTGTGGTCTTTTGGAAGTGGATTTGTTGAGAGACAATTGACGGTTTTCCCCTTTACATGCCATCAAAGCCCTGTGGTTCCCAAGCCAACCCCTGGGTTGTGCATGCTCCATTTTTTGCAACTATCCCACCAAGTGCAACTTATCAGGTAATTATCAACCTCTCATGAGCCAAGATACATGTGACAGACCAGGAAACCACAAAAATGTGTAGTGCCCAGGGTCACCAAGACTGCAGATGAAAACCTCTGCCATAGGCAATGAATAATTCTGTCTGCCCAGTCACAAGCAGTGGGGAAGCTTCAGATGGCTTTTTTTTTATTTGCTGGAAGCTTCCCTACGCCTCTTTCAGAAATATAGACCATCCAGAATCATTGACCACTTCAACACACTTAGAGGAGAACATTAAGTGCTTAACGGTTCCACATGACCATGTAGATGAGGCAATTGGCTGATTAGTTGCTTAGCAACAGGGAAAGACTTTGTCATCATTCATCCCTACTGAGAACACAGGAAATTAGAGGTGCTGTCCAAAAGAATGCCTTCTTCATGGAGATGCTGATGTTTGTCCAGTTGGCAGTGGTGCAGGGGTCAGAGACAAAATGTTAGCTGTTGTGGGCCTATGGCACCAGAGAACAGCAGCGCTCAAGTTACAGCAGATCCTCTTACCATCGATCCACAGAGGAAGAGCCATGCAGGAAGAGTTTATAGAGGTGAAATTTAAAGCCTGTCTCAGGGAGAGGTTCTCTCAAGGGCAGAGAGGGAGAGAGGGACAGAGAGAGGAGAGAAGAGAAGAGAAGAAAGGAGAAAAATGGATTTGTTTAAAAGGGTCCAGATGAAACCAGTCATGTTTAGCTATTTTTAGATCTTATTTTTTTTTTAGTGTAATCCTTTTCCCCAATAAGCGTATTAAAGATAGGTATGAAAACAGGGCCTGAAAAGTAGTGCTAGGGTCTGGCTATTCTCATGTGCTGTGGGAATTTTTCTTACAGCTTTCAACATGAAGTCACAGATAAGAGTCATAGTTCTTGAACACACTCCATCTTTTACTGCTCATTCAACAGGAAACATTGTAAAAAGCTAGCTAAACAGTGCAATTAATAAAAGCCAGCATTACCACACACACACACACACACTGTAGTATATATAGGTGTACAATAATACCTTATCCCACTTTATACACCTTATCCTTTTACTGAATAGGAGATTATTAAAAAAAGTTGTTTTTCAAAACAACTACCTAAGTAGGTGTACTTATTTCAGCTCACCTGAAATGATTTCAGTAGGCTGATTTTCTTTGACTCTTGCTGTATGTGATTCAAAGGAAAATATTACATCACATGGCCTGCTGATTTGATTAAATATCCCAGCAGTTACCAGTCCCAATCTTAGTACCCATGCTAAAAACATATTTTGTGTGATATTATGCTGTTCCATCTCTAAAATTAATATTTATATTTCTAAACTAATTCTCCATTAACTGAATTTTGCTGAAATTTAGAGCAGAATTTAGTTAGAATTTAGAGCAGAGCATAAGAACCACTTGGATATTTTAAGGATTTAAGCTTTTAGTACAAAAGGGGAAAAGAGAGTTGTTTCGTTAGTTTGTACACCAGATGGCGCCTTTGGTCCTTGTTACGTTATTAGACTACAGTACTGTCATTTCACTATGCCAAAATCCCTAAACAGGATACCCCCACGCCCTTGAGGCTTTTTTCACCCAAATGGCATCTGAAGTCTTCTGTTTAATCCATACATAAGACAGTACGCGTTATCCCCAGTGTCTACAGTGATTGTTGGACCTGTTGATCAGATATTAATATTTGCGCCTCGCTTCCACACGCATTTCGGATTTTACCGGATTGCTCGAAGTTCTCTTTAAACAAACAAAAAAACTAGCACATTCTGCTAATTAATATTTCATTACAATTAGCTAATTACATTTTATTTAATGTGTGAATATTTAAGTTGCAAAATACAAAAGCATTAAAACCATGTAAGATATTGCTAATTGGTTGTATAAATTTGGCCAGTGATGTAATTTAGAATGTCCCAGTTGTCAAGGATTCCTATGCGCGTGGGGTACCCGCGAGCTCTGACGGACGCTAGAAGGACCGTGCATCGTCAGAGAGAGAAACCTCTACATTCTCTAGGACGGATGTACGCGGACTGCTTTTTTACTATCCATCACGCCACTAGTCACACAGTACGTTTTACACACACAACGGCTACGCTTCGTCCGCAGTTGAAGAAGCTTTTGGATAATTCTGCAATTTTATTCGTTTCTAAGAAATAAGTGGGTTTTACTATCAGGGACAGCAGCGAATACTGACCTAGAGTGGGAAAGTTAGAAAAGTCTTGTTCCTTGGAGAGTGAGATATGGGTACTTTGCGGGACCTGCAATACGCGTTACAGGAGAAGATAGAGGAGCTGAGACAGAGAGATGCGCTTATTGACGAATTAGAGCTTGAATTGGACCAGAAAGACGAACTCATTCAAAAACTACAAAACGAGCTGGATAAGTATCGCTCGGTGATTCGCCCGGCCACACAACAGGTCCACAAACAGACTGAGCTGCAAGAACAGCAACGTACCAAGAGACAGGCTATCTCCGCTGAACCTACCGCTTTCGACATCCAGGAGCTCAGCCATGTAACGCTACCCTTCTACCCCAAGAGTCCACAGTAGGTTTATATTAAAGCGCTTTTTCAAACGATACAACAGTTGTCTTTATGGTGTTTATCAAACGTCAAACGGCACACTCTTGTAAGTCGGCTACAGTGCATCGTAGAAGTCACTTTTATTCTATTCCCTTTTTTCAGTTCATCAGTTTTCTGAAGGACATTCTATTACTTCAAAACTTCCACATGTAATGAACCCAACATTGTGCTGAAATTGAGCACTATGTCCTGTGCAAACCAACAAGATAAGAATTTTATAATAAAACCGAACGATGCACAAATGGAGCTTTGTTATAATTTCCTATCATAGCATGCTACTCCAAGCTAAAACACACCATCAAGGAACGAAACGGAGTAAACCTAGTCCTAACTGTATAAAAGATATTCAATGGATAACCCTTAATGCATGTATGGTTCGAGTGTGATGGCTTTCTTTCGTTCATTCAAATCGCTGCGTTATAGGGTAACAGTTTAGCTACACGAGGAAGTCATTTCTGTATCAGTTAATTTTGCCTCCTAACACCCTTCAGCTGGCATATCAGAAATGAACAAACAAATAACAAAAAAATAAAAACATTTTGTTAATACTGTATAGTAATGCAGCCTACAAGACCTTTGGAAACATTTTCTTGGTTACCAGAGGTCTTGAATAAACTAGTACCTGCTTTGTTTAGCAGATAGATCATTTGCTTATCAAAGCAATGGGTGAAGTATGTACCATATTTTCCAGTATGCTGTGTAGTTCACTCACCTGTTGCCATGCATTCATGGTCAGAATGACTCTTTCCTTCAGTTTGCATCCTGTGGAAGGGCAACAGTAGGGGTTTTGTCTTTCAGTTATTTGCATGGTGCTGATCTGAGGACAGTTCTTTTGCTCTAACCTGTCATCATTTTAATCGACTCTGTGCTGAAGGTACTTTCTGACATTTCTATAATTGTATAATATGCCCTTTTTTCTTTCAAATGTAGCCAGATACACTTTTCAAATCATTGCCATTAGGAGTTATTACACCATAGAAATGAAGAATAACTTTGTTAATAGATTACATCGCGCTGTTAAAATGAGGCCTGTTACAGAAATTATAAGGATGTTTCTAGAGCTTGTCCTAAAGCCCGGAGACTGTGCATGCAACATTTGTTTTTGTTTTACTTGTCTGTGCCTTGTAGACACAGTTGGAAGAAGCATTCATAAGTACTGTTTTTGCCATATTTGGCTTCTGCAAGGTAAATATGTGAACTGTCTACCTTGCTTCCACAATAGCAATGTAGAAGGGCTTTCTGTCAGGTTTGCCTTTTATTAATCAGCCATAATGATGGGCAAATCGAAAGATGGTGAACTGAGTAACTGAGTTTCAAGAGTCTTTCAGTCTATATCTGTACAGAATTCAATATGTCAGAGTCCTTCTTTTGGATTACTAGTAACATTAAACTTCTGTTGGGTGTTTAGACTTTGGATGAAATTCATAGCAATGTTACATTAAGGAAAATCCATAATTTCAGTCTTGGCATTAACTGTCCAGAAACGCAGTGGAGAAACACAGTCTGTGTCCCTTGTTGGACCACAGCTGATGGCATCATGGTCCATTTTGCATTGTGTAGAAGTCAGATCAGAGAGACTGTAGAATAAGAGCTTTTAGCTCGATCTAGAACAAGACCAGTCCAGCCATGTTTCTTCCATTGTGCTTCATCTTTAGCTCCACTAACATAGAATTAATTCCATTGTCTCTTTTTTCCTAAACAGAGAAGTTATATTTGAAAATGAGGGTTTCTTAATATGCATGTTCTTGTCATAGCCAGGAATGTCAATTTGTCACAGCTCAAAGAGTACAATAAGACTCTACATACTTTTCAGTGTGCATGCCTCAACTCTGGTTTGGGACCGTGGTACACTGTTCACCCAATGTCTTTTTAGTGTATAAGTAATAAATAATGTACAACTGGATGGTTGTTGCCCCCTGTTTTTGGTATTAATGCACATTTTAATCTGCCTTTTCTCAAGCAAACTTCCTGTGTTCAAGGCATGGGTGTGTTATCTGTTCTGAAGTAAGAAATACTCTTTCCTTGGACTATCCCCGACACTGTTCTCCCTCTTTTTCTATGTCAGTGTCTTTTTCTTGTCTTTGTTTCAATTTTCCTATCTCTAACTCTCATTTTTTTCTCCTTTTAAGGGAAGTAGACTTGTGTTTGGTCCAGTAGACCTGTAGGACATGAATCTCTTCTAAAAAGACCACAAGTCAAATGCAGGGAGAAGTGTAAAGCATGTTAAGGAGGCCAGAGTAATGATCCAGGGATCATCTGTAGTAAATGAGGCTCGTACTGTGTTCCTCCTGTGAATGTAAATCTGCCAGCCTCCCTGACTGACCTTCCTGAATAGCTCGCTCCCAAAGCTAGAACACTTAAACTGTGGCATCAAAACTCTTAAAGTGAAAGCTAAAAATGATGCCCATGACCAACCACGAGAGATTTCCTTCTGACAGCGAAATAAAATCCCCTGGTAATATACGCCCTAAAATCCTCGAACGAAAATAGTCAGAAAAAATCAGGCTGATACTACAACCTATCATGAACCAACCTATCTGAGTCGTATATTTGCAAACACCTGAAGTGCTAAATGTTTGGGAAGTCACATATTGGTAACTTTAAAGGCACTACTTCATGGTACAGTATATGTAAGCGTATAAAGGGGTTGCTGTTTAAAGCAATATGGTATTGATTTATGGGTAGGCTCTCTACTAGCCTAAAAACCAAATTGTTTCACATCAATTTTTTACCTTTTGTAGAATTAGCCCTTCTGCAAAATAAATAAATATATAATTAGATCTGATGCTGTTATTCTGTTGTTGTGTGCATATACTCATTGTCTATTTTACTCAAATGTATATTTTTAAAACATTTTGTAGGTGTACAGTTAGAATATAGCCATATACACCATTTGTGTAAGTCATCGTCCAACAATTCATGACCATAGAACTGTCAGTGGAACATGGTAGACCATGCGTTATGAAGCACTAACACTGACGCATGTAAAAAATCCAGCAAAGCTGCAGTGCCAGACACATCACTTCAACCCCACACCCACCAGTATGAACTACTTGGCTACAGAATGTTAAGATAAGTGTCCCTAATAACGAAGCTAGTGATTGTAGGTGCAAAGTAGTTGTCTTATTGAAGTGGGTGGTGAGTGTACCACAGGGTTATTGTGCTTTGTTAGACCACATGTGGAGCATGTGTTGGTCCACATGTGCCAGTGTGGAGCGGAAGAAGCCAAACAGAGGATGCAAAGAGCATGAAAAGGGACTGCTTTTCTTCATGTTGAAGCATGGCTGTGGAATGTAAACAGTGGGCGGTCAATGGGAAGGTTTGTCTGTGTTTTAACAGCTGAATTTGACATTAGGCCCTATGTCCAGGACTTCTCTACCTTGTTTTCGGAGCTCCCATGTGAAACCTTGAGAGAGGTGATGTCACCAGGACGAGCCTGCAGAAAGATTTTAACATGGCCATTTGAATTCAAAAGTATAGCCTATTTTGAACGATTTGTAGGCTATTTTGAACTTTCCTTGGCAACCGGTCTGTATGTGTCATATGTGCATTTGAACAAGGGGAAGATTTGTTAAAATACTTTCATTTTAAGTTAAGTGCTTTTCGTTGTGTTCAACATAAATAGCAACTTGAATCTTTATTGCTTTGAAACTTGTAATTGTACATCACAAATAATGTAAATACAGTAATTATGCATCACAAGTACTGTAAGTACTGGGGGTAAGAAGATTCAGAAATCTCATATTTTTATTAGTGATGGCAATGAACCAAAACCGTGTATTAAAGCTAGGGAATGTTTGTTACAGTCTCATGAAGCAAAAGGTTACACTGCATATTCATTGTCTAAGATGTTGTTTTAACATATTCTTTGTTGATGACTGTCCTGTGGGGGAAAGAAAGTGTTGCAGGTGTGTCCATGTTTTTACTTTAAATACAAATGAAATCTTATCTAAGTCTTCTTTCTAAATGTCATCTAATTGGTCAGATATGGCACTGTTTGCCTAAGTGATGGGCAGAGCAAGGTACTGAGGTCATGGATTTGATTACCAGGGAGTACACATACTGCCATACTGGTAAATATGTAAGTCACTCTGAATAAGATGCGTGTCTGAATGCCTTAGTTTGCACTGTCTCATTTAACACTTTTGCATTGCAGGTCCAAGGACTTGATCAAAGAGGCCATTTTGGACAATGACTTCATGAAGAACCTGGAGCTGTCTCAGATTCAGGAGATTGTGGACTGCATGTATCCAGTGGAGTCTGGCAAAGACAGTGCCATCATCAAGGAGGGGGATGTGGGTTCCCTCGTCTACGTAATGGAAGGTGAGCGAGAGGGTCTACAGCTGTTGTGTGTGTGCTAAAGAGATAGATAAAAGCATTTATAACTAGGTGTGTGCTTTTGTGTTATGCACTTATACAAGGAGTGGAGTCCTTAGGTGCAGAGTCTGTGAATGTGACAGTTAGACCCAGTACTGTGGGAGGTGCCACTTGCTTACACCCACACGTGTGTTTTGAAAAGCTCTACGAGAACCAAGCTTATCGATCTTCATCACTTAGACTGTGACGATAATGTGGCTGTTTAATGGAGCCAATCAAAGAGTGTGAGTGTCCTGCAGACTTGAGAAATGGGGAAGAGAGATGAACGGTTTTCTCACTCATCAATACTGTTCAGTCTTGTACTTTCTACACTTTTACTTCACAGGAGGTGTAATCTTAACATTGGTACTAACATACTCTGATTTTATGTTTGGAACAACACTATAATTTCTCCAATCTGATACTGTATTTTCTTTTCACAAAATCACCTAAGAGAACGTTGCTGAATTTTACCAAGGAGAAGAAAAAAGAATCTCAGCCCATTTGTTCTTAGGCTAAGAGGATTCTTTGTTCCCTTTTTCTGTTGTCTAGTGGGAAAGTAAACACTCTCCGATGGATTTAAGGGATTTTCTTGTTTGGACTACAGGATTTTTTGTTGTCCGTTTGAGACAAATTATGCACTTTTCTTAGATAATAAGAAAGAGTAGAGAGAGAGAGAGAAAATCCATGGCATTTTGCTGTTGTTTGTGAATTTGGATGTAAATTTTTGAAGTGTCACTTTTATTCATTTAAAATGATACTAGAGCAGGGAACAATTGGAAAAATTATGGTGTCTCAACTAGATCTCAGAGGAAAAAAATGAATCCAATAAGATTACAAGAGCTTGAGAAGTAGAGGGAGGGGAAAGGAAGAAGAAATGGAAAGAGAAAGAAGAGAGAATCTCTGGGGATTATCAAGGCAAAAAAACAGTTCATTCCTCTGGTCTGAATTACTAAGTGGGCTGTAAGCAATAGAAGGGAAAAACCACCATGCAAACCACCATGTTTTATTGGCCAGGGACTGCCGAGTTCTCTACGACCTTAGGCTGTTTGCTTGTGCATGTTTGTGATAATGATCAGCACACAATAACTGTCGCTCATTTCCAATGAAATATGTTACTGGAAAGGCCCCCTGCGGAATCACTAGGAAATGGTTCAATCAAGGTGATTTTATTCATCGATTTATGTATTGAAGAGCCCTTTTACATACTAGTTTGACACAGACGAGCCCGATTAAAATGTAAATTAGCTTCCCTGACTATCTGTTCTGAAATCAGTCTTGATTATTTAGATGCATCACATGCCTCATTGTGCACCACAAAGGAAAGGACACAACAAGAGTTCCAGGTATTTGAATCCTGATGATTAGTGTACCTTTATTACCAAGACAGGAAACTATTCATGTGCCTCAGAAGTCATTAATTTGTCATTCTAATTGGGTCCAATCTGAATAAAGGCTACTTTGATGGCTTCAGATAATGACACAGTATGACACATTGGCTTCCAAACTGACAACAGGGTTTTAGTAGATCCTGCTAGCCATTAGTTCTCCACATCTTTCCAGTTATTGTGACGGAGAGGTAGACGCAGGCAGGCTCCAGACAGGCAGATGAGACAGTGTTTGTGTACTCCTCACTGCTTGTGTGATGAAATGCTGTCTGTACACCACATGCTAGGCATTTCCTCTGAAGGTCTGATTGTTTTTTTTTTTCTCTGTAGACATTAGCAAGGTTAAATGCCATAGAGGGCTGCTTGTGCTGAGAAGCTCGGTCCTTGTGCAGCCAAAGACAGTTTCTTAATTTTTATTTCATTATAGAATATTTTGGGCGATTAATTAGGACTATGGTGTCTTCAGTATGTCCACTATATTTTGATGGTATTTAAAACCTGTGTTCATTTGCAGAGCATACTTCTAATCACTGTTTCATTTTCTCTCTCTCTCAGTCAAAAATTAATGGATTGACCTTTAGCAGTTTCTCCTTAATAGTAAAGCTTTGACTGGTTTCAAACAATTCTGCTTTTAATCACCATGACAGGACAAACATAATTGAAAATGAACAACAATCGATTTCACTGGAAGTTAATATTCTTTTATCTTCTTGGCTAGTTGTTCAACTGAATAATAAGTACTTTGTTCAGATAACATGAAAGCAACATGTAATCCAAGACTGAGCTTGAGAGAAACTTGTAAATAGTGAATGGAAATTACAATGTTTATGAAGCTCACAAAAATGGTATTTTATTAGTGTGCTCAGATTCCTGGACAGAGACACATGGAGGAAGGTAAAGCACTTCTTTTATCGATAAATAAAAACTTACCAAACTGTTTCTGAAGCAGTTATTATTCACTTCAGCATGTTGTACAATACTGTGATATTCCTGCTACCATTTTATCATTGGAAAGATGATATTCTGCTCTGAAAACTCATTTCTTGAACTTGTAGTTTACAATTCAACCTCATGCAGATGTTATAAGCAGAATTTAAAACACATATGTTTTATTCACATTTTTACCAAAGTAAAATAAGGGAATGATGGGGAACATCACATGGTCTCCAGAGAAAGATGGTTCGCTCTTTGACTCCAAGAGTTATCATTTCCTGTGTATGGTCAAAATGAGTGGACAGAGGTCAGGCTGCTTATACAGCACAGCTTCCTGTTGTAATAGGGACAGAGTGCTGTGGGACAGGATGTCATGAAGCTGAGAAGAACACAGTATTTCATACGTGTCTTCCTTATGGGTAATAAAGATTATTTCACTTAAGAGAATGATCTGACTTGGATTTCTGGAATACATCCTGTATATACATTAAAGTATTAGTATATATACAAGAGTTCATGAACGTTGCTTATTGAAAGGTTAAAAGTTACCGGAATTCATATCTCAGTATACTAATTGACTTAATAGGCCTAATTCATGGGTGGCCAAAGCAGTTGTAAAATTTTGAAACTCCGTTTAAAAGTATAATAGAGTATAACAAGATTAGTCACTCAGGTGTTTTTTTGTTTTCCAGAAAAACAAACTTGGGGCAGTTCAAACAGCCTGATGTATGATTATTTTATTGTTACTGCTCTGTGTATGAAGAGCCAGTTATAACAGAACAGTAGTAACATTTTGATAAGGACTTCATGATGTTTTGCATCTACGGTATACTGGTCCAATGAAACAGGTTTGAACATTGTCTTGACCTGTTTAGTGTAACAGACTTTTTAATATTTATTTATTTATTTTGCTGTGTATCTTCTACCGTTGATGTTTTTATTTAGAATAATGATAATGTAGTGATCTGATTATTCCTTGTAGTGTGATGGAGAAACGCACAGTTTCTGCTCAGTGAATGGGTGACCATGGCAGCTTTTCTTATGACATTGCTATCAGATGCACTTGCTAATGTAACTGCTTGCCATGACAATGCAGGATGTGTGTGGCGTGTGTGTATGAGTGTGCATATCTGTACTAGATACCTACAGAATACACACTCACTTGCTGAAACGGGCATTTAAATGTATTTTGACTAAAAAGGATAGGCAGTGTTAGCCTTCTGGGAAATATGAAGTCATCTCAGGTCAGGGCTAAATGGAATACTTGCTTCTAACAAGCTCCTGTGGGCAAAGATTATGACTGCATTCTCTTAGAGTCCACCTGATTCTTTTAAATGGTCAACCAGAAGAACCTCTGAAATTCTGCTTGTTTGTTCCTCAATTTTTCCTCAATTTTCTGTCCTTTCCTGGCAGAACAGCCTCTGTCTGTCGCAGAGTCTGTACTTCCCTGTTTATTCATAATTCAAATGAGCTAAAGTTGTCTCTCTCTTTGCCCTCTCACATTTGCCCTCTCATGTCTTGTAATGGTGTCAACGCATCAATGTGTGGTTCACACAGCATAAAAGAAAACCGTGTTTATTGTGCACATGGTATTTGTGTTTCAGTGTGCATCAGCAGTAGAACCCTTCTCCGATACGGCACAAAATAAAGACATCTGTGCTGAGAAGCTTTAGCCTTATGCAGAGCACAGTTTTGGCTCTGAAAATAAGCAAACATATCTATTATTATGTTCACTGTGTTTTTTTCGTGTTTTTTTCGTTAGCATGCGCTTTGTCCATGTGTTGTGTAAGCCTGACTAAGTCTTGTGGGAACCATTAATAAGCCCTGCAGTTTGTCATTGTTACAGATGGGAAGGTGGAGGTGACCAAGGAAGGCTTGAAACTGTGTACCATGGGGCCTGGGAAAGTGTTTGGAGAACTCGCCATCCTTTATAACTGCACCCGGACAGCGACGGTGAAGAGTGAGTGCTCTTCTCTCTCTCTCTCTCTCTCTCTCTCTCTCCCTCACACACACACACACACACACACACACACACACAGGGACAGTAACATGTTTTTATGAGGCTTGTGTCTCTGGTTGTTATTGTATGATGAGGTGAATGTACGTTTGTCCCTTCAATAATATTATTGTTTGGGTGAAATCAGAATGACACAATCACAGGAATAAAAATATCTAGACCAAACTAAAAAACTAGCATGTCCACTAATAAATATTGCCTAATTTAGCTTTGCTTTATTAAAATCACAAAGTTTACTCAGAAGTGAGTATTGATTATACAGCCTGTTAGCAATTATTTTAAAATGACTCTACTGAAAAAATAGTTTTCACGCTGGAGCTAGAGTCTAGGGACTCTGAGGGATCTCTTTAAAAGGCATGCTCCGTTAAACTGCTAATGAATGGACTGCTGATTGATTAATTTGGTGTGAACTGGGCAGTAATGGGTGGGCTCAACCACTTTATCCTCTGTTGGTCGCTCTGTGCAAGCTCCTCTGAGCAGTGACATTTTGTTTGGGAGATAAGTGTCTATGGATAGATATGATTCTGTGGGGTCCCAGGGAAGCGTGCTGTAAGGTCTGTATTCACATGTGCTGGTCTGAGGGCGTGTGTTCAAACAGACAGAAGAATAATGTTAGAAAATAACACCTTCTGACTGCAGTCGTTTTAGGTTAATATACAGCTGTGCCAGACACTGGCTCCACTCTGTAGTGCCATAACCTGACCCACATGGCTTTTGCTGAAGGAATTATATGCAGGCGGTTGTCTCCTGGGACATGGATCTGTGTCTTCCGGTATCAGTCTGTGTGGCAGAGGCCTGAAGCTGCGTAACTGCATCTGTTCCGAGTTTATCGTTGCTGCAGTGGTAGTACAGAGCTCTCGGAGCACTCTAGAAATCCCTGCTGCACTGCAGGATCAAAACAGAGCATGGTTTATCCCTCAGCAAAGAGATGTAGAGGAGAGAACGTAAAGACAGACATGAGGAAAGCACAAGAGGTGAAGATGAGTGGACAGAGGGAGGAGGAGGAATGGAAAAGAGCAAGATAGCCTTTCGAATGACATCACCAGTGTGGCTTTTCCCTATAACAGGGTAACTACAGAGAGGTGGCCTTTTAAGTAAAGCACTCTCTATGCCCCACTGCTCAGCTCTAACTAATGGGCTATCACAGGCAGCCCAACCACCAATCCATCCAGCTATTTATTGAGAGAACATGACCTGCAATCCGCCTCCTACTGAGAGCGAAAGAGAGGATCGTTATTACTCTAAATATGCTCTTCTGCTTTAATCCATTAAGTGAGTTTAAAATCTGTTTTTTATCCTTACCATAATTGAGCTTTAGCTTTACCAGCCAATCCCTTTAAACTGTACAGCAGCTCATGCAGCCTGGCTTTTTCCCCCCCCTCAATGTTTATGTTTATGAGACTGAGCTCTTCCCGACTGACCCTGTCACACTGGCCTTCTGCTCTCTATCTGTGGCTTATTGAGCCCCCTGTCTGCTCTGTTCCTGCTCTTTTTCCTCTCCTCTCATTCACTGTTTGGCTGCTTTTCCACCTTTCACTTGCACTTGGCAATCTGCCTCCATTTATTTTCATTCTTTTCTCATTCTGCACCCCCTTTCCCCTCCACCACATCAGATCTTCTCTCTTCCAGCCACCTCATCTCCCTGTCAGCTCTGTTTATGCCTCCTCTCTCCTCTCTTCCTCCCTGGCTCGCTCCCTCTCCTGCGTCCATGCCCCAGCTGTGGCCCCCTGCTCGCTTTCGCTGCTGATCTGTGTTCAGTGTTCAACCGCCTCCTTCGCCCCTCCGCGTGCCTTCCCTGGCACCCAGCTTGGTGGCTGTGGCAGGAAACGGAGCGAGCCAGGCCAGAGGCCTTTATGTCCTAGCGTCTAATCACACAGGCCAACGTAAACCATGAGATCCGGCGTGCCGCCAGTGCATACCAATCTGCCCGTTTAAACAGCCCGTGCTTCTCATTCTCCTTGTCTAGCCTGAAACAGGCCACGAGCTCTGGCTTGTAGCAGAGCAGCTGCCAGAGCTCTTGGGCCAATTCCACTGTAGGGTAATGAAATGAGCTCTCTAGGTGCTCAGATTCACAAATACTCGTCCGCTCAACTGGCTGTTGGAAAGATGTTAGCTTCTGGCAGTTCTGGGCACCCCAAGCTCAAGCTGTGGGTCTGTGACTCCTGAGGAACACCTCAGCTCAGCTCAGAGAGAGTTGTGGGTCTCTGGCTCCTGAAGAACATCTCAGCAGTGTTTGCTGTGGTTTTATGATTCTTGTATGACCTTCACATATCCAGTCATTAAATAAATTATTATGTGGTCACACATACAAACACACAATTACACATCAGGTTTTGAGTTTTCTTGCAGTTTTGTTTGCAAGAGTACGCAGTATAAGTCAGCTTACATGACAGTCCTGCCAGTTTGCCAGAAGAGGAGGTGGACAGCCCCATAGTTGATTAAAATCTCACAGTCACCCTACTGTAGATACAGTGGCCAGACATTGCTGTTGCTGGTAAGTCTACATGTCTGCAACAGGTCATTGAGAATTAAGACAAAAGACTGTCGAAGCTGAATTTGATTTTCTCTTTTTCCACTTCGAGACATCTGTCTCACAGTTATACTAATATTATAAAAAAGGGTTTGTTTTATCACTTTGCTATTAAATTATAACCATCACTAGACCCAGTGGATGCATTTGGGTGTTTAAATCAATTTAATGCGTGTCACAGATGTTGAATCCATCCGCCCATCTAAAATATAGAACTAAACGCTGTAACTGAGCAGTGAAATGGTTAAACTTTTTTCTCCGCTTCAAACTACACCTGAAGCAGGTACCACTGGACACAGCCTTTTATGGGAGAATACTGGCACCATGCCACCAGTGCACTCAAGAGATGTTGAGTGGCATCTCTCAATTAAAAATGATCTAATTCAGCGTCACCAAATGAGTTAAACGAATGATGATAAAACAGCCCGATTTGCTGTTCATGTTTGAATTGTGCGATCTCTGTGTCTGTTGGTTCTTTGGGTTGTGAACTGTGGACACTCTCCTCCCAGTGTGTGGAGTATAGGAAGAGGAACCAGCTCTGCCTTTAAGCTGTGAAAAACTGCATATCGTGTGCATCTGTACTATTTGTTTTGCTTGACTTATTATATGGGGCACATTTAAACAGTTGAAAGCCTCAGTGGGTATTTGTAAGAAAACATGGTTTCAACTCCAGTCCCGAGGCTCTTAACAGTTGTATCTCATGCTGATAAATCAGGCCTTACTCTAGCCTAAGGCTCCAAGCTCTACACCAGGAGAAGCCAAGAGTATGTGTGTGTGTGTGTGTGTGTGTACACGTACGCGCGTTTGTTTGCGTGGGCATGTGCTTGGGGAAAATGTGCATGACTAGTACATGTGTCTTTTTACCAATGCAGATGTAATGAACTTGTGCGGTTCCATTTGGTATGAGTGGACTAGGGCAGCAATTTGGACTTGCTCTCAGTGCACTTACTCACACTTGAGCAAGAGAAGAGCAGTTAGCAGAGAGCAGGGCCAGGGAGATGGAGAAGGAGAGAAGGGGGACTCGGAGGAGGAGGCAGAGCCGGGGACAGGAGCTCAATGGTCCAATGCAGGTTAGCTATTAGTGAGACAGAAAACAAAAGTGATGATTGTCTGATCTGCTTCCATGGTAACATGCATGTGTGCGCGTGCGTGTGTCTGTTTTCTTAGAGAGTCATTCTGAAGGGATATTTTTGTTCCTTGGAGGAGGGGACCTGTTAACACTGAGGTCAAAGTCACACAGACCATTATAATCTTTGCACACACACACACACACACACACACACACACACACACACACACACACACACACACACACACACACACACGTGTGTGTGCCTCTGTCTGTCTTGTGCATTAAGTATTTGTGTGTATGCATATGTGCTTTTGTCTGTCTGTTTGCATTTAGTTCTGTATGTTTACTTTTGTCATGACAAATGTGTAATTATAGTTTGGTGCTATGCTAAGCCTACTGGCATTAACACAGAACATTGTTTTAGGGTGAAAGAAACAAGCAGTAAGAAATCTCTGCAAGTACCTTATTTGGATGAGCTCATGCATATTCATAAATGGAAATTCTAGGCACTGTCAGAAACACATGCGTTAGGCTGGTAGGTTTTTATACGCATATCCAAAGAAAAAGAGTCTGGAAGCTGTGGGTCTTCACACACACACGCGCACACACACACACACACACACACACACGCTAAAGAGTGTATCTTTAGGATGTGCAGTCTGTTTCAGGATGTTTAGGATGTTTCTGTGTGCATGCTTGTATCTTCCGTCCATGTTTGGAACATTTTTCACCTCTTGCTGTGTCTGCTAATGTTGGGAAATGATGCGTTCAGTGCCTCTTTTTGAGATGTGAAGATGAATGGGGGTTTTCTGTGGACCAGCTCATTCAGAATAATGGCTTTGTTTCCTCCTCTGATGATCATGATAAAGCAGATCCCCACTGCATGCCCTGTGATTACTCAGCCAAAGCAATTTAGACTGTGTTTATTTTTTCAGGACATAATAGGGAATAGATATTGCATTCATATTCGACTTTACTCACTGTGTTTTTTCATCATCTGTGGTCTTAGGGAGAATAAAAAAAACATAGGAATTGTTCTCTTCAGACGAACTTATTTTGCTAAGGACAACAGTTACCATTAGTTACGACAACAAATCAAATATCTAGGTGAAAAAAACTGCTGGTCTGGACCTGTTTCAAACCATTGGCTCTTTCTGATTACAAATGCCACTCTATAATAAAAGCATTTAGTTAACTGAACACAGCATGACTATGTTATTGAGCAGTAAAGTGTTCGATCTAGCACTTCACTAGCACAGTACGTTTGCACTGTAGCACAGCCAGCCTGCAGTCTGTGGCCTTTTGTGGTTGGAGCAGACTGGCATCTCGCACCATGATTTCACATATCCATGTTTTTAACGTCTTTGATTGGAAAAGTTCCTCAAATTCTTTTCTCGGACCCTGTATCAGTTGTACAGTTTTATTCAAGCACATCTATATAGAGACAAACGCATGCCCTCTATGAAAACAGCATAGCTACGGCATTCCTCTTCTTTACAGATAAGAGCCACTCTAGCAAACCACATCCACGGCCCTCGACACTCCGAACACCAACGCTGCACACGAACAGTGAGCCAGACTAGAGGTGGACTAGTTCCGCTTTAGGCTGCATGTATAATTGATGTTTTCATATGAGCCCTGCTTTCTACAAATATTTGGAAGGCTCTACATCATCGTTTCTTTGTCAAAAGTGTTGTCACAAGCTGAAACGGCATATTGGAAAGAACATCATATGAACCCTAACCATAACACTTTCCGATGAGCAAGGCAGAGCGCAAAAGATCTAGTTTATTGGAACAGCATTATACTGATAATATCCTGCAAAGAGAACAATTCCATCTACCTGTCATCCAACACTCAGTAGTCTGAGCTCACACTCTTTTTCTCATTCACTTTTCTTCCGAGTCTGTTAGGCTGGGGCTCGTGTGACACGCTCTTAGACTGCCTCTCACCTCCTGTGTTTGACACTTGCTCCCTCAGTACTGGATTGGGTTTACTTAAGTGGAATTAAAAGGCTGAGAGACTTTGCGATAGGAGCCTTTTCCCTGGAGAAAGAGCAGAAATGTCAATCATTTGCTCTCTGTTCTTGGTCTCCGTGATTATTTGGGCCGCCACTCTTCCCTGCACTAGCAAGGCTGTTGTGGCCTAGTTCTTTCTTTCTCTCTCTCCCCTACAGGAAGTCTGTTTTCCTTCACCTGAGCCATATTTCCTGAATGCCCAAGGCTGTGTCCCCGGCACTCATTACACATGAGGGCAGCCCATATGCTTGCTGCCTCTTCATCGGGTCTCAGCTGAGACGTCTAGTCCCCATCCTCTTAGCCTCTCTCCCGAGCCACTGACCACGCCTGATCCCACAGCTGATAGGACTCCACAGGGGAGACCTGATTTGCTTTATAAAGAGAGGCTCATAAGTGGTTTAGTAAACAATGTCTCTCACTAATCCTGGCAGGGAAGGAGGTAAAGGACAGAGCCATTAACACAGTGTGCAATCTGTAAATGACATTTTAAAACTTGTCTTCTAGAAGTAGTAAAGACAGCTCTGTATGCATTAGCACTGGTCAGAGTTGTACCATGACAGTGGGTCATTGCTATTTTTCCACCTGCAGTGTCTGACAGAAACCAGTTATGCCAAAAATGAACAGTCGGAATATGGTGTTTCTCACTGAATACTATATCATTATTTAAATACAAAGCTTTTTACCTGCTGGGCAAGTTCTCATGGTGCCACTTACACACCAGTGCTGATTTATCACCTTTCCTGTATTTTACATCCAGCTGGACACAGATGGACACCATAAGGGTTAATTCATAATTCATGTTTATGCTGTCTGCTGAAATAAGACACAATTATAGCGTTACTACTCTGTGGCCATCTACTGTCATCCATGCCAAATTTCCATAGTACAGAGATCCACTTTCACGCACTCTCTTTTTCGATGAGAATTTTCCATAAGATTTGAAAGACGATGGATGCATTTCTGAGGTTTTCCATGCGGATCTGGTTCATTGTTTCTCACATCATTGCATGCATTGATAAGAACTGCTGTTGTTGTTGTTGTTATCCAGTGTGGTGAATCTGTGGCTGCCTGAGCGGGTGGTAATGAGCTGGGGACGGTGTTGTGGCTGGGGTTAGGTTGTGTACCGTTACGCTGCTCCTCCCTCATGAAGAACATTAACAGGGACTCGGTGGGCAGGCTTGGGCCTGAATCCTCACTTAATGCACCATGGCCATCTTTATTAACCACTGTCTGTGTCCTTAGAATATCACTGTTGTTATAAATGCTGTGCTGTTAGGCAAAATGCTTGAGAAGGAATTGTAATGAGTGATGGTTCACACATTTCTGATGCAGTGATAACTCATTTGCCTGAAACTCCTGTTCTGTGTTGTAGTCACCACGGAATGGGTTTCATAACGGCTAACGGTCACTAATTCAGTGGAAACAATATTTTTGCAGAGTTACTTCATTGTGTGTCATCATGCTTCTAAATTCTGTAAATATCATGTAAAATGCAATATAAATACTCTGGGTGTGCACTAGGATTCAGGTTCAGATTTCTGCTTTACAGTGAGCAGTTCTTACCCCAGGGAAGATGAAATGCAACTGGGCACGATCTCATTACAAGCACAACTGTAAGTACGTTCTCATTACCAGAATCACAGCTGTCATCTCTTGTTCACCGTGTTGGATACCAGTGGTTCCAAAAGCTTCTCAAACATCAGAGGTAAAGATCGCTGTCCTTTTAGCACTGTCATACAGTAAGGAAGAAAGCTATTACTTAAAAAAAAAATTTATAAGAAAAAAAAAAAGCCCTCCTCAATAAAAAAGAATATGTGCTCAGAGCTGTTCTTCAGCTCAATATGCCACGTGTGGGCAGTGTAGGCGGCTGCCTTGTAGAAAAGTGTTGGGCCTGTAGGCAGATAGTGGTTAGTAGCTTATCTGCAGGCTGTATCAGATGTGGTCGGAATGCGTGGGTGTGTGGATGCTCTTGCTAAGAGGCTGAATGTTAATATGGATCTGAAGTTCATTGTGTTCTTTGGCACACAACAGAGTGCCGGTGTGCAAGGGAGCAGGAGCTTACGTGTCTCCACACTGGTTATTTCACACTCGTGAATTTCCTAGAATTTCTCTCTCTCTCTTTCTGTCTCTCCATTTCTTTCTCACTTTCTATCTCTCATTCTGGTTTTTTTTTTTCTTCATTAAAGCAGCAGGACCAGACAAATGACTGATCGATATGTTTACCTGAGATCACTCAGACTCAACCACCAGTATAATGATACAAAATTGATCTTAAAGCACAAAGCATTTGGATTTTCTGGCTGGTCCAAACCAAATGCAAAGCGGTGTTTGTTTGTATCAAGGAAACATGCGTTCAGACCTCCTTTGACCTAAATTAATTCTATTTTAATCAAAATAATTATAAGAGCATAACGGTGCACACACTGCTCTTTTTTGTCAAATTTTAATGTTTCTAATCATTTGACCATAAATATTTCTATTATTTGTATTTGTTGTATTTATATTATTTGGACAAATCAACTACGTCTAATCTGGTTTTATTTGGAAATGTAAGCTTCTGGGGGACATGGTGGTTAAAACCAGTGCAGGAGACGTGAGACGTGAGACATCTAACTTGCAGACCACTAGTAAAGTGATGGAAGCCCAGCTGTCCTGTGCTAAAGTCTGTACTGCCCTTGTGCTTTTCCGATGTTATTTAAGACTGCGAAACTTAATGAGTTAAAGAGTTCAACTTCGTTTTGGCTTTTTACTCTACAGGCCACAGAGTAATTAGTCTCCTTTATACTTCACTCCCATTATAGTGATCAACAGGAAGAGAGAGACACAGAGAGAGAGAGGGAGAGAGAGAGAGACAGGGAGAGAGGGAGGAGGAGAGAGGGAGAGAGCGAGAGAGGGAGAGAGCGAGAGACAGAGAGAGAGAGGGAGAAAGAGAGAGAGAGAGAGACAGAGAGAGATGGAGAGAGTGAGAGACAGAGAGAGTGAGACGGAGAATGACTGCAGAAGGCTTGACCATCACGAACACAGGATTAGTTCTCCGTGAGGCTTCTTAACTGAATGAGAACAGAAAGGCCAGGAGAAAAAGAGATCAAGTATATATTGGTGTTCAGTAAAAGCCATTTCATATTGAATTATATCCATATTGTTCTTTTATATATATATATATATATATATATATAAAATAACATAATAGTTGAATATATATATATTGTAATGCTCAGTGTACAGTGTCATGTGTTGACCAGGGGTTATAGAGCTTGTAGACTGACTTTCATACCCACAGCTCTGGATTTAACCTGCAGTGCAGTTTTAAATACCCTTTAATTGTTAATGACAGTAAGCCATGATACTCGGATTTCTCTAAACCATGAGTATAACTTTTTGCAGACTGGGTGCTGCGTTTATTTTAGCTGCCCCTCAAACTCACGTTATCAAGCACGATCAGTGGATACAAATCAGTGCTGGGACTGAAAAGAAGAGATTCATGAAAGGTTATATGGACACATTTGCATGAACCATCAGCATTATGGTTTAAAATACTGTATATGGTTTTAAATATATTTGCAGTACGATTGTTTTCTATTTATTTTGATTAAAAAATTATTTGGTTTCTTGAAATGTCAATTGTGCTGCATTTTTGTCTGCATTGTGTGACAAAATATAAGCATATTTTCTGATGGTCATTAGGAATACATGTGTTACTGACTAAAATAAGCACATTTGAATTATTTAATTATGTAACATTTAAATATGCGAACTTTCATTTTACATGTGTATAGAGATGATAAAGATTGTATTCTATTCTAATAAATGAGGCAAATACCACTTGTAGAGGAAATGCTAATATTTTCATAGCACACGTTCAAAATGCAGTGGTGACAAAATCAGATATTTCAGAAAGTAGTGGGGTCATATCCCCAACATAAATCATGCCTGTGGTCTAACACTTGATAGCTACGGATACATGGAAATTAGATATGAAATATAAGCTTCTGAAATTAATATAGAGCATGCTACTTTATTACATTTTGTGGTACACATAATAGTTGAATAATTCCATTTGCTATCATGACACCCTGTCTTATGGTTGTTTGTGTTTTTAAACGTTTGGTTGAACATGACCATGACTCATTTTCAGACCCATTTCACATGTTTAGGTCAGTTTTTTTCAGTATTTACTCCATAAAGGGAATAGCTAATTTTCTCCCTTGATGGCAGCTTCTCAGAAGCCGTAGCGAGGCACACAGTGGGGGGCGTACACAGGGGTTTTGTTGTTTCTGGGAGGGGTTTTTTTTGGTTTTCCAGGAGGTCACGCTGTATGGCTTACATGGGAACTCAGCATGAGAACTGACATGGAAACATGGTAGAATCCATTCTAATCAGCCATACAAGACATCACAAAAATACATTCAAATCTGCAAAATCTAATACAGGTGTGTATCCAAAATCTGCAAAGACCTTCCCAAAACCTTACACAAAGCAATATACACTTTACACAGCGTAATCCAAACAGCACCTTACAGTACGACCTTCCCACATTGGTAGCTAAAGGAGAGAGCTTTGTCATGGCGGGCAAAACTGAAATTGGATAAAATTGGACCAAACACCTTTCTGGTGAACATAATTTGAACTTGGGCTTTGTTTTTTTTAACTGGCATAATTTTGTAATTTGCAAAATTGTATTAGCCCATGTTGGTTTTGTTTCTTTCTTTAACGTGTTTCCCTTAAAGAAACCTATTAGAGCTTTTGTTACGTTGTGTAAGCTGTTGTGTGTTAGATTGTGTAAGGTATTAATAAGTCATTGAGAGGCAGCACAGTCTGGTGATGAACTAATTTATTTAGGCTGGGGCTAAGAGGACTGTGGCTGTATTTCAAGACCTGTCTGTTCTTCTTCTTTAGTGTCTGAATGGGAAGAATACATTTAAAACAGCATGTGGTTTACTGTATACGATTGGAATACCATTGAATCAAAGCATTCAGCACTTTTCACATTCATTGAATCATTTCAAGTTACATACAGACTGTACTGTGCAACTGTTCATGTTTTATATTATTATTCTGTAGGCCATGATGTGTAAACCCCAGGCTACTCAGAGCAGTTTATGGCACTATTAAGTGAATGAGAGGTTCCTGCATTCAAATGTGACATTTCTCCTTCTCCTTATCTTCTTATCTCTGCAGGATTTGGTTATTATCACTCCATGGCTGCATGTGATAATCTTCACTCTCGCCACCCAAGCTTTTGTGTTATTTTTAAACTTTCATTAACCAATAGTTTCATTATTTCTTCAATATTATCAATAGATGCACCTTTTGCCAACAATGAACAACTGTCTCACTGTAACCTACTGAAGGAAGGGTTTACTCTGTGACATCAGTATTGTTTTGTCCTTTTATTATTCGTTATTTTGTAGCAGAGGATGCTGAGCAAAGCTGACTGTGGTCAGAACCTGTGCTTCTCTGACCTTCTCCTGCAGCTCTAACCAACGTGAAGTTATGGGCCATCGACAGGCAGTGCTTTCAGACCATCATGATGAGGACCGGACTCATCAAGCATGCAGAGTACATGGATTTTCTCAAAAGGTCAGGAACCTGAGTCTTCTGGCTTCTTGATGTGTGTCTGTGTGAATAACACTTCAAAAAAATGTATTCACATGAGCAAATCTGCAAATGTGCCTCTTACGGTGGATTAGGTCCCGTATGGTACCGTGAATGTTTGTGTGCATGTGTCTGTGTTAGAGTGGTGCTGCAGCTGTGCTGGCTGTCTGCTTTATCTATGAGGGAGTTCCTCCCTACATCCACAAGAAAGCACATCCTTCCCTGTCTTTATCTTTCTGGCTTTTCATCATCTGATGGCCCCCATTTGCATAATAGCACACAAAAAAAGAAAGCACAGGGTATCTTTTACATATTAAAGACAGAATTCTGCATGGCTGGGCTGATAAGCGAAACATTACATGAAAGAAATCTTCATCAGAAAATAGCTGCATAATTAAATAGTTTGGAAGCTTCACTGCTCCACTGGCACAAAATCTTTGTGTGTGTAACCTCGTTCCGGGTCTGTCTCCAGCTCACACTTCTTCATCGCTCTTTCTTCTGCTCTTCTCCCTCTCCCCTCTCTCCTACTCTGTCTATGATTCTCATAGGCTTATAATCATATAGTCATGTTTTTCATTAATATTAATAAAATCCCTGGATAGAAGTGAAAATGTGGCAGCAGTAGTGTGAATACATCATTATGTAATTTGCATAATTTTCATAGTGTTTCTAAATTACATGTCATTACTGTTAACAAAAACATTTGCATAAAAGCATGAACTAAGGTAATGGTGCAGAACTGTTATTTGTATTGCTATTCTTTTTCCTCTCTTATATATACAGTAGGAACGGTTTCACATCACTGAAAGATGGGCAGTTAATTTCCAGAGGAACAGAAACTTATAAAAAATGAAGATGCATTATGGGTAAAACAGCAAAGACTTTGAAGTTTTAATAGCAGAGCAAATACCTGGGACAGAAGACAGATCATACCTGCATAAACCATAAATGACATCTTAGACCTCTCCCACAAGAGCCAGTTAATTCCAAAAACTCCTGGAAACTTCAGATGTTGAATCTATTGGTCATGTTCCTCAGAGAGTGGATCTTGCATGACCCTGGTCTTCCACATGTACACACACAAAATTTAGTTAACTGACTTACCTTTATATTACATTTATCAACTCTTTCACAGAGATTTGTCCTTTAGCCTTTTTACAAAGTATTTTACAATACATTGTCTGGTTCTTGTCGTCACTGAAAATGTGGTATATGACAGGTGTTTTATAATGTGCTTTCTTATCTAATATAGTGTTATGGACTGAAACATGTGACAACTTCAACTACCATTAATACTACCCAGTTCCTCTTTAAAAATACATACATACATACATACATTAATTCTTTTAACCAATTCCCATCATTGATACATATTTTTTAGTATTTTTAAAACTTACTCCACTCTCCAGTCTGTCAGATGGCCGCTGGCCTCTTAAGCATATTGAACATAAAGAACAAATGTGGTTGTCTGTTTGGGTGCTTGTACCCACTTTAAGATTCAAGTGTATGTTTTTTTTCCCCTGAAAATTCAAATGTGTAGCTGTGGAAAAGACTGTTGGCAAACGATTGTTTTCACATCACTACATTACAAACTCACAACACAATGGGTCATTACGTCAGTTTAATTTAGTTTTTTTACACCATAGACTTTCATCAAATTTAAAATCAGAAAAAATTATACTGTTTAGCTAAAGCTATTCCTATAATAACAATCCCTGCTCTAGTGTCTTAGAGGTGGCCAAAAATGTATTTATTCAGTATTCAGTTTAAATTGCTCTTTAACGCCTATATAGAATTTATGCAACCTTGGTCAGGATGAAAGATGCCCACATGGTTTTACATGCCTATGTATGTTTATACAAATAGGCTGAGGGTTTTATTCAAATAGATTTACAGTTGTGACTGAGTACACCTTTGAGTATTTGAGAGGGCATTGCTCCACAGTGGCAAATTGGCAGTGGGGTGATTTGAACTGACAACTATTTCTTTTCTTGGAAAATAGCCTGAATATGTACGTACTAACGTTTGCCATGCTAGCTAGTTAGCTTAGCTACTTGGTTTCAATCTCGACAACACAAAGCAAATAAACTTGCTGGCTACCTCTGTATGCTACGGTCGGGCCTGTAGCTGAGCAAAGCCTTTTCGATATTATCAGCATATATTTGAGAAACATGAAATGTGCAAACTTGCTTTTACACGTCAGTCATATCTGTTGTACTCGTAGTCATTTGTTCTTCACAATACCTGCAGAACTGTTAAAGTGTCTGTGGGCTAGTGTACGCAAATTTTAGGGGCAAATATTTATTTATATTTGTCAAGACTGACGCATACCAATGTATTTTTGCACTTGGTCCGGTTTACGACCATGCAGTTGGTCCTGTTTTTCTTATACGGGATTAACATTTGGAGTAGGTGACAGTGTTCTGAGGTTCATTGTATGTCAGTTCTGTGTATCGACCTCTCCTTATTCAACTATGCCGAGGTAAGAAGCTTTCTATTCTATGCCACATTTAAAATTGAACTTTGTAAATTCTGTCTTGCAGTGTTCCAACATTCCACGGCCTTCCAGAAGAAATACTAAGCAAGCTGGCCGATGTCCTTGAGGAGGTAAACACTCCAGTAAATCATTCAGCAAATGGCTGTTATGTTTTAAGTTATATTTTAACTCATCTTCCAAGCATCCTTTGATTTTTTTCATGCACGCTTCTAAACTCTCACTCTTTGCTTGCACACCCACATAGTAAGTCGATCTATATTAGTAGCTGTACTAAAGCTTGAGAATATTTTACATAGTTAGTTTCTGTTTATATAGTTTTTTTGTTTGTTTGTATCGTTCTTTATACAAAATATTTTTCCTTCTGGTTAATGTGCGAAAGATTCAAATGCAACACCCAGTTGTTTTTGTGCTACTGTTAATAGCCATTGAATTAATAAAAAAAATTGAAAGTAAAACATGCACTCAAAAGAATCTATGAAAAGCAGTCATGTATGTGTAAAGAGTATTGTTACTTATGCTAAACTATGCTGAAGTTTTTTTGGTTTTTTTATCAGTATAATGGATCAATCTTTATAATGTGTTTAATCTACACTCATTTTCCTCCCAATTAAATCTTTAATAGCTGGATATTCTCTGGGCTTTCTGTTACTCATTTGCAAGTGATGCATGTTGTGCATGTGTTCAGATTTCATATTATGCTTTTTCTTCCATTATTGTTTAAATATTTACGCTTTATGGGAGTTGATTTGTGAAACAAGTGCCATAAGCAGGTTGTGTGAATGAAAGAATGAACCTATTTCCAGCTGAAGCCTACCTCCAGTAGTTTTCTCTAGCTGCTCTATTTTGCATGTAGTGCCTTTTGTCATCCAGTCCAAATAGGGCAGTAATTAAGGAAGGAAAGTGTTTATCTGAACCGTAGTATATGTGTTCTAGCTTTTCAATAAAGATTACACACATCAAGCTGAATCGTCTGGAATAAGTGCTTCATCAGTAAAACCAAGAGAAACAAGCCAGAAGGCCAGTTCCCACCTGTTTGAACAGAGTTAGCTTAAAAATGAAGGGAATTAATAGTTCATTTCCTCTCAATATCTACAATGATCTTTTATCAGATGCTCCCATGCTCCTCTTCAGGTTGTTGTGTCTTGTCTTATATGTTTACCATGATGGAGCATGATCTGGTTGTTAAGAAATTCTTTTAGCTGGATTTATTTATATTAGATGACAGCTTGCAGTTTTACACTACACCTAATTTTAAGGCTCCAGGTTTCTGTAACATCCGTAAACTGACAGAGGTTTGAGAATATGTGCACGAAGGCCATATCTCCACACTTGGAAACCACAACTCCATGAATAGATGACAAAGTAATCTGACTACCCGTACTACTTAGGTTTTCAGTGGCTGAAATGTTTGTAACATTCACAGAGAAAAAGATTTGAAAATTGGACACAAATAACTTTTTTTAAGTTGGTTAAATGGTAATTTAGTTGGTAATCCTGAGATTTTTGGAATACTGTAAGCATGTCCTTCCACAGGCATCAGACTGGTGATGCTGGTAGAATTTGGCTTGGGTCATTCTGGGGGTAGAGTTTCGTCTGCACTGTCTGTGTGCAGGTATGTCTCTAGTTTCATCTGTCTGGAGGGCAGAGGGTACACAGCAGTGGCAGGAGGGCACTGTTCTGTTCTTATCACAAGGCATGGGGGGGAACGGCCCCCAGCGAGATGGTGCAGGGGCAGCTGAGGTGTGGTGTTTCAGCTTCTCTTTCATTTTTACCCAGCCTCACCCCAGTGAAGGCCATGCTTGTTCAGCACTGAATAACTAACCACACTGGTCATACCGTACACTGAAGTTCTCACCAGATGTAGTGTGTTTTCATGGGAAAATGTTATTTACTATTATGTTTCCGATATTCCAAAGAAGCTAATACAGTCCCTGAATGTTTCGTTTGTTTACTGACCCTGTCCTTTGTGTTTTCACGTTCTGCCGTCACACGTTTGATGTTCAGACGCATTACGAGGATGGCGACTATATCATCAGACAGGGGGCAGGAGGGGACACATTCTTCATCATTAGTAAAGGAAAGGTAAGTCCATTCTAGTGCAACAGCTGCATTGTGTCCAAATGTAAAGGTGCATCAGGGCTGCTCTTCATCTGAGTGCGGTTCTTCTGTGACTTGCCCCTATCTCTCAGGTGACAGTGACCCGAGAGGACTCTTCCAGCCAGGATGCAGTGTACTTGCACTCCTTGGGAAAAGGTGACTGGTTTGGAGAGAAAGCCTTGCAAGGGTAAGATTGCCCTCTATTTTAGCAGTTGGATAAGACGTCATGTACTCTCGGATTTGATCTCATGCAGCTATAGTCACACCATAAACCACTGATCTCTGGAGACAAATGCACAGTGACCTGAATCTGGTGTATAAGAACTGTAGCGCCATCTAGAGGTGTCCAAGCCATATATATATATATTTAGCAGTATGTGTACAATCTGAGCTCAGCATGAGCTCAGCACTAAGGAAATTACAATTTAGTAATTAAATTTAGAAATTAAAATATTTCTACAGTTTTTATGATTTTCAGGGGCATGTCCCACTTTTGTAGTGATATGAAAAAAGGCCAGAACAGTCTGTTTTATGTCAACATTTTAACATGATGTATAGTTTTTTTTTCCTAGAATTTTATAATAATTGGTGAGATGTCTGAGTTGCCCATTGTTTCTAGGTCTGGTTTAGGTACAATAAATTTACTGTGCCTCATCTGTGTTAAATAATCATTTATTCAGATAAGATTAGATAGCAAATATCCCTACAGTTGGCCTGGTCCTGCTTTAACTGAAGTTTGAAACATTGCTCTGTGCCTTCTGTGGCTTTTATTAATATTAATACATGCAATAGGTCATAAAACGCATGCTGTGCACAGTGAAAAGCAAACTTAATAATAAACTCAATAAAAGTTTAATTCTAATATAAGCTAATCTATATTGTTATTTTAAGAATTATGTAATTTGTTTGGAAAGCAGATATAGTAGTACTTCTATTGTTTTTTTGTTTTTTTTTCAAAAGTGCATTATACAAGCTGTTCCTATATTGAATAATATCGATATAGATTTATCGGTTGGTGCGATACTGCATTGCTGGTGAAGGGGGCATATGTCTGAACATTGGGGAAGTAGGCAGATGTAAGAGTGTTCTAGTCAGGAATTCAAAAGAGCCCCATGAGCTCTCACTGGACTTGGAGGAATGGAGCTCTTGATGTCTGGATTAATTGGACAGTGTGGTAACAGTGTGGGTATGTATGTATGCTAGTGACAGTGACTGGAAGAGGGACACTTATTTGGCACAGATATGCATATTTGCCACTTTTCAGGGAGCAGGTGTTGCTGGTTCAGATGGGCCATGAAGTTCCAGTGCAGGTCTTCACTCAGTAGTGCGTGCTGCCCACTTACTGCCTCTCATAAAGCCACTTATAGAGTGTTCAGCCTATAATGACCCTCATCACAACACTCACACTCTCAGCCTTTGGCTTTATAATGACACTTTAAAGTAGTGACAACATCTCTCCTCTCCTGTCCTCCCCTCTCCTCTGTGTTGTCATGTGGAGCAGCTGTGACCTTCTCTCAGAGATTGTTTGTGTATTTGCGTTGTGAGGGATTTAGTGTTAGAATTCTCACCTCTATCCAAACACAAGAGACTTTGATGGGTGTATACAGTATTAGAATTAACGTCTAGTCTTCTTTCTTGTCAGACAGAGAATCAGGCAGCGTTTGTGTGCGCACTACACAGAGTTAGATGGAGGTAGCAGAGAAGTTTGCCACGTATGCTAAAGTGGAGCCAAATGTGGGAATAAATGTGTATACGTTAGAATCCGCTTAGAGTCCGCTTAGAACTACTAAAGGTATTCTGTGAGTTCTACGTGAATGGGATGGATACGGTGTCCTCAGACACGGAGTCATGTGACTGGGGCGATTCCTCCTCGGAATGCAGCGAGGTTGAGGACGCCTGTGATGCCACCCAGAAAGACTCGGAGTAATGGCTGAAATACAGCATTTTCCTGCCTTTTCAGAGCAAATTCTATGGTTATGTTAAAGAGCATAGTAAAATATTTTAATTTTGCTAATTTGGCATAATATAAGCAGTCATTTTTTTCCTTTTTTTTACTAGTTACTACAAAACAAAAACCCTAGCTTTGAATGTAGTCATTGAGTGTCCATTTGTAGCCAGTTAGATTTCATGAGGAGATATAGATTTAAAGGCTGTTTTTTTTTTTCTTGTGGTGCTGTATTTTTACTGCAGGTGAAGATGTTATGTCAGGTTGCTCTACCAGCTATAGTTTTGTTTGTACCATTGATGGGACCAGTACCTGAAAATGTATTTTGCACGGAATCATATTTTATGTGATTTAGTTTTGATTAATTTCTATGTATGGTCTGTTTTTGCACTCATATATTTTTCTTTTATGCAGAGAGGACATCAGGACAGCCAATTTCATCGCTGCAGAAACTGTTACCTGCCTCGTCATTGACAGAGAGTGAGTATCACCTGTTATATCAGCCACTTTTGTGTGTTTTACTACTTTTACTTATAATGCAAGATGCATTATAATAGTGCACTAATGTATAATTGCTGATCCTTTGAGCAAAACATTACCTTTACATTCAAATTATCTTAGATGTTGCATGTCCCATTTTCTGCTGATAAAATTATGCAAAATTAATTGTAAGTGTGACTGTGCATGATTTTTATTAATTTTTTTATTGTATTCGGGCTGCTAAAGTGAGATCTGCATGGTTGAAAGCTTCTCTGCTGCTTTGCAGAGGTCAATAAATCCAGCGTGTTTAAGATAGCTGCAGTGCCGTGTGTGACTGGGAGCTTTACGGAGAGATTCCAGGCCGGGGAGTTTCTCGCATTGCACTTTTTATGTGCTACTTACCAGTTTCTAGTCCGTCACCTGTCAGCACCCTGCTGGGTGGAATTTCACTGCCTGTGTGGTTGTTTTGCTCTCGGGAGGGGGGCAAAACGAGAGCTCACGGCTCCAAGAAACCCACGATGCTAAGCATATCGCTACTCAAAGTATTTAAATATTTATAGGGGTAAAATAAAACTGTGATGCCAGAGCTGCTGTTCAAGTTATAAACTAAAACATCTCTAGCACTGCTACCTCTGCTTCTAATAACATTCATCACAGAATTGCACATTTATGTTCTTATTATTACATTTATTGCATTTATAGGCAGATCGTTTTACTCACGTCGAGCTTCTTACATATTTATTCAGCAACTTGCATATCGGTTGGACAGTATGTATGTGATTCCTGTGTCTCTAGTGTTGCTAGCATTTTGCTCTACCAGGTGAGATGCAGGAGCAGCTCAGTCATTAACGAATGATTTTGCAGGTATAGAGCATCATGTACATTCCATGCTTTTTATTAGTTGTATGAATTTCAACCAAGAGCATTTGCGGATTACGTTTTATTTCTTTCCCTCAACCTACTGTAGTACACAAACCCTTTTACATAATTATATTTCCAGTTCTGCTAAGTTTATGCTTTTAGTTCACAATAGTATTAAACGCATCTTCTCTACAGCTACAATATTCAGACAGACCTCCTTTTTCCTGTGAAAGCTGACAAACTCGCATCTAAAGCATTACACATGTTCTATTTTAGATCTTATAAGCACCTTATTGGAGGATTGGAGGACGTGTCCAGCAAAGGACCTGAAGATGCAGAGGCCAAAGCAAAGTAAGCCTGGGTCTGATCTGTCGGCACTAGTTTTTGGGGAGATCTGCTTTCGAAACCCTTTTCAATGTTATGTGCAAGACAGCACGCATAAATATAATAATAACAATGTTTTATTCATTTGTACCATGAATGTCTTTCTGCGCTATGTATATATTCATTCATTTTGTATATATTCATTCATTTTCATTTATACAAAGGGTTATATAAGAGGTACTATTGTGCTGTTGCTCAGAGAGGGACAGAAGGTCAGCATCCTTACAGCTGTCCTGCAGCCAGCAATCAACAACACATTGTTTTCATTGAGGAGAAACATGAGTATATGGAAAGATAGATAGATAGATAGATAGATAGATAGATAGATAGATAGATAGATAGATAGATAGATAGATAGATAGATAGAGACGCACGGAGAGAGAGAGAGAGAGAGAGAGAGAGAGAGAGACACACACAGAGAGTGAGAGAGAGGTCGTGACCTCTTAGGTAGTTTGAGGTGATGTGAAAGTGAACCTTGCTCATCTGAAAGACTGCGAAGGCGAGAGTAATGTGAACCCTTAGAAACCTTATCACTCAGCGCATTAGTACAATGACACACACACACATATATATACACACACAGAGATTACTGTTGCCACAGTAAATATGGAGCTGAGGCTTATAAATGATGCCATGAATAACAGAGAGCAGATACAGCTAAGAGGCCGAGCTTCTTTCTCTCTTCAAAAGTTGCTTCTCTCGGATCAAAGTAGCATTACAAACTTTTCCACTTTGTTTTTTATGTTTTTTTTTTGCTTTCATCTGCACTGTAAATCCCCAAGCTGATAAAGTAATGAAAATGTCCCTGTGGTTTGTGTTCTCTTACATCCCACAGACTTTTTCCTTTGTCAGTGTTATTAATACACTGTTTCAGCTGCCAAACAGTGTTTCCAGTGCGCTGTGATCTGGCTTGATGAAACGCTGTTTTGGATAAATGTGTCACAAAGAAATGGGTCTTGCAGTGCTGCAGTCACTGACAGAGCAAACCCCAACTAATTGGCCTCAGAGGGATGAGCACTATGTCCTGCCCTCTGTCTCGTACACACAAATGCAACCTGTCAGTCAGTATAACTGGCTTAAATATTCAAAAGTAATGTATCAAAATGCCCCCCCTCCCCACACACACATTGCAGCTGTGATTGTCTGACCTTGATGAAGGAGAAACCAAAGTGTTCTGTTCACCTTCTGAGTGTGAAGATGCTTGCTTCCATGTGATTTCAACATCTGTGTGTTTTACAGAGCTTTTGAAATTGTCCAGTTAAAGAGATCCCCTAATAGACTTGGCACATAGCAGGAGGTGTTAATTCAAACTCCAGTGTGGAATTAACACCTGCAGTGTTTATGAATGTACAGCTGAACACAAATAAACACTGTAACAGTTAATTCAGCACTGGGGAATTTGCTGTGCAAATGATTCCCCCAGGAAGCAAGCATTCATCCAGAAGGCATGTGCTGGAATCCCTTTTCTCCTTGTGCTCATGCTAAGCATAAAAAAATGCCTGGAAATCATTTTGAAGACCAGTGGAACATTCATCTTTTGAACTGCATGGGACAGCGCTGCTAATGTCATTATTAGTCTCTGTGGCAGATGTAGTATGCTGCTGATGGGCCTGTAGCAGTCAGAGGCCACAGCTCTGGTCTCCTGTGGCACGGGGCTCCAGTCAGACAGCTGTGGTCCAGCAGAGAGCCCATGGCCTAGGACACTGGGGACCACTTTCAGCCCCGCAGTCATTTATAGCAGCCATTAATCCCAGTGTGAGGCCCTGAGAGAGAGATCACAACTCCTTAACAGTCCATTAGCCGGAAACGCGTACCCAGAGGGATTACATCATATGCCATGATGTCATGGACCCCTTCATAGATCCAGCACTGCATATATACATAGTCAGATATTTACTGGAGGTCATTTCTATTATTTTACATTTACATTACATTAGCAAGCGATCTTATCGGTGCGCTGGTTACATATATACCGTATAATGATTCATTATTTAAGGTCTCTAAATAGTGTGTCAGTAGAATGTTAAATAACATTCCTGATGATAGTAAATCGTGCTTTTGTAGCTATAAAATGTTAAGCACAATGACGAACAAATTTCACAGTGAAAATACAATTCACTGTGTGAGGCTCCAAAAAGACATTTGTACAGGGGAGTCTGAGCAAGCTTCAAACCCCTTGCTTATCTCACACTGCTTTTCATGTCTGCCAAGAGAGAGAGAGAAGGAGAGGAGTAATTATTCCTTTGTGAACTGTTCCACACTGGAATTCCAGCACTGATATGGCAGTTTTGTCTCTCATTTAAAACAAAGGTCAGACTGCAATGCTAAGTGTACACTTGAGTGGTGTCTCCCCCTTGTGGTCAAATGTTATTGTAACCCTTTAGTTTGATCAAATACTAGCACCCTCAGTATAATCTGTCTCAAAAGCCAATGACTGATCAAACAATCCACTTTCTAAGAACCCTTCCTTCTGTTTTGCTGTCCTTGTGTATCTCTCAATGATCTTTACTCCTGCACTGTGTGATCCTTCTATGCTTTAAGCCTCTTTTCCTCATGACGGGTCACGCCAAACTTCCCCAGGGGAAGAGTGCATTTGATATTCATTGTAATGACGGTGGTGTGTTATGTGTCTTTCCCGCACATGTTCCCCGGGTTGTTTGTGGTGTGTTTCTATTTCTGGAGTTCAGGCCATCTTCCAGCAGGCTGTCTCTAACCCAGAGAAGTCTTCCTCCTTCATCAGATAAGCTAATTCAATCTGGCTAATAACTGATTATAGAAAAGGATTAAATAATATTCACAGGACACTGTGGGTTTGTGGGTGTGTGAGAGAGTAAGCATGTGTTTGTATGTGCAAAGACCCTTGGCAGTGTGTGTGGAAAACTGTAACCTCTATGTGACACCGGGCAGCAATGTGCCAACCCAAACATGGCCGCAAATGTGTTATTATTCACACTCATGTGACTACTGTTTTAAAGAAACCCACTTGGAGAGTTTATAGACTCTCTTCTCTCAAAAATCCTCCTTGGCTTTGCAGGGTGAAAAAAAAGATTGTTTTAAAGAATTTTAAGCCCAGAGAATCCTCACACTGGTACACATTTTCAGATGTGTTCGTTATTAGTTCTTAAACAGTTTGAAATTAACAGAAGGTGTTGGTGACTGCTTGAATACTGTTCAGTCTAAACAAAGCAAATCTAGACAGCCAGCAAAAGTTCCATTCCATTAGCCTCCATCAGAGCACAACTGCTGAACCACAGCCACATCTTCACTTTAAATCCTGAACGTTCACATTTGCAAGGCGAACAGTGAACCTCGTTCACATTTGAAAGGCGAACAGTGAACCTCGTTCACATTCAGCCCTCTTACTCAGGGACAGCTGATACAAATGACAATGTGTTAATATGAAGATTCTCTTCATAAGGTTGAAGCTGATATGCAACAGCAGACCTATAGAGTGGGAATGATATTTTTATAGCACCAATGTGTAAAAAGAAAGTATTGACTGGAAGAGATGCAAGTGGGTCCTCTTCCTAAAAATACACGTAGGGTCTGTAGTGCATGAAGCATCAGTAAGGACAACTACACACTCAGCTCAGTGTAATTAAAAGAGAATCGGTTTTTACCGGACTGTACCAAAGTATCGTAGAGCCCAGGTTGTGGACAGCAGAAGAACAAAATATGGATTATAGTCTTGCAGGGTAAGGAGAGGGCAGCTGCTCCTTTCTCTCCCCCAGGGTTCCTTCCCTTTATGCTAAATTTTTCTAAAAGGTTTTTCATTTCTCTATTCACTCCTGTGCAGGTATGAGGCGGAGAATGCGTTTTTCTTCAACCTGCACCTGTCAGACTTCAACATCATAGACACACTTGGAGTTGGAGGATTTGGCCGTGTTGAGTTGGTATATATTAGAATGCCATCTTTCTTCATTTACTAAAACATAATATATTCAAATATATGAATGGGCAGAACAATATTTAAAATATATTTATTTGCATACACGTGCTTCTTTTAAATATTGTTCTGTTTGGGTGGGTGGTGAAACTGTGATGCTATGAGCCTGGTTACAGACTCTACAGCAGTGTTTTCCAGGCAAACCAGTTTCAAGGGAGAAGCTAAAATACCTCTTTAGGTTTTGTTGCTGTTGTTTGAAAGGGATGTTGAAAGGTTTTTTTTTCTTTACTTGGACCTTCTATCTCTCATTTGTAATCCCAGGTGCAGCTGAAGAGTGATGAATATAAAACATTTGCCATGAAGATTCTGAAGAAGCGTCACATTGTGGACACCAGACAGCAGGAGCACATCCGCTCAGAGAAGCTCATCATGCAGGAAGCTCACTCTGACTTTATAGTCAGGTACTCACCTGGGCACCCGCGGATTAATACTAACAGACCGTTTTTCCACACAGCAACTTAATAGGTCATCATTATGTCATGTTAAACCAGCTGTTCTCTCATGTGTAAATTACAAGCTGAAATAAAAACACACAACTGGCTTGAAAAAATCCAACACTTAAATCTTGTGGCCACTAACCAAAGAACCTGGTCTCAAAACAAAAGCAATCACTAAAATGCAGTTTTCAAAACAGCTGCTTTCTTTATTACTGTGTATTTTTTTTATTACTATAGAGGTTTTTTGGGGGCTATCATTTGTTGCTGCATTGTTGCTGCAGTTTTTTTTATGTTGATAATACAAGCTTTTTAAAAAAACATTTTGCAGACTTTACAGGACATTTAAAGACAGTAAATATCTATACATGCTGATGGAGGCATGCTTGGGAGGAGAGCTGTGGACCATCCTCAGAGACAGGTCAGCACCCTCAGTCAAAACTCCCTCCATGAACTTGGACACGTTGTACTCTTTTCTTCAGCCCCTTCAATGATTAACCACAACAGTTGGTCCAGTAACCATGACTGGATTTTATCCTAATAGTGCTTCTTTTCTGGCCTATTACAGGGGTTCATTTGATGATTCTACCACTCGGTTCTACACAGCGTGTGTAGTGGAGGCTTTTGCCTACCTACATTCCAAAGGCATAATTTATAGAGACCTCAAACCAGAGAACCTGATACTGGACCACAGAGGATATGCCAAACTGGTAAACAGTTCTGGATCTGCACTTTTAATCAAACAATGTCTTCCTGCATATATTTTATATGAAATGGGATAAATGTGGTGGAAAACAGATCAACTGTATAATATATACAATCAGGTGGACTTTGGCTTTGCTAAGAAGATTGGATTCGGTAAGAAGACATGGACGTTCTGTGGCACGCCAGAGTATGTAGCCCCGGAGATCATTCTTAACAAAGGGCATGATATCTCAGCAGACTACTGGTCACTGGGTATCCTCATGTATGAACTACTGACTGGAAGGTAAGTGAAATTATTTACTGGACACACACACAAAAAAATAATAATAATTTTAACATTTATTCAGCATTTATTTTTTTAATAAACTCTCTAATTACCCAGTATGTTTATTATCTAAAATCAAACCTCTTATCCTTATTATGTTTAATATCTACAATCAATTCTCTAATCCTCTAATGCACTTAATATCCAACATCAGCCTCTAGTACTCCAGTCTAAAATCAAGTCTCAAATCTCTAATTCTCCAAAATATTTAAATGAAATCTCTAGTGCTCAAATACCTTCAAATGTTTGAAACCAAATCTCTAATAGCTAATCCCCCAGTATGTTTAATATCTAAAATTAAATCTCTAATTACTAATACTAATTACTCTAATAGTCTTAAAAGCCAAAATCAAACCTGAAATTCTAATATGTTTAATATCTAAAATCTCTAATCCTCCAATGTATTTCAGTCCTCCTTTTTCAGGTCCTGACCCCATGAAGACTTACAACATCATCCTAAGAGGCATTGACATGATTGAATTTCCAAAGAAGATTACCAAAAATGCTGCAAATCTAATTAAAAAATTATGCAGGTATGTTAAAGTGAACATGCAGTTAACATGTGTTACAGTTAAACAAAGTTAACGTGTTACAGTTAAACAGCTCTTACAAACAAGCTTCTTTTTAATTTTTCCAGGGACACTCCTTCTGAAAGACTAGGAAACTTGAAAAATGGTGTTAAAGATATTCAAAAGCACAAGTGAGTACACAAATAAATGAACTGAACTGATACGAGTGTTTGAATGTTCAACAGACTACTGAAACAACTTAAGGACTTCAGTGAAATAGGCAGCACTGTAAATAGTAGAGTTCCAACACTAACGTCCTACACTGTACTCCTACACTGTTCTCCTACACTGTACTCCTACACTGTACTCTTACACTGTACTCCTACACTGTTCTCCTACACTGTAC
>JAOXYF010000009.1:7747868-7783865 GCA_028565775.1 Sternarchorhynchus goeldii
TACACTGTACTCCTACACTGTACTCTTACACTGTACTCCTACACTGTTCTCCTACACTGTACTCCTACACTGTACTCCTACACTTTGCTCAAACATTGTGCTCAAACACTGTGTGCTCTGTACAGATGGTTTGAAGGCTTTAACTGGGAGGGCTTAAGGAAGGGCACATTGACCCCTCCAATCATCCCTAATGTAAGTACCTACAAACCTTGTAGCTAGAACTTTAGAGACTGTTGTTGACCATTCAGCTAAAAAGCCACTATTGGTCTCTATTCTTAAAAGATGTGAACAAAGTGTGTACTATGATTCAGAGACAATATTGGTGAATTTCATTTCATCAGTTCACCAATTCACCACACTTACGTAATTTTATTTTTTAATTAATCTCCAAAATTATTAGCACCCTCAAATGTAATCGGCAAATAACACTGGACAAAATGTGTAATAATAAATGTATATAATCTTTTATAACATATATAATCTTTATAATCTTTAATAACATTATTTTTTTCTGAAAACAGTTGTACGTTAAAGCCATGAATGTTTTACTCTGCGGATCTTTCACACAGTGGATCTTCCATTCTCCAAGACAGTAGAGTCCTTATAAGAAATATAGATATAAGATAGAATAACACTTAAAAGGAGATCTGAAAGAATATATGTTTCTTGCTCATACATTCTTCAGCCCATGCCACAGGTTTCCATGTGGGGTTTCCATCAAAGGACATTTCAAGCCAGACTGTGAAACTTTGTGAGCCAGTTCTGTATGGTATTGGCTACTAGCTGTGATGGCCTGGTTTTACACTGAAATGTCCTAGATTGGGTAAAGCTTTTGTGTCTTTGGGACCAAAGCAGTCTCCATATCACAGTATGAAAGGATTCTTTTATATGTTCAAAATGTGTCCATGCTAATCCAGATGTGATGTTTGTGGCCTGGAAGCTCTCTTTGGAGTCTGTACACCTCCAGTGTTCCAGTGGTACTTTTTTCATTTAGTTTTTGGCAGGTTCATTTGAGTTGTAAGAGATATTCACATGGAGGTGGCATCTTTTATAGTGTATATATGTATACAGGAATTAAGCTGCAACAAGCTCAAATTCAAAACAATTGCACTTACCCACTGTGAACCTTAAAGTATTTTTTTATACATCGAACCGTCCTACTCATTGTGCTTGGAGGCAAAGAACACACTGTCCTTTTCATATCTGAAAGGTCGTAATTACTGTAATTTCATTGTTTGTTGTCTCTCATCTTTAGATGGATGAGTAAGAGAGTTTGGCAGGTTTCCCCTCACATTTTATACCCTGCTTTTAAAAAAAAAGAGGCTTTTTAAGTGTTTCCAAAGACTTGGGTGAACTAATAATGATCTCTTTACATTTACATTTTGCTTTTAAAAAAATAAATTATATTGATTTTAAATATAACTGATAATAAATTAATAATAAATTATCAATTCTTTTAAAATGATCAAGTAATTAATCAGTTATATTCTGTGTATTTTTATAACTGTGATAAACTTTTTTTTTTTTTAAAAATCATTAATATCTTTGTGTTCTTGGAAGGCTAACATTTCTTTCATAATTTGAGAACAGGATAAAGCATGGAAAGAAAGCTGATTCATTTTCATGACTGTTGTGTTTATATTTAGCCAGGGTGCAAGGAATTGTGTTTGTAGGACTTTTTAATTGCTTGTTTCTACTGGTAAATGCTAGTCAAAGTGACAACCATTCCAAAATACACAATAAAGTTCATCAGCTGGTCAGTCAACAATTTAATCAATTAGATTAAAAATAACAGTTTGCCTTATTTTGTACCAAATTTATAGATTATTACTTTTAATTTTTATCTATTCTGTTTACATTTTTACATTCATTTTATTTCTAGTTCATGTATCTCTTGTAGTATCTGTGTTTGCATGTTATGGTGTGATGAGTGTTATGGTCTATTGAAGACTGTATGATCACTTTTCTGCTCCAGGTGACATCAGCCACAGATACAAGCAACTTTGACAGCTTTCCAGAAGACAATGAGGACCCTCCTCCTGATGACAGCACTGGCTGGGATGTAGACTTCTAAAGCTGCACTACATCCTGGTGCGATGTGAGCACATGCACACCAAACAAAAGACCTGCTCCGCTGCTGCCTGGAACAGAGCTGCTTCTTTTGGACAGGCTGCATTAAAGGCTGTCTGAGGCAGGACAGACCAAGGGAGTAGAAAGGGGGAAAAAAAAAGCTCTTTTGTTTTGGTTAGCCTTGACTGTTGCAATAGAGAAATTAGGGTTCTTGTGGACTTAGGTTGTATGGCACTGCAGAGCTGTCTGTGCTCTCCTAGACAAGTCCCAACAATGGGTTAGAATATATTCATTTTGTGTATGCGTACGTGTGTTCGTGTGTGTGCGTGCGTTTGCGTGCGTGTGTGTGTGTGTGTGTGTGTACCAAGGGTGTAAACATCCTTGTGTTTGTGTGTACCTGCCACAAGCCCCTCTTGTCAAAGGCTAATGGAGATGTGTTGTAGCAGGGGTCATGACCTCATGCTGTTGCTTTTTGCCCTTGATTGGCTGCAGGCTCTTTTTCAAATATAGTATATAGAATTAGTGAAGTCAGTGTATCTCAAAGCGAGGATTCAGAGGATCCACACACACCTAAATGTTATTCTTCTAAGAAGGCATTATGGAACGTGTACATAGTAATATATTATCCCAACCATCGCCACGAAATCCAACAAACAAACAAAAAACTTACACAGACATAAAAAGTACAAAGTTGTGTCACGTTTCTAATAGTTGTTAATCCCTTTTTGAAGTGCCCCGTGCCGAAATCTGTGCGACACTTCACAAGCATCCTCCTCACCTCCTTCCGTTTATGTAAACATATGGCATGATGAGAGGTGGCCTTTACACCTTATGATGTAGCTGAGCCAGGGTGCAAATGTCTGGTTAAACCCAACTCCCAGTGTGCCTCAGATTCATGACACTGTACACAAAATAAACCCAAGGCCACTGCTGAATTTTACAATGTTCAGCTCAAGATCACAAATTACACTCAGTCCCATCTCTTCAGCCCACACTGAGGGGACGTTTTCAGCACTGTGATCAGGCAGTTTTGGAATCGGACTGTGAATTTCGTCTTGGTGGAACCGGGATTATTTAGGCTTTTCATGACATCGTATTTAAGTCTATAATGATGTGGTTAAATGACTATAGATGAATTCAGGTAGAACATGTATGAACATGTACATAAAAAAAAACAATGCATTCTCAGAATCCACAGTGTTTAAATAACCATGAAAAGAAATAGTGCCTTAGATCAATGGCATCCTAAAACACTCACAATTGACCATTAACATGCTACACATCAAAGCCTCAAACTAAATCTGCACACAACTTAACACTGTGAAATTGGATAATGACTATACATCTTTACTGCAGGACACTGCCTTTATGCTTGTGTGGCTGGACTGGCAAGGCACTGTAAAGCAGTAATAACTTCACATTAGAAATGGTTTGTCCTTGAGGATGTACTGTGCTGCAGTACATGGTACTATACATCTAACTGAGTCCTTGTGTTTGTCCTGTTAAACTTCTCTGAAGTTCCATCCTCTAGAATTCTCTCTAACTCCTCCCCTTCACATTTTAACTTACATCCTGGTTGCTGATCTATTCACAGATTCATTTCCCTAATGGTGAAAATACCAGTTGTTTCCACCGAACAAAGAAAAGGCGGCAATGATGATTTAACTGCCTACAAAGAATATAAAACAGATTATGTAGCCCACAACTGACACATTATAAATCTATTCATTATAAGGCATTATTTACAGCAGATTTTTTTGCCTTGCCTTGCCTCTTATACAAGTATTTGATGAGAAACCTGTTGATATCAGCTGTTTGATATCCATTTTTTTTAACGATCTAGTCCCTTATGAAACCAACGCATTTCTTACACGGCTACCATAGATGCAATGTAGTGTACACTCGCCAAGTCAGTAGTAAAGATGTCAACTGCTAATTGCCCACAGACTTCAGTAATGTTACTGAGACCATTAAAATTTAGAATTCCTTAATCAAATTCTTGACTTTTCTTCCTTAATCTTGATTAAGTCTACCTTTAACGTTCAAGTCTGAAACTGTATCTTTGTCATGACTGGTGTGGGTTTTGCCAAGATATTGACTTTATCTGACTATAATTTGATGTCCTCAAAGCCATTTGCAAGGTGCCTGTTATAAACTTTATAAATCTCAAATAAAATCAAATTACTTTTAAGTGTAGTGTGTCTCTCTCGCTATCGTTCTCGCTAGCGCTCTTGCTCTCTCGGGCGCTGCAATATTTCCTTAAGGACAACAGAGGGCGCCAGAATATTATAAACTTTCACTCGAGGAGAGGTTTTTAATCTTTACGCTGGTAGCCTACATTCCTTGGCAATTTTCTGCTTAAAGTGCTTTACAGTTTATCTGCATGCGCGAACACTGATATTTAGAGCAACTGTCAACACCTTGAATTGGTGGATATCCGATTGTCATCTACACCTGTTGAGTCCGGCTGTCTAACAGTAGGCTTCTTCTAGTGTAATTTGGGGGTAATGAATAGATTTGCAGAAAGTGTAGGCCAAATGACACATTTGCATTCCAAATCAATAGTTTACAATACTATGGCTTTTGGTCACACTTAAGACTGACTCTCATCAACGCACATTTGAAATATGCGCATGTTAACCATTAATTGGCTATCATTAATTGGTTATCGTGCCGTACAAAGAGCACTTTAAAAGTTAATAAACACAAATAAACTGCGAGGTTAATGCCATTGTGTTGTTTAGAAGAATGTTCTGGCAGGTAAGACGAAGTTTAATGACATCTTTTAAGTCCCCCTTCAAGAGCAGTATCGTAGTCTACGTGTTGTTTGGGTTGCACACTATTGCGAAAGAGAACAAGCTGGTACACTGTCTTGCCCCCGTCCCCCCCCACGCCCCTCGCTCCTTTTAACTCAGAGCGTGTGGGATGGGGGGGGGGGGGGCGACTAGTATCTTTGAAATGTCAATTCTCTCCCCTCATTACCGCGCGGACGCGCTCGCGCTTATACAAACACTGCACAGGGAGGGGCGGGTATACACAAACTCCACATGTATAAAGCCCATGCCTCTCTGCTACTCTCGAGACATAAGTTTCCTCGGACAATCTGAAGCACTATCGCAGAGACTGGTTACCGACTAAGACGGCTTCATTTTTTTCACGGATTCGTTAAGTAACTACGTGATCTACGGACAGGAGTCATTCTACTGAGGATAAGAACATGATGCCGGTCTCACTAACTACTATTGCGGCTGTTTACCTCGCTGTATGCGGCGGCTACGTTAGAGATGCTCATGCCGGATCAGGTTTACGGAACTCCATCAAGAATCTGCCAAACGGAGCATCCAATCCCACCGACGCAGTCAGCGCCAGTCCACATGTGGTCAACTCAGACAGTGGCATTCGCAAGGGAGGCAGTGATATCTCGGTGGTACGTTAGCACCGTGCTTTATTTATATCTAAAGAGAGAATAAGAAAAAAACACTTTAAAGAGTTTACAAAACGCTGTTTGCTGGTTTTCATTCATATCGACAAATTCCCATCGTTGTTTCATGTTGAGAGTAACCAATTATGGGATTTGAGAGAGGTAAAGAATTTTTTTTCTCCTTCAGCCACTGAGCTGCGCTGTTGATGGTGAATGCGGTGCCGCTAAATTCTGTAACGACGCCCGCAGAGTGTGCTTGCCATGCCGCAAACGTAGGAAGCGTTGCCTGCGCGACGCGATGTGCTGTAATGGGAACCGATGTATTAACGGTGAGCGACGATTCAGATGTCTATTCTGCACGAACACACAGATCTTATTACTCCTATTACACTGAAATTTGTGCTTTCAGGGGTGTGCCAAGCAGCTGAAATGAATTTTACCAAGCCTTTTAGAACGACAGCTGCGACTCGACTGGTTAGTAAGCCAGTTGCCACCGCTATGCCTGTAACACGTAATCAGAACCGCACAGTGTTGTCACAGCAGCCTAAAAGGACTACAGTCTCCTCACAACAAATACTGAAAGGTATCTCATCTCATCTCATCTCTCCTCTTCTGTCCTCTTAGATAGATAGATCAGTAAACCTTCAAAGACTACTAGTTATTTACAGCACTGATATGATTTTAATGGCTGACACTTGATTCCAGATGTGACACACATTTGAATCTCTCCCATTCACTCACACTTTCTCTCTCCCTTTCTCTTTCATGTTCTCTCTCCCTCCCTCTCTCTCTCTCCCTCACAGGCGGTGAAGGAGACATGTGCCTGCGATCCTCAGACTGCTCTGAGGGGCTGTGCTGCGCTCGACACTTCTGGTCGCGGATCTGCAAGCCGGTGTTGACCGAGGGCCAGATGTGCACGCGACACCGGCGTAAGGACACCCACGGCCTGGAGATCTTCCAGCGCTGCGACTGTGGCCAGGGCCTGGTGTGCCGAGCCCTGCGGGACAGAGCAGGAGGGCTGGAGAGACAACAGCAACACGCCGTGAATAGCAACAGAGGTGCCAGGAACCTCCATACATGCCAGCTGCGCTAACGCATCGGAACCTGCTGAGGACACACACACACACACACACACACACACACACACACAGGATCACTCAAGATGTGCATGCGTGGACACACACATACACACACACAAGTACACACGAGGGATACAGGACAACGGACCCCGGGAACACTGCCCTGTTGAAAGGATTGATCATATTTCATGGATGGATGCAGAAAAGGTGCAGCATGTGGAAGTTTGGATCAGAGACTCTGCCATTGAAGACCGAAAATAATTTTCATTTCCTCCTTCACAGTCATCTAAAAGGCAGATTGTTGCTTCCCTTTATAAGGGAACTGTAAACTCTTCTTGCAGTAAATTACTGTAGTGTAAATACTTATTTGGAGTGGCACTTACCTGAGCTTATTGATTCTGTAGAAGTAGCATTGTAAGACCAGGTGCTGCATGACTATGCTAATACTGTAAATGCAAATGATATGATTTATATTGTTATTTACAATGTGATATAAATACTCTATTTTTATTTCAAACTAAATTGTTAAAATATTTCTGTTATTAAAATATTCTAATTTGACCAGTTGTGAAATTGTCTATCCATTCTCAAAGACTTCATCAGAAATGGATCTCCTGGCTTCTCCCAGCTCAGCAGCGCCAAGTTTGTAGAAGTCATCTGGAGAGATGCTTATGTAGAGATCTTTAGAACAAGGAAGAGACATTGTATCTTGGCTAAGGGATGTTACACTAATCACATCATAGTTCATACAGGATCAGCGAAGCCACTGAAGACACAGAGCTTTCAAGAACAGCATAGCACTACACTTCAATAATCAGTAAGCCTCGTGCATTTCACACATTCGGTTTTATACGGTATCCACAGCTTTTCGTTCTTGAAGTGAATGTGATTTGGCAGTGTTTTACTGCCACCCCCAGCCATGACAGCCTTGTCCCGGCTCAAAGTTCAGACTTTAGCCTGATTCTCTTGAACAGTGATGTACACTTGTATAGAGGTGTACAGCACATAGTCTCCTGCTAGCATAGGTGCTACACATATGTACTACACTATATGATAGCAAAACAGTTAGGTGGTTTTGAGAGGTCTTAAAATACAGGACTTTCAACAGTCAAAAGAAACGCCTCAAATACCCAATCAAATGTTCCTAAAGAACTACAAGAGGCGTGTCTTTTGAACCATGGAGGAAGTTATGGTGGCAGATAAACAGGTTGTGTGTTTTGAGGGTAATATGTAATCCTCTGGGCAGCCTTATCCAGGTTGAAGCAAAAAAAATAAATAAAAAGCCTGACCACATGAAAGCCTAAACAGGGCAAAACAGCAGGAAACTACAAAGCCTGCAGGAGGATAGCAAATAAAACGAGTCCAGAGGAAGTCACAGGGGTTCCGCTGCAAAGACCTTTTCTTCTCCAGCCTTTGGTGTGCCTGGCTAACTTCTAATTAGTCCTGTAGCCAGGCCTGGATTTCAAGTTAATCATAGAGATATCCCATCCTCTAATTACTTCATCATACACCGTTGCTGACACACAGTTAGCATGTTTAGTAAGGAGCAGGTACAGGAATAATGGTTAAAAAGCACAAATTTCACTCAGAATGGCAAATAATAGTGATAGCATCTAGTTTCAATATGCAATGGGAATAAATCAGAGGAACAAATACCTAAATGTTCTCCTACTAAGTGTAAATTAATTTTGTCCTGGCATTGTATACAAAAGTGTCAGGACATCCCTTGTCAGTATGACTTTTGAGTTTTTTAGTGTTGAAACCAGAATTGATGTAGTAAACATTCAGTGTGGTAATGAGATCAGCAACCACATTAGATTCTGTGTAATCCAACTGTATTGTCAGTTAATGTTCATATAATAGTTTGCTGCCAAAGAGTTCTGAGAATCAGTTTGAAACTCACATATCAAAACAAGGAATTTGAAAAGCTCATCATTACTGTATTGCAGCTACTGCATCTCAGTAAAATGCCAAGCCAAGATGTTTTGTTGGGCAAGGGACAAAAGAGTTAGAAAAAGTCACTGTAGAGTTTTCCATACCCTCATACTAACACTGTTAGGCTCACTCACTCACTCACTCACTCACTTACCCTCTCTCTCTCTCTCTCTCTCTCTCTCTCTCTCTCTCTCTCTCTCTCTCTCTCTCTCTCTCTCTCTCTCTCTCTCTCTTTCTCTCTCTTTCTCTCTCTCTCTCTGGTGACAGACTGTGGCTTAAAATTACAGACATGCAGATCTGTGTTTAATGATGTCAGGCGTCCCAGATTCGAGGGCTTCGCTAAAATGGACCTTTTTAACTGTGTGTGCAGAGACTACAGGAGACAAGAGTGCGCACACACAAACACACACAAATTCTGATCAGGCGTCCACTTTCAGTGGTTGCCCAAAAGCCTATGCACATCTCCCTGTAGACTTTCTCATGAAGCACTACACCTCAAATCACAGCCAAACCAGCCAAGTACTCAGAGACGAGTCCAAACAAAACCAATGAAAAGCATTCTCTTTCATCAAAGATGGCCAACTCAGCATGTGTGTGTGTGTGTGTGTGTGCATGTAGTGTGTGCCATACAAGTAAAGAAACTTCTATTCCAAATTCAGGACGCACTCATGTTGGCACAGAAAAGCGCTCTACTGCACACAGCATTGCCCAGTGTATGCCCTTTTTGACTAAGCATTCTATCACAGAGTCTCTTTTGCCTGCTCGCTGTACAGGTGTAAATGGCAGACGCTAATTAGCTTGGACAGATGCGGACAGTGAGATGCTTGAGGGTGCAGTGGTAACAAAGCAAACAGCTGTGCATGACGCGCACGTGTTGGGTGGGTGGACAGGGAAGACGTCCTCAACTACGTAAACACACAGCAGAAGTGGCACTCTATAGGTCAAGACACTCTCCAGATCACCAGTAAGACTTGTCAGGTTGTCACAGAGAATAGCACACTCTTTCATTCTGGTTTTAGATCATTCTAATAACATTATATATTTTAATGATGTATGTTAGCATAAGTGGTGCTCTCAAGAAATCTGTTTTTGTCAAAATTGTGTATATTATTATCATATTAACTTTTCCATTTGAGTAAAAAGCTTAAGACCACAATACTGCATGGTAACTCTGGGTACATTCTGACAGACACACACACACACACACACACACACACACACACACAAATACACACACACACACACACACACACACACACTGTGACAGACAGAGTATTGCGAATGATGTAGCAGCAGCAGTGTGAGGGCAGAGGCAGAGGGGTTTGGGGTTTGGGACAGTCTGGAAACTGTGTTTACGCTGAACTGCTCGTTACTGGCCTGACCACAGACCTCTGCTGGCCACAGGCATGTGTGTATGTGTGTAAGTGTGTTTGTGGTGACAGCTAGGAGGGGGGTTGGTTTGGGGATTTGCTCTCGAATACAAGAGCTGAACTCAAACAGCGTTTGAGTGCGGAGGCAAAAAGAGCCCAGCCTGCCTCCTGCAGCTACAGATCGCAAACACTCTGCCATTCTCCCACTAGGCCAGAGAGCTGCATTATTCCATAGCCTTTTGTTTATGTCATATCAGAGTTGTTCGACTTGCCTGGCTGCCTAACCTGGTGTTCTGGCCTTACCTTAAACAGACACACTCCCTTTCAGAGAAGAAACAAGATCTTGTTCTCAAAGGGACTTAAGTACTCTTGAGGAACTTCAAAGAGCCTCTCATCTGGCACTCTATTACTGATCAGCCCCAAACTGCTTATCCAAACACAGCCACCAGGAAGGGTGTCACTCAGACAGATCTGGCATGGCTTCCTCCCCTCCTGCACACAATGCGATTCATTCATCTTTGTATCACTATCTCCATGACAATCAGGAGTAGTTAGCAACGCCATTGCGCAAACAGCTCAGAAATTTTTCTCACCTGCTGGAATCCGCAATTAAATAATTCAGCCGTTGATGTCACGCTGTGCCGCTCCTGCCTTGCAAAACCACCCGCTCAACGATTGTCTTCAGCTCTGCGCTGTAAACAAGCTGGGAACCCTGGACCTCCGGGCCAATCGAAAGCCACATTTTATGAGTGAACTGGAAGAGATGGCTTTGAAGTCCCTGGTTATCGTAAATGGTTATTAACCGCCGGCCCACCCCTTCCCAAGCCAGCCACCCCAGAACCCTGGTCTGCCGTCATGGCGACGTGTCTGTCTGTGGGCCTCTGTGATGTCGGCCGCCTCATGTGGTGGCCAGGAGGCAGGCGGCGGTCCCCCAGACGCGGGGCCCTCTCTCTGGCTCCTTCTCCCCCAGGAGCAGGCGCTGCTGCTCGCGCTTTCCCCATGGCCTGCTTGCTTTGATCCCCGCTGGTGTCCCAGCAGCCTGACGTATGCCTCTGGGTTTCCCGCTGTCTGATGCCTCGCGGATGCACACAGAGGCATTGCATTCTTGCACACCGACACGCAAGGAATGTGCCCAGAGAAAAACAAAACCATTCATGGTCGTGTCTTGTCTCCTTAAATCCCAAGAGATTTGATGCCACTGGGCACGAGACAATTAGAAAGCATGTAGAGGAAAGCCTGATAAGTTAATAACATGTCTGAGTCTTTGGTGTTCACCTGTAATCACCTTCATCATGGACCCAAGCTTTGCTCCAGAGTGACTTTACTCTTAACTTTTCTCTTAAAGTGGCCTTAGTAACTTAATTGTGTGCCCAGAAACCTGCCAAGGCCTGACTGTCCTCATGTGGTGTGAGCCCACCTGCTCTCCTCAGGTGACTCTAGCCTTCTCTGTGCCTGTTAGGCTCCACTACCTAATGCACAGCTGGGCACTTTCAATCCCTTCAACAATCTGTCCATTGTTTACCCAAATAACAGCACAATATGCTGCGTCTGGTGCGAATGCCAGACTAAACAGAACAAATAAACAGCCCTGGGGGGGCAGGGGAGAGGTGGGGTGGGGGGCTAGGGGGGTCCGGGCAAGCAGGAGAGAGGGCCTGCTCTACATTAGCTAGCATTCTCATTTGTTTTGGCTAGGACGTGAGCCGCGACCATAGTTTGTGTTAAATAGCTCACTGCAGCTTAAGAACCCGCAGAATGCAGAGCAATTTCACACATATCACTTTGTGTGTGTGGGGGGTGTGTGTGTGTGTGTGTGTGCATGAGCGTGTGTGTGTTATGTGTGTCTGAGAAAAAAAGAGTATGTATGAATATAAAAAGTCTGTTTAGTCTTAACTGTAATATTCCAATTACAGTCCTCCACCTCCCCATGACACTTATATTTTTACAGGAATCTGAAGTGGACCAATGGGGTCTCGCCTTAGTGATGCATCAATATCACATGACTGCCATCGAAACATTTAAAGAAGCCAAAAGCCTAAATCATTTTAAGAATGACTGAAAGCCATGTTTACTTTGACAGTTTAGATAATATGATGTGTTATTGAGATTGATTAATTTTAGAAATAAAATTGCCAAATGGAATGTATGTTTATTTCCATAATCACTTAAGTGATCCATTACCAAAAAGCATTCTATACAGCCAAAGACTGTGTCATGAGACAGAGCAAGAATCTCTCCTGGAAAGAACCACAGGAAAACACGTCATTTAAACAAGGGAAGAGATTCTCCTGCACCAGATTTCATTAAAACTTCGTTTACTTTTGATCTCCTTTTCAGCTGCTTTAAATAAAGGCCAGACAGACAGCTATGGAAGGCATGTCACCACTCCCTACAGGACGTTTTTTCATACAGGTCAGTTTCCTCTTCCACTTCCATATGAAGAAGAGCTCTGGGGACATATTAGAGTCAAACACACATAACGCAGTGATACTGCAAGATGTTCTATCAACTATTTGCAAATCCCATTTTGCCTTAACCTCGTTGTTAATAAATTAAGATGTCCATAGGTTGACGCATTTTTAAAATGGCAAACTGTTCACGCACAGCAGACTTCCGTAACGGCCTTAAAGTGGCATTTTATTTGACATAAAAGTCTAAATTGAAAATGCTTTACTTCCTCTTATGTTACCTCTTCATCCATTCATCTCACTCAGCCCTTTATGACATCTCTAACAGCCCTGGTTGCTTGACCAGCCCCCCTGGTTCGCCCAGAGGAAAATGGCTGATGCTGTCTGATTCAAGCAGGGAGAAGCCAAAGAAGAATATGCTTTGATCTTAGCAAGGAGCTGATGGCATTTGTCTCTCTGTCTCCCACTCTACCCTGCAGTTCTGAGAAGGGGGATTAAATAATAGACTATCACACTGTTATGTTTGTTCATTATCACCTGCTTCTGCAGCAGGATCTTGACACGGGGCTAGCAGCTGCTGTTAAAGACACAGGCACAAAAACTGAGGACCATATGAGTCACGGGTAGGGGTGGGGGTGAAGGGGTGGGAACAGAAGAGACGGAACTCATAAAATGCTCCAGAACACTTCTGCCTGGTTCTAAAGAAGAAAGACATGTAACAGAAAGAAGATGTTCCACAGGGTCTTATTCTGATGTCAATGGCTATTCCTTGGGATGAAATAAATAAGACAGATAGAGGGAGATTCAGGGAGTCAGTCAGACAACAAGAAACACTATCCCTTTAGAGAAAAAACAGCTTTTTCATGTATGAATACATAAAGACAGATAGATTAGAGGGTATTGAAACAATATAAATAGATGCAAACCTTCCTATTCCAGGGAAAGAAGATTTTATCTCCATCTCTAATACCAAATAACACAGCTAAACCAACAATGTAGTGGTCCCACACTGAGACTAACTTTAAATCTGAAAACCACTGAAAATTATCCACATGGCTTAAGCTGCCTGACTGAGAATTTCTAAAACCACTTGGAGGTCTTGTCAATCTGAGGTTGGGGTCTGTGTGTCCCCTCATGTAGAGGTTTCGAGCTTGGGTGTTGCCTGCGTGTGTTCTGTCTGTGTGGGTGGGAAAAGTGTGGCTTCTCAGACTGATACTCACACTGTAAGACATAAATCATATAGGGGTAATGACAGTTACACAAATCAGTGCATGCTAGCATGCACACTGCTGGCCTCCCTCTCAGGCTCAATCCCCCCAGGCTACCTAAATTAAGAACATTAGCTCTTCTCATAATATGTTCCCAAGGTTATTTCAGAGAATTCTCCTGTGCATAAATTCTACCTTTAAAAATCAGCACATTTTTTAACAGTCTCTTTAAATAAGTGCAGGAATGATCACTGCTCTGTTGGGACAGGTAAAAACTCACAGTGTCCATAGCCAAAAATCTACTGTTACATAAATAACTGGCAAAGAAGCCTTTCAACTGAAATGTTTGATTGCTGCATCAACCAAGTTTTTTTTATATGTACTGGATCAGTGTACCTTAAAATTGTTCTGAGAGCTAAACGGTGCCTGTTTTATGGGAGATGTCTCATTGTGTGCTGATCTTTCTAACAGTCACTGGAATCATAGCCTCCTTACTGGCTTGCGTATCAGAGAGTACCATTAATTCAGCTGTTCCTCAGTGAAGTGCTGGACCCTGAGGATGTGTGTTCACAGCATTCTGCTGTCCATGATTATCTGGACACAGCAGAAGCATTGTGAGGCTTAGTGGAGATCTTTACTGTAATTTGCATTCCTTCCCGATAAAGCCGTGATCAGTGCACAGCATGAAGCTTGCCTCAAAGGAAGTGACCTCAGGGACTGATGGCATCCTCTGATTAAAGAGAGGTCTGTTGCATAATGTTTTAATTCACATGTGTCCCCTTCTTTAGACTGCCATTTTTGCTCCTTCCCCTATCACTCTTGGTTTCTCTTTCTTTTCCCCCTCCCTCAGTCTAATCCTCTCCAAATCCCTGAAAACCATATATTTGGCTGGAAATCTAGCCAAACATTCAAGATGAGTATTTGTGCTGATGTCTCCCTCCCCCTGGAACCCTCTGTGCTCCAGTTCTACACTCTCTCTTTGTACTGCCCCTGGCATCCTTATCAGTTATCGATTATGTCTCTGTGATGAAAGGAACTGCCTTCATTTCCACAGGAATGTGCCCCTCTTAGTGTCCATATGGAAACACTTGCCAGTAAGATTGTTTCTGTTTGTTGCTCTTCCTCTGAGCATCAGCACTCATCACTCCATTCATGAGCAAACCAGAGCTGGATCACAACAAAGCACCAGAATGAAACTCTCCATCAGCAGCTCTGCAACAATACACAAGGTTAATTAGAAATCTTCTCATCCTCAAATAAGTAAACCCATGTAATCTTATCATACATCAAGTCATTACCTTTAACTGCTGGCACAGTTATTTTTAACCTCCCAGCTGCTGTCTGAAACACTGAAATGCTGATGAGTGATGACCCAACAATGGCCATTTAGTTAGCGGGTAATTACTAATATGCCACTACTGGAACCTCTGCCAATAACTCTGTCTGGGTATATATGCTGGATTCAGTTGTTTTTGGCTAAGTGGTTTTCTGCTGCTTACTCACAGGCCACAAACATCCCTGTCATTTTAATATGAACCATACATATGAATAAATTATGGTTAATTTTATTTGTTTTATGCGCAAAAGAGCTTTCTGCGTTGTCAAGACATTTTCTATATTTTTGAGCAAAATAAAATCGCTCTGCAATTATTAGAAATAATGCATATATAAAAAAACAAATGTAATTGCTATCATAATAATTACAGTCAGAATACTTAAATGGCAAGTCTTTGTAAACAAATTTCATAACCAAAGTTAAAAAAAAATCCACTAATATGATCCAAAAATCACATTAAATAGATTTAACAACATTATTGCTGCCCCCCACATATGTGGCATATACTAAATGAAATGTGGCACTCAGTTCAGTCATATGTAATGACAGGATCCCTGACTCTCGGATGGACCAGAGGTGTTCGCCTACATCTACACAAACATGTTTACGCTGAAAGGAGAGAGCATTCCTACCGTGTTCCTGGCTGGAGCTGCTCCAGCAAAACCAGGCAGCCTCGCCACTACGCCGATTGTCTGGGAATAGCAGGGCAGCTATTTTTTTTTATTGAGCACTTAGTTGTTAGTTATCCAAGAAAGCCACAAAGTGGTTTCTGAAACAGTCACTGAGGCGAACACTTGAGCTTTGTCTCGCTCTACATGTGATTTACGATCGTGTTGATGCCACGTAAAATTTGCTGCCCTTGTTCTCCCACAGAGTGCAGTGAGAACTCTCATTATGAGAACTGCTAAGTCAAAGTTTTGGTCCCAGAGTCAGCATTTTTTTAAAAATTAAAATGTGACCTGTATTTTTTCTCTCCCCATTGCTGCCTTGCTTTCAAACACTAATTAATCTGCCTGGTTCAGATAAAACAGATGTGCACTTGCTTGCTACATGTAATGCCACAAAATCGTGACTGAGACTTATGTACAACTGCACTGGAGCATCTCAGATGCAGTTTGGCATCTCAAATGATGTCACTGGAATTTGTAAAGATGATATTAAGGCCTCAGAACATCACAAACAAACAAACAGCACAGAAACATCAGAACATCACAAACAGTACTGGAGCATCAGAACACAACAGTTCCTAAGGCTCGCTTTAAGTTAAACATTGCAGTAACTTTTCACTTCACAGTGCATACACTATTCTACATGTATTATACATCTGCTTACACACAAATATTACTGGATAACAGTCATAATGGGAAAACAATCAATCAAAACCTCTTTTTGTATATTTGCATGTCAGGGATCTTCCTGGCATTTGGCTGAAGATCAAATTAGAGTTGCATCACCAGCTGGGGGAAGATAAAGAGGGTGGGTATGTGTTATTGAATTTACTCTAAGACAGTAAAACAATTTGCTTTTATTGTGCCCTCCTTACTTTGTCATTCAAAAAGCTCTCTCTCTCTCTCTCTTTATTTCTCTCTCTCTCTCTTTCTCTCTCTCTCTCTCTCTCTCTCCCTCCCTTTCTCTCTCCCTCCCTTCCTATCTCTCTCTCTCTTCCTCCCTCCCTCCCTTCCTATCTCTATCTCTCTCTCTCTCTCTCTCTCTCTCTCTCTCTCTCTCTCTCTCTCTCTCACTCTCAAACACACACACACACCCCAACACTACCGCACACTTGCTTCTGCTGGCCTCTGTGAATTGGGCTTTAGGAATGTGTTCACTTCCTGGCATTACAGTCTCTTTTATCCTGGAGAGGATGCTGGAAGATGTTAGGATGTTAGCTGTTTGAAGCCGTAGTCAGGAAAAAAGAAGCCTTTTGTGCTCTGCCTTATCACAGAGGATATTAAGCAATGCTGAATGGCAGTCATTTAGTCAAATAGTTTCCTTCAACGGGCACTCAACATGACCTGGGGGCGCCCTATCACCAGACCAGCCAAGGTCCACGGTCCATGGTCGGGGGTGAAGGGGGGGGTGGTGGTGGTGGATGCTGGGTAGTGAATGAGAGGGTGGTGGGTGGATCACACCCAGGCCTAGTGTAGTAAGGGGTTAGGGACAGGGCTGATGATTTTAATTGATGTCCAGAATGTGCTGGGACATCTGCCACAACAGATAAAGTGTGTAAAGATTAAACTAAGGTCATATAAAACATTTCCAGTACTCCAAAGCAAAAGTCTGCTGTGTAAAACTACACTCCGCTGGCTTTGTTGCCAAGACATACTTGACTTGCAGTGCAAAAGGTCATGGGCAGTTTGATGGCTCAGTTAAGTGAAAGTGTGAGAGACCTAAGACGTAAGAGCGCAATGCACCAGAGGCTATTTGAGCAAGTCTGCACTGTGCTAATTGTAAATAATAATGGCAGGTGGTTTGCAGTGAGTGGTGATGAATATCGCTACAGATTAGACACATGTTGACCTGTACTTCTGCTGTATTCTGAAGAATGAACTACAACCAGGCCACATAATCCAGAGTCAGTGGAGCCTGACATACTGGGTCCTAAAAGACACGCTCTATTAACCAATGTTCCACAGCTGGTAATCACTCTCCGTCTCTGCTGTCTTCAAGAGAACAACACAAAATAAGAGTTCAGCTTCTAGGGTTATTCTAATGATTTTAAAATTGCAGAGATATAATCTCTTGATATTTTGAGAATAACACAATAAAAAGTAATTGTTTCAACTAAACACATTTAAATGTTTCTGTTAAACCCACAACAACAGGCAAGATTGTCACATTATTTTATAATCATCGCCAAAGCTCTGGAGAACTTTATATTTTAATCTATTGCAAACTCTGGGATGTGAGTCAGCGTTAAGATATCAGTGGGCTTTTCATACTCAGATATGAGAATGAAGTGAAACAACACAGTATTAGATGGATAGCTCTCTCTCTCACTCTGTTTCTCTCTCCATCACTCCGTCTCTCTCTCCCTCACTCTGACTCTCTCTCTCCCTCACTCTGTCTCTCTCTCTCTCTCTCCCTCACTCTGTCTCTCTCTCTCTCCCTCACTCTGACTCTCTCTCTCTCTCACTCTCTGTCTCTCCCTCACTCTGTATCTCTCTCTCACACTCTGTCTCTCTCTCTCACTCCGTCTCTCTCTCTCACTCCGTCTCTCTCTCTCTCTCCCTCACTCTGTCTCTCTCTCTTCTTCTTGTCTCACATGCACATATGTACGCATCATATGATTCCCCTCAGGAGCCTTTGCTGGATGTGATAGTCAGCATGGCATCCTACTCTTGATGCGGTATAATTAAAGTGTGTGTATTAAAGGCCTAGCTTGTCTCCTCTGGAACAGTGGCACATCCTCATATGACAGAGATGCTGTTATTACAGTGGTTCAGGCCCCACTAGCACAGGGCCAGTAATATGCTATAATGACAGAGGCTGGTGGGTATTTAAAGGTTTCATTTAGATACTGGCCTTTTGACCTAGAGAGGTGACACACGCTCCAATCAGTGCCTTGGGCTGTGTGGAGCGCGTCGGCATGGCGACAGCGAGACGGACACAGACTCCTGCTTCCTGTCCTGCCCCCACTTCCTGCCTGATCATTTCACTGCACCATTATTCCATTACTGCGAGAGAGATTATAGCCTGGGATTGGTTTACTAACCATACCTCAGTCAGACTAAGCACTCTTAATCAGAACGGCATTAGTACTGTTCCTAAGACTGTAGTTTAAGAGTGTTCTCTGCTCTCGATGCAGGGAGCGCAGTGGAATGCAGACGGGAAAGAAGCAAAGTCATATTTCATCTGGCCTTCATGCTCCCCTAAGCTCTCCTCTCCCCCTTACCACAGCTACACGACTGTGCTCCTCATTCCAGTAACAGCAGCTGGACTCTCAACACCAATACGCTAATTAACACATAATTAGAAATGACATTAGCACTTCCCAAAGGGTGTAATTATATCTCATTAGATTTAGATGCCAAAATATTACAATATAACTGCTATTTTATTGTGAAACATAAATTCCTAAATTCCCATATCATTTAGTTTGAAAAGTTTTGTCAGTAGCAAAACTAGATGATTTGTAATTTTACTTGATAATGCTCCCCAAAGACGAGAGTCCAGTTATTTATTGTACCATCTGTCCACAAAGACAACTCAGTTCAGCAATAATAATGCTGTCTTAATTTTTTTCTCAGTTTGATGAGTTGGTCTTCACCCTCCTACTCATTTTATTTGCTTCCATTGTTTGGTGTGTGTGTGTGTGTGTGTGTGTGTGTGTGTGTGTGTGTGTGTATGTGTGTTTGTAGAGTGCTTTTGCCATTTATTGTCTCTCCCTGGTGGTCTGTTCCTCAGCCAACAATTAAACTTGCTCCTTGTCCAACCAACTCAAATTGGTATGAACCCTGATGACTCTCTGCTTTGGACCTTTATAATAAAAAACATAACAACTTTTTCAACTAAACCTCTTTTGTTGTGTTGACAACACAATATAGGATCCTTATGATGCCAGTCAGAGTAATACTCTGCTACTAGTTTTACTTTCCAGAAGTGGTAAACTAATACCGCAACCTTTGGAGACTGTTAGAAATTAAACAGGAATCGCCTAAAGATTCGGCCAGCCAAAGCACTTTGAGGATGCAGCCACATATTGTAGATTGTTTGATCATGCCTTCTCTTTGAAGCCCTCCTCATTTAAGTAACATATAGCTTTAATCAGACACTAACCATAGGCCTGCAAAGTCTATATCCACCATAATGTATGATGTGTAATTTGGTAAAATAAGAGGAAAGAAACGTGAAAACATCAATGTAAAGAATGAAAGAGTCTTTAAGAGAACAGAGAGAACCTGGGAAAGTTAAATCACATTTCAGCAGAATGATAATGGAAGAGTGTGCAGCCTGACTCTTCATAAGACAAACCACAGAGAGCTAATGTATATCATATGTCTCTCTCTCTCTCTCTCTGAACTACAAAGAGGCTTGTCCACAGATATAAACAGGTTGTAAATTATCAACGGCTATGGGACTGCTGGGTAATGGAGTCTGAGCTGGTTGTAGTTCTCTTATCAGAATGAAGCAGAGTCGCCTGAAGCTTGGGAACATCTGTCTTATCATCCAGAATGATAATCATCACTACTTTTGGCAAAGCGCCACTATCATTCACAATTAGCATAATGTGGCCCTTCCTAACAGCCTGTAGTGCATACCTTCACTCTTCATCTCTCCCAGGCTTACAAATCTCACTGACACTGCAAGAGTAGAGTGAAACTGTGGAGATAAACTGGAACAGTAGAGTTGAAATGCAGAAGTAAGGACACTGGAACAGATAGGAGCAGTCACTCCCTCACAGCTGGCCCATCCTTCCAACTGATTTATTTTATATGGAAACCGTGTGGAGGTTGGGGTTGTTCCCCTGGTAACCACATAAGAGGGGGATTATGGGAGTCAGAGCTGTCGATGTGTGCGATCTGGCCATGGTTAGTCACAGACACACGTTTGATGTTTAGATCATGGCTATTTTTGCTCTCTCACTCATCTCAAAAAACACCTAAATGAGACAGAAGGAGAAGATTCACGCCACACACAAGTCAGACAGACACGCTCCCTCTTATGTACGTTATATGACCTTTGAAATACATGGATCGCAAGCATTATTGCAATCCAAGCAAATACACATATATCACACATACTACACATGTATATTTATGCGCATATATGCACACGTACAGGCACACTTTCTCACTGACCCACACCGCGCACACAGACAGTGGGCCCAAGCCCTTCTCCAGACGTCTTCATGAAGCTATTTTTACAGACTGAGAGATCATTTAGCAGATGCTTAGCACGGTCGTAAATGGGAGGCTGGTGGCAGCAGCGGTGCAGACTCAGCTCGGCGGGGAGCGACGGGAGCAGCGTGGAGGAGCGGCTCCCGCTGAAACTCGACCCTCCGTCTGTGTGGCATTAGCCGGAGCCCACACAGACCCGGCGGCACCATCAGCACCAGGGGAAGGAAGCAGAGTGGAAAAGAGCTGAGGAGGGATGCTGGAGAGGAGCGACACGCTTAGGGAAGATTAGAGAGCCGTCGGAGAGGACGGGACGAGGAAAAATGACTGGAAGAGCCTTGCCTTCATACACACACGTGCACACGGACACGTGCTTGCACACGTGCACATGCTCACCAAAGCACACACTCACACGTGTGTAAGCACATGCATACACACGCGCTCACGCAAACTCAAGCTTACACACACGATCATATATATTCTAAGTTATATGCACACAGGTAGACACACATGCTACACACACACACACACACACACACACACACACACACACACACACACTCCTCATTACCTCACCTTCTAATGTGTGCTCTGTAATTTCCTGCACTGTCAGATCTCCCCTCTCTCACCTCCTCTCCATGAACATGCCTGTCTGAATCAGGCACACACAGGGATGTTGCTCTGTGAATTATGTTAGGAATCTGCCAGCAAGGTTTCAAACATATGCACACATGGTGTCACTCTTCAAATGGCATTGAGGTAGAATGGGCATAGTATGCATACATTTCAGTATGATATGAGAAGCATAGCATAGTGGGACTGCTGTATCAGAAGCTTAGTCAGAAAAGACAAAATGCTGAGCCATAGTGAGAAACATTCCATCACACTGAAGCAGAGAAACATTACACCACACTGAAGCAGAGAAACATTCCACCACACTGAAGCAGAGATGTTGATTACTTATTACTTCATCTTACTGTGCTGCAAGAGCTTATGAAATGAGGAGTGGAAGGTAAATGTGTGTGCATGTGTGTGTGTGTGTGTGTGTGTGTGTGTGTGTGTGTGTGTGTGTGTGAGAGAGAGAGAGACAGACAGACAGACAAAGAAAGAGATAGAGAGAGATGCACAGCTCTTCTTCTAAAAGGTTCTTCTGATGGGGTTGTGTGCATGATTTGTGAAGTGATGGGCTCCCTCACTCATACACACTCTGTATTGAGCCATGGAGAGTTACAACAGCAGGTGGATGAGGAAGTCATGTGGGGGACATACTGAGTGATCAAGCAAGTTGTAGTTGAGTTAGGCAGAACACCAGCTTAGAGGAATTTGGAGCAGAGGTGTGTGGTATATTATTGGGCAACTAAGTGGTTCTCCTGAGGTTTCTTAGTGCAGTGTGTGTGTGTGTGTGTGTGTGCGAGGGGGGTTAATGAGCAGGTCTGTCTGTTTTTCTCTTTCTCTCGTCTCCTTGTCTCTCCACCGTGGCGTCAGGGCTGTCCAGCCCCTCTGTGCACTGTCTCCACCACTGTGTTCTCTCCCACCATGACAACCCACTGCAAAAGAGAGTAATTACACATAATCAACTTCTTTAAGCACAGAGTGGGGGAGACAGAGAAACGGACATGCATGAGAGAATGAGAGTGAACTACAGATAGCACTATACACAACATCAAAGGTATTCTAAAAGCAGGTAGAGAGGGAGAAGGAGAGAAAGAGACAGCAAGAGGAAGAGAGAGAGAGAGAGAGAGAAATGGAGAGACCGACAGGCTACTATAGTTGGTAGGTCACGCCACATAGCACTTCAAAGCGTCTGGTTAGGAAAAGAGAAGGAAAGAATGAGAGGAAGAAGAGAAGAGACAGATAAATGAAGGCAGAGAGAGAGAGCGAGAGAGAAGAGAGAGAGAGAGAGAACTGCAGTCTACAGGTAGCGTCGCACACAACACTTCAAAGCCTCTGAAATTACAGCCTCATTGCGATAGACGCCACAGTGTGGCCACAGTTTCAGACACATCCCAGCACCTCTGAACTACATGTGAAGAAAACACACTAGCATGCAGCTGTAAGGCAGCAAGCACAACTACATACAGACTCAATGACACCAGAAATAAAACTAAATTATAATAAGAATTTTTTGATGTACTGAAATTTAAAAAATCACAATTAAAAAAAAAAAAAATGAACAACTTACATTAAATCCGTCTCTAACATTTATGTTCCTTTAATTCTCAGATTGTGTATTAAATTAAATTTTAAGTATAAGCTATTAGATAAAAAGCCTATTTATTAAAATCACAGGTCAGTATTTAACTATAGTTTTGGAAGGTATCATACAGATGTCAGTGATCTTTTAGGTCACTGGTCTCAGCAACAGGTTGGAACATCATCAGGGTAGTGATTAGCACAAGCTGCTAATTCATATAAACAAATCCTTGTCTCTCAGGGGATCTGCACATTCATCACACCCAAACCTGTCCTGCAGACACTAATGATTTTTTTTTTTTTTTTTTGGTTTGTCTTTTTTTTTTTTTTGATCTTCAAAGAGATCGTTATTTACAGAAGTTGTTATTTATAGCTGATCGTGTAAGGAATGTGCATTTTGCATTGTAAGGTGATGACAAACTCACATCATTATTCATAAAGAATCTTTGTTCTCCGTGCATCTTGTCCAGCAGCCAGGCTGAGTGCAGGCAGCATTGCTCTGAAGTTGAGCTAGTGATGTGTGGAATCTCACCACACTGGCCTGCTCTGGCTCTCCGACATGCCAGCCTTACGCATCAGAGCAATATGAGCCGGTTTGGACTTGGCAAGACAGAAAAGGTTGATTTTTCCACAACTGTATCAGGCTGTATCAAACCTACACTTGACAAAGAACACGCATCACCAATAACTGAGTATGCAAAAGGACACAGAAAGGTCTATAAAGCAAGAAAATTATGACTGGATATAAAATTTTTAATGTGAGAAAAGGTAAAACTTTTCAATAGACTGTTCTAAATGAGTGAAAGTAAATCTTTCTTGCTCTCATGTGATAATAGGACCTGTTGAGTCTATGACTCCATAAAAAAAGACTCCAGTTTTCACCCACCACAAACTGGTCTCACACTGCGTCATGATTTAGCGGCTCCATTAAAATAATCAGAAGCAGATCTGTGTGTGTGTGTGTGTGTGTCCTTGGGGGGGTGGAGGTATACAGAGCAATTGCATGCAAGAGTTGGAAACTGTGATGATATAAAATGACCCTGGTCATGGAGTTATAAACAAGCAATAGTGCAGTAATGATGAAGTTGTTCATTAGTGGCTGGGATTAAATGTGTAGTTTTTCCATATTTTTCTGTTTACATTTTGGAAGACTGCACACTGTCAAATGTTTTGCTATCAGCATAATTACTCGCAAATATTTTAATAATTCCCGACTGGGCTGTGAGGGAGATGTAAACTTGTCCCGTGCTAAAGTGTTGCTAACAAACACTAAGGAAGCACCTTGTGTAGCCTGTTAGGTAAAACTTCAAATCATCCTCCTCTCAACCAACACAGGACCAAGGCTTTGGAGATACAACATATTACTGAAAGCCAAAAAATTATTTCTTATAAAAAACTGTACATTAAATACTTTTTGAAAAAAAGTTCATTAATAGAGAGAATTGTGGTTGGTTTTGTGTAGGAGCCACTTTGCCAGTTAAAAAGGAAAATGTAGTCTCCAGTGATGTAGTCTCCAGTGATTTAGCCTCCAGTGATGTAGTCTCCAGTGATGTAGCCTCCAGTGATGTAGTCTCCAGTGATGTAGCCTCCAGTGATGTAGTCTCCAGTGATGTAGTCTCCAGTGATGTAGCCTCCAGTGATGTAGCCTCCAGTGATGTAGCCTCCAGTGACAGGGAGTCTGTCAGCAATCCCAGCGTACTGGTGTTCATCACATTCCTCCAGGAATAATCCACATCCTCTCCCTGCCAATGCACCAACATTTACACCAGCTTTACACCATCATACACGGATCCCCCCCTAAACAGAACAGTGCGCACACACACACACACACACACACACACACACACACACACAACATGCTGAGTGATGGGGTGGGGTTGGAGAGACAGCCAGACTGACAACCAGAGACAGGCTGAGCAATGCTATGTTACACAGTACATCCACCCCCCTCTCCCCTAACCCCGGATCCCCTCCTCGGTCATGAACCTTCATTAGAAAGTAAGAGCGACACAAACGGAAGAGAGAGCAGCACTGGAGGGATGAGCGGGGGAGGAAAAGAGGCGTCGAGTAGGACAACAGTTAAAACGCCACAGTCGGTTGTCATGTGGAATCCAGCTGTGTACAGATGACTGCTGCACTGCCGAGCTGCACTCTGACAGCACGCTGCTGCCTAGGAAACCAAAACAGATGAGGACAGCACTGGGCCGGTCCTGCCCCATGTGTTGTAAACACACAACGCCGACTTACTGAACACACTGGGCATTTTCTTGTTTACATGTAAAATCTGTTCTTTTATTAAACTATACACCAATAAGGACAACAATAAGGTAGAGCCGTAACAAGTTACTGGAATAAATAATTAATCATTATTTAATAATAATGCTTAGGACTAGTGATCTAGAACCATGTTGAGGTGAACAGATTCACCTTGAAATCCTTGTACCAGTCAAACAGGCCTGCTGGGACCCTGGTCTAGAGCCTTTTAACTTATCCTTCAAAACTATTTTACATTAGAGGCATCGCCCATTAAATTCAGACAGACATGTAAGCCAGTGACGTTGTGCACTATTATGAGTGCATGTGTGGTGTTTTGGACGTTTCCATATATCAGCCTAACGGTCCTGCTGTGGTTTCAGAGTGGGCTTGGATGACACGTTAATGCCACATACATTCATGTCCAATGTACTGTGATATATGCAGCAGACAGTAAAGATTCAACATCTTCACACATGAAGACCCCCTTCTCCCTCTAGTGGTCAAACAAAAAAAGTGCAAAAAGAACACAAATCTAACAACAGGTCAACATGCCATGGAGTTCTCTTAGATGTGTCTAAGCCCTTAGCACAGCAAAAATACTTTGAACATTAAAAAAAAGTTGGAATGTTAAAGCAGCATGATTCAGTTTGAGTAACACAATGTCGCTCCTCACCAGCTTAAATACAGATCTGTTTCTTCATAATTATATCTCATTTCATGTCAGATCTGAGCAGTGGGGAAAACTGAACAGCTGGGCAATTCTGTTCAGTGAGCTAATGAGTGTTTTCTCTTGTTTATCATATTTATCATGTCATTTTACTGTTCACCTAATCATCATCCAATCGAGACAAATTAAACATGTCAACCAGCGACCATCAGTAAACAATGCCAGGTGGAAAGGTTCATTATTCATCTGAGCATGGTTCTAAGAGCATGGTTGTGATCTTCCTCTGAAAACTCACTCTCACTATTTGTCTTTCTCTCTCTCATGCATGCAAACACACACCCACTTACATACACACACTCACACACACACCCACTCACATACACACACTCACAGACACACACCCCTTTGCGTATGATAGCATGAAGGCAATGGTATAATTTATGAAGCTGTGAAACACTCAGCTAGATATACAACATTAAAAATGTGGCTACACAAGCATAATGTTATATAACGCATTCAAAACATGCACTTCACACACACAAAAAAACCGAATATGGAATTTATATGGTATCCAATTTTTTTTGGAAGTCACACTAGCAGTTTATGCAGGAGGTTTGTGTTTTCAAACCTATTACCAGGTGCAGTTTGCAATAACATCCTTTCTAGGAAACAACAGTATCAGAATAAACAAAATCGCTGGGAACGGACTTCAGGAATGAGGCATCCACTTTAAAAGGCAAAAGACATGGCTGTGTGTGCAGTGTGTGTCTTGCTTCTGACCCCAGGGGCCCCCAGGAAACCATGGCTGGCGAGTGAAAGCAGTCGGAGGGGCGTGGAGGAGGCGAGGAGGAGGCGAGAAGGAGACGCAGACACGCGATAGTGCTGAACATAGCCGCATGCTTGTTGCTGCTTGTTCAGCATGTTTGTGTGTTTCATAGCATTTCACTAAATTAACAGCAAATAATTTCCAAGGATAAATTACTCCCAATTATTCAAATGCTCTTAAAAAAAAAAAGAAAAAAAAAAGCACCCCAGAATGTTAAGTTGAAAAATAAAGTACATATTTGTATGTACACAAGTATTCCTGCTTGTTAGTTTTGGACACAATGAGTTAACTTCTTACTTTGAATCCCTCTGTGGTTGCATAATGATAGAGGTGAGAAGGCATTAAGTAAATGATGTGCAATACGAGAGCAATCAAGCCCTGGGTGATAAGAGCAGGTTTGGGTAAACACACCATTAGCAGGACAATGCCTGTCTGTGTGGGCTTCCCAGCCACTCACGCACCTTATTGCTCAACACAGTAGAACACAAAGTGCAAATGACCCATCTACTGTCAAACCGGCGCTAAAGTCGGAAGGACAGGGGGGGGGGGGGGTGGTTAAGAGAGGCACAAGCCCAGCACCGGCCGAGCGGAAGCCTCACGCCTGCCACGGCCGCTCCAGGAGGAAGCGAGCTTAACTCAGCTTTACTCCCTTCATCAAGCTTCCACTCACTGTAGCAAGCAGGAGTCAACAAGTCCTGACTGCTCCTTTATTCCTTCTGGTTGACAGGGTGGGATCTTGATGGTCTTCTCAGCTTTAAAAGCCCATAAAAAAATCATTCTTCAGTTACTTCTTGTAACATCATCTTATAATGGTTTTTATCATAAGATTTTATCATCATTTTATGATGGACTAGTCCATTAGAGCAGATGTATTGTATGATGTAACCTTAGGCAGTGATGACTGCTTCATATCCACTGACTTGTCATGGCCCTTCCTCACAAACTGGCAGTTCTATTTATTATTTATTTATTATGGACAGTTGTCACAAAAGCTGTGCCAATGCTGTTCTCTTTGTTTGCAGTGTTATCTTGTCATAAGTGCCATTTTAATTAAGCAGTGCATTCTTAAAGTAAACAGGGATAACTAAAACTTGTCCCATTACATGGAAAGTGCCACATCTTTTTTTTCTCATTAATCGCACTTTAACCAGAGCATTATGATTCAAAAATAGTATTTTGCAAGACTTCTTAACACTGATAGAAGACTTAATAGGCTCCTTTTGCTGATAACTGATAGGTTACGGGTAGTCACCATTACTTAAACCAGACAGAAAAACACTCCTCTGACTCTGAGCCTGCAGATTTTTACATACCCTCAACATATAAGTTCTGAACCAACCTCCCAAACACACACATGCACACACATGCACACACACACACACACACACACACACACACACACACACACACACACACACACTGTTTGGCTCTGGCTACAGTAGTCAGTAGTAAAGTCAGTCTCTCTTTCTCTTCTCCCATTATACACACCCAGTTTTTTAGCAGAGAAAAAAATCACCAAAGCTGACCCTCTCACCCCTCTTCTTTTCTCCCCCTGGGACCACACAGGCTCTGGACCACATCAGAGCTTTGTGGTGGTGATGTGTTCATTTACACTCAGTGTGTAAAGTGTGGAGAGGGCCTTGTTTGCCTCTGTGCACCAAGGCTTTATGGGAGCCAGACACAGTAGGCCTGGAATAGCACACATACACATCATCCTAGACCAGGCCACAGACGCCAGCTTCCACTGGACTAGACCCACACACACACATATACACACACACACACACACACACACACACAGACCATACAGCACGAGCTGGTCATATTCCATAGGACTCCTCATTGAATGAATAAAAAAAACATATTTTATTCCACTGAGTTTCAGTAGTGGCGTGAATTTTACCAGGCAAAAGGAAACACATGCACTCACAGCTTCTAAACGAGAGCCTTTCCTAAATCTAATGATCCACACCTTCATGCCATGCTGCTGTACCGAAGGCCAAAGCACAACACTCACCATCTTTGCAGTGACCTTTGCACCTGTCTACCAGCACAAACCACTCCGTGCATGTACTATGAGCCAGCATCTCTACTTGCTCCCTTGTCCTACAGAGTAAGAGAGGAGGACTTCAAACCGATCACTTGCAGCATAAAAGATCAGAGCACGGTGCTGTTTTCTTAGTCGTATGCAGTATGGTGGCACGGCAGGCTCCCGTTCATACATAAATACATATGAGAATACAAAACCATGAAACTAAACACCCACTCATTAAACAGGCCAGACTGTGAACTATCTATTTTTCAACACACCCAGCAGTTCAGAAATAATAAAACCCTTCGGGTGGGATGACTCCGTGAATAGCTACTCTGGATTATTTTGTGTGTGTGTGTGTGTGTGTGTGTGTGTCTGCGCGCGCGCTTGTCTGCCTGTCAGTTAAAACATAATTTGAGCACGAGTACATCTTAAAAATAACTATGTGCAGGTCAGAAATTATAAGTGCTCAAAACCAACAATGTATATTTTATGCAGCCAGAAATGGGTTTTTAAAATTGCCTTGAAAAATAAAAAACATCAAATGGAGCACTAAAAATAATCACAGTGCATGGTGGAGGTGCATGAACGTCAAAACAAAAACATCTTTCTCGAAGGTCAACCTGACCTGGTGTGCTCAGGGAGAGGCAATGACCATTACAGACATCACACACAGCTGGCCCAAACCACAACAGTAATGACTGATGTCCGTTTACATGTAGTACTTACCATAACAAAACGAAACAAAACCAAATACAAAACAAAAACTGAGCAGGAGTAAAAAAAAGAAAAAAGAAAAAAGCAGTTGGGTGATGAAGGAACTGTTGGCACCATGGCATGGCAAACCTTTTGTGCCCTTCTAAAATATCAATGTCTGATCCAGTGTCTGATGAGTGTACCACCTCAGTAGGGGGCAGTAGATGTGTGTTTATGCAGTAAACATACCTAATCAATTACTAACCCTGAGCAACTCTTGCTTTACATGGGCTTGTCAAATAACCTGTTCTGAAACCGAACAATCCTGAATCCTGTTTTATAGAACACGGCTCTTCACTCATATACAATCAATTTCAGGACATTACAGGAACGGTAAACTGCAGACGTGCTGACCAGAGGGGGGTGGGGGGACTGACATAATGGTGTAGCTCACAGGAAGATCACATGCTTCGTTCCCCAGTTCAGCCCCATCAGACGGCTGTCTCATGCACACACACCCCACCATCTGATTACCGTGCAGCTCTCTGCATGATGCGCATACAGAAAACATTACAGCTGTAATCTGTGGGACACTACATTAATGCAGATTACACACTATCAATTGAAACTGCCTTTTATTTACATGCCTGCAGATATGGAGTGGATAGATTTCCCCACCCAAAGATCCTCAGCTGGTGTGGCTTCCTGGCACATAAAAACAAATAGGACATGTGAGAATGTAGCTGACAGCTTCTGTATGTCCTGAGGCAAGAGAGCGTGTGTCTGAAACTAAAACCTCCCTTTCTTCACTGTGGTTGTCCCACAGTGAGAAAATTCGTTTTCAACATTTAGACCGCACAATTATCCCTCACCACCTCACAAGCTGCATTTATGCCTGTCTGTCACGGGTCTTAGTGAGGATATCATTTAAACACGATGACACATCCACACCCATCCGCAGGAGAGTATCCGACACACAAACCCACGTCCCGTGCAGACATGCTCAACTCGCCTGCGCGGAGCGCACACACAGGGCTCGTGCGGCCGCACGTGCGCACACACACTTACCCACCTGAGTGTCCTCCCACCCGGCACTTTGACACTTGGAGGCTAATCATATAATCTTGCCTAATTATAATAATAAGTCATCTCATTCAGCAATAATGGTAGTTCTGCAACCTGCTGTTTAAGCTGCAGTCTGCATTTGAGACCACTCAGTCAAGGCTCATCTCATCCTGATCAAAAGATCTGAGCTAGGAAGGCCAGGATCCAGGAGCGCATTCCGACATAACGCGTACCGCACGCAGTCTGAGCGGGAAAAGCTCATTATCGGCTCCTCTGACGGATGCCTGAGACGAACGAGCTGCGTCGCTCTGCAGTTTCATTAGTCACGACTCCGCTCACCAGCTTTCAGCGCGTTAGTAATGCGTGTGGAGGTGCGCATCCGATAATGGTACCTGAGGAATGAACGTGATGTGAGACACACCCCCTCTAATTGGGCTCTGGCCCCATTCTTTACTGAATCAGCAGGAGGAAGAGGCGCTGGATCCCCTGAGCCCTGTGGAATGTGATGTTGCAACTTTGTGAGACAAGTAGTCACCCACAAAAACAGTCAGGTGTACACAACACACACTCATACACACTCAACACAGACAACACAACATATACATATATACATACACAAACACACACACACACACACACCACACAACACAACACACACATACACACAAACACAGCACTTACAGTTTGTTGACACACAAATATTCAGCTAACAAGGGCCGAGACAGAATGGTGGAACAGTGCCAAATTGGATCAGTCGCTAGCGTGTGAGTCAGAGCATATCTGACTTGGGCTGAAGGAGGAAGAGAGGCATTACAGTACCTGTGAGTAAATATGTACTGAAAAAACAAACATTCTGTGAAAGATAGGAAATCATACTCTTTATATTTAAATACGTCCAAAAGCCTGATCATGTTTACAAATATCACTTGGATTGTTTACCTAACATACATGATTACCTTTAAAACATGCCCACAACCAGAATCTGGATATCATCTTTTAAATAACTGAAAAAAATGCACTTGAAGAAAAAGTGGCAACTGTGTAAGGGTTCCTGGTTACAGCAGAGAGCTTCAAGTAAATTATGCACTGACGTATATGCGTTAAAACACCTCTCCCTCCTAAAAGAGAAGAATGCCACCTAGTGGCAGATTAAATTAGTTAGCTCTAAGCAAATTAGAGAAATATATCAGAACATTTCATAATCACATTATAATAACCATGGGTCAAATAATCTCATCACAAATGTTATCTCATAAATCAGTATAGCCTCTGGCATCTGACTCTAAAATAAACAAACAAATAAATAAATAAATAAATAACTTTCCCTATAAATAACATCTTGTGACATGTGGGGTCAGAATGGTAAACGCAAAAAAACCTTTAGCGAAAACCATTAGTGGTAACAGTGTATCCTTAGTCCCACATCCAGATTAGCAATTATGGTGGTTAGATTAAGGGTCTGAGAAACGCACAGTCATCATCAGCAAGAAGTTACCCTGTACATGTTGTTCCATCATTCCCACAGACACAGTCATGATTTGGATGGACACTCATTATTTTCATGTCTAACAGCAATTTTCTTTTGGTGGACAATGAATATGAAGATTATGCTGAAAGACAGATTATACGAAAAGATAAGATGCTCATGGAGAGTGAGTCAATTGCTGCAGGAAGGAGGCAATCCTAGAAAAAAAAGCCTTTCATGTATAAAACAATCCTTATCTACTGTATCAAGAGCATTATCACTTCAGAAAAAAATACATTTGATTTAATTCTCTATATGCAGCATGTTGAACAAATAAAATTCTGAAAATACTTATTTACATGGACATATGAAGATATATTTTTTTATTAATAAAAATATCAGGTCTATCACAGCTGTTTAAATTCTCAGATAAAAAAGAAAGAAAAAAGGTGAAAAATTCATACAACATGGACACAAAATAAATGGATGCCACTGTTCATGTACGTAATTCCAGAATATTATGTGTAACTGCACTGAAAAAACGGATACAAACTCTTCAAACACAGGTGGAAAGAACACTGCCTACAAGTTTTAGTTAGTTAAACATTCTTCACATTTGTTGCTTTTTTAAAATGTTATAGGAAATAAAACTGAAAATCTCTTGTAACATAATGTCAACTAGTCTTTCCACATTTGGTTTAAATCAGTGATTTTCAAAAAAGTAATTCAATACAAACTTAATACAAACATAATACAAATATAAAAAAATGAATCCCAGGTATGATCACAATTTTTGGTCGGTCTTGGTTGGTGACTTGTATGTGTGAAACAGATACTGGATGTTTTTTTCTTTCTGTTTGAAAAAGAAAGAAAAAAACCCAAAAAGCAAGAAAAATCAGAGTTTTGTCATTGGTATGTGAAGGTTGTTCCAGGGACCCATCCACAGCTCCTCCTCGTCTGACAGCGTATGGTCACTTGGAGACTCTAAAGTTTCTTTGTTATCCTCATTGTCCACAGATGATTCTAGCACTTGCCCTCGGTCTTTGTCCAGTTGGGCTTTAATAATATTGGATTTTGGCCCTAAACTAGACCCAAAGGACCCACTAGAGGATCTAGTGTTGAGGTTGCTGTCAGCCACAGATGAAAGGATACCTATGCTAGGCCCATTATCCGCTATACTATTTAAAGGTATATTCTCCTCATGTGTAATTCCTAGTTTGTCTAATTTCTTAAACTGTTTGCCTAGTCGACCAGGTGAGCCAAGTTTTAGGTTATTAGGATAAAGCGGTCTCCGAGTTCTAATGATAGTCCCATTCTGTGACACATACATGGAGCCATTGATGGTGCTGTGGCTGTTGATGAGAGGCAGGTGACTCCGCTGGACATCTGAACCACTGTCTTCTCCTGTAGTTGTTGACTCACCTTCACTCTCCACAACTAACTTGATCCGCTTTTTTCTGCCAGCCTGAGAGAGAGCAGAGAGAGGCACAAAGTCAGATCTTAAACAGCCATATACTGGACATTGGAGTTAACAACTGTGTATAAAAAACAAAACCAAAAACCTGACCTTGACCTTAAAAGAATTATATCCTAAAAGATTAAAGTAACAGAACATGATCAGCATTTATGGCCTCCAGTTTATACAAAAGAAAGTAAAGATGATGAAGGACTGTTGAAAGGAAATGTTTAAAAATTCACCCAGGAGCAGACAGAGATTAAAGTGTCCTAGTCTCTGTGCTCATGCAGTAGTGGCAATAGTTCAGTGAGAGGCACACCAAAAATGTGGGAAAAAACAGAGAGGCTGGAACAGAAGAAAGGAAATGCACTGCACTTCAGAGCTGAAGTAGATTAAATTCAGTCTTACTTTAGATCTTGCATTCCCCCTCTCTTTCTCTCCTTAGAAAGCTGTGGAACTTCCTGATTCTGACTGTCCCTCTGAATTTTCTTCATTTCCTCCACTTCCAGAGTCACTGCCAGATGTTATAGCATCTTCATCCACCTCAGTGATGGGAGACAGGCCCCCAAATGCCTCATCTGAGCTCTCTGTTACACTGCTTTCTGTGCCATAAGGAGTGCCCGTATATGAGTTTGAATCTTCTTTGCTTCCAGATGCCACCCCATCACTCAGCTCACTTGAAGACTCCCTGCTCTCTTCTGTAGCCTCCTCATCATCTTTGTCATCTTGTTCCTCTCCTGAGTCCTCCTCACTCTCTTCCTCTATAATGTCTTGAGAGGAACGTGTGAGAATTGATTTGAGGGAACCTTTACTTCCTGAAGATCTAGAACTAGTGCTGCTTCTCTCACTACCACTCACAGATGCAGCATCTGATCCTTCGGTATCTGATGCAGCAGATCTGCTATGTCCTGAGGTAGACATTGTCTTAGATCCACTCTGCACTGATTTTCCAGATTCTGCATCACTGCTACCAATGCTTCCGGACTTTACAGAAGATTGAGCTGATGATGCTTGGGAGTCCAAAGACCTGATACTGGAAGTCCTGGTACTCCCTGAGGCACCAGCACTGGATCTAGCAGTACCTGAAACACTACCACTTGCACTGCTCCTTGTGCTTGATCTCTCTGAAGATACTTTACTGGCCTCAGTGTGTGAAGATTTCATGGATGAACGAGCAGAGGAGATCTCTGACCCAGACCCTGAAGCTTCAGATTCTTTGGATTCTGAACTTCCTTCTTCTTCCTCGTCGGATTCTTCTTCAGTTCCTGATTTTTCTGTTGCAGATGTCTTCTCAGATTTGGAATCTTTCTCTGTTTTGGAGGATTTTTCTGACTCTGACTCTTCCTCTGACTCTGACCCCTCTACTGAGCCTGACTCCTTCTCAGTCCCTGACTCTTTTTCTGAATCTGAATCTTTTTCAGTTCCAGATTTCTCTGTCGCTGACTTAGACTTGCTTTCTTCATCAGACTCCTCTGGTTCCTCTGGCTCTGACTCGGAGTCAACGGTGCTCTCGTTGGCATCATCTCTTTCCAAATCCACTTTTAGGTAGTCCTTGTCTGCGGTGCTGCTCCCCACTGATGACTCATCCTCATCTGATTCCTTCTTTTTCCTGCTTTCTGCTTCAGAGCCACTGTACTCAGGTTCACTGACACTGATAGACACTTTGGATTTCTTCTCCTCTTTCTCTGATTCGGCTGCAGACTCGTCCTTTTCACTGGCAGAGCTCTGACTCATGCTGCCCTGGGACTTCTTCCTGATTTGCACCTTTCTACCCATATCGATTTGTTTCATGCCTTTTCCAAGTTGAGCCTTTCCTGAGGGCTCACCACCATCAATGGAACCAGTTGGACTTTGTCCCTCTGTCAGGCTCTCTTGACTGCCAATACGACGTGCAGATGTCAGCTTGGCATAGTCTTTGTCCTTTCTCCTTTTCCCAAACATCAGTGGAAAGATCTTGGCCTTTTTCCAAGGTGATGTGTGAACCTTGTCTATTTTTTTCCCTGCAGCAAGCAGCCTGCTGAGCTTCATGACTGTTTTCAGCTTCTTTGAAGCTGTGGACTCCTCTGGTTCAGCTGGTGCTTCTGGCTCTGCTACACCAACCACATCCTCAGCAGGAGCCTCTGGCTCTGCTGGACCAATATCATCTTCTGGAGGAAGGTCCCTGAATCCCACGTGCTTTCCGCGCCCACGCCCACGCCCTGGCCCACCTCTCCCTCTGCCCACAGCCTGTAGTGAGATTATTTCCTATTAAAACTATCATGGCATTATCACAATCATATGCTCATTCCAAGCTGATACTAAACAAGCAAACTTTTTTTTAAAAGATAATACACTTAGAGCTTTACATTCAATTGATTCTGCATTAAACTTTTGTCCCTACTTTTTGATTTACCAGTATTGTGTAATATTACCTCTGGTCCATAGGGGTTGTAGTAATAGCCATCATCCTCCACAACGGCCTCTCCATACTCATCATACATGGGAGATATCAACCTCCTACGGCTTCCATATGAAGGATATGGATCATACCTTTAGGAAGAAATATCAGAGTATAAAATTTTCAAAATCAAATTTGCATGCCCATGTAAATAAACTGTACATATATAAAATTCTATCTATCTATCTATCTATCTATCTATCTATCTATCTATCTATCTATCTATCTATCTATCTATCTATCTAT
>JAOXYF010000009.1:7792272-7803493 GCA_028565775.1 Sternarchorhynchus goeldii
CCCCCCCCCCCCCCCCCCCCCCCCCCCCCCCCGCTGTAGGTGGACACAGAGAGCTTGTCATCCACAGGCAGCCAGAGAGATTGATTGTGTTCTTGCCGGAGCTGAAGGCAGCCGGCTGGTGGCAGGGCACACTTTTCCTGTCATGCAGCCCACTGCCTATTATCTCTATTGTTTGGGCTCAGTGCACTTCTTGACTCCTTTGATTTTCTAAAGGGCAAAAACATCCGCAAAACTGTACCGAACCAGGGCGACCTCAGGCGGTCTGACGGCAGTGACAGCTCTTTAGAGGGGGTTATTGAGTGCGCCGGCGGCGCGGCTGAGGGAGATTACGATGAGGAAGATGAATAAGCGCGTGGCGAACGAAGAGCCTCGTTGATGCTTTTGTCCACCCCTCAATGAGGAGCTGAGAGGGAACGCATGTACACAAAGATGAGAGATTCAGCAGCAGAGCAAGAGTGGAGAAAACAGTCACAATGCTTGCAGCACCTTCTTTTGACATAATGGCATAATAATGCTTCTCCCTGATCATTAATTGTTAAGTAAATTCATGCCTGTTTTTATGGTCAACTAGTCATAACCTCTAATGTCATCTTATAAAGCCCTACAGAATCAAACCATCATCAACACTGGGTTCTATAAAACTTATATAAAACCTCTTTTAGAAATCTAAAACTAGATGTCTGATTTACAGTATTGTTTTATGAATGAAACAAGTTTTAACTCACAAACTATACATAAATATACATTGAAAGTCAAACGTATGAGCCCCCAAGGAGCTCCTTAAATTCCTTGCAGTGTTAATATCAATCATAAAACTTTACAGAGTAAAACATTCATCATTGTAAAGGCCACCATTTGGTACCATTTGGATAAAAAAAAAAAAAGTCTGCTGTGTAACAAATGTATTAAAAATTAGAGTGGTCAAAATGATTGGCCCCATGTGAAAAAGTATCAAATTGAAAGCATTAGCTTTCAAACCACATCTGAACCCCATAGGACTTGATTGGCACAATCAATTAGCACTGAAGTCTACTAAATGCAGTACTGGCACTTAAAGGACAGATTGAGAGGCACCACTCTTACATTTTTTGTAAGACAATTTCATCACACCAAAAAGCAAAGAAATAAGTATTAACCTCAGAAATAAAGTGGAGGAAGTCCATCTTAAGGGAAACAGCTATACTGTTTCCAGCTATACTGTTATAGTGTCATTTTCCAGCATTTCAGTGTCCAGAACAGCTGCACATTGCATCTATGCAAAGTATAAAGAGGCATATTTTGTTGGAAACAAACCTGGACATGGTCACAAGTGCAAGATATCAAAGACGTTAGAGAGGATCATCAGATAAGTACGCAAGAACCCCCGGATCTTTGCAAAGATGACTGTTGCATCTTCAGGACTTGAAGTTACAAGAAAGACTGTTGTGAAGGTTCTTCATCATGGTGGGCTTTGAGGTCATCGCCCAAGGAAAACCATTGCTCACACAGCAGCACATCAAAGCAAAACTGAAATTTGCCCATGGCTATTTGAAACCAGGGGATGAGTTTTGGAAGTGTGTCCTTTGGTATGATGAAACTAAACTAGTGCTGTTCGGGTGCATAAATGTAGCTTTTGTGTGGCAAAAGTAGGAAGGGGCCTTCAATCTTTAAAATCTTGCAGTTTAACATGATGGTGGGAGCATAATATTGTGAGGCTGGCACAGGAAATCTTATCTGGGTTCATGGGGGTTATGAAAAAAGAAGATTATGTTGACATTTTGAAGAATAATGTGAAGAAATGTGCTGCCAGATTGGCTTTAGATCACCATTAGGTCTTTCAGCAAAACAATGACCCAAAGTTGGTCCAAAACTTTTTCAAGAACACCTAGAGTTCATAAAGATCCTAGTGTGCTCCTCTCAAAGCTCAGGTCTCAATCCTATTAACAATCTATGGCAGAAGCTCAAGGTTAAGGTCCATGTTTGAAATTCATGTAATTTGGATGAACTGGGGCAATTTACCATTGAGGAATAGACTAAGATCCTTTAAGAGACATGTAGCAACCAAGTTACAATATTGAATATTAATTATCAGAAGGGTAATAATTTTTGCCTTGTCATTATTGGTTTTTTTATGGTTTCAGCTCAAGGCATAAGAAAAGTTTGTCAAACTTTTGATTGAGTCAAAACTTTCAAAGCACTAGCGACATTAGCAAGACAATATGTGCTAGTCCTGTTAGCTAATTGTTTCACAACAGGGGAGTGGGCTACTAGGTGACTGGTTTGCCTTACAAAAAGGTTTTTAGCTTTGGCCAAATTAGTGTCTGCTACTTTGAATTTGGGTTGGGGTTACCGGAGTCTGACTCCTCTCCTGAAGAGAGGTTTCTATTCAGGTCCTTTTATTCATACACCAGCTATGTTAATAACTCACTTTGGGGGCTCTCTGTCCTTGTCTTATGATCCCTGTCTGTGTGGTTATGGGGGTTGCTTCCAGATTTGTCCATTAGACTTTCATTAGATAAACACTCCAGAATCACTTCAAGTTTCTTCCTGTGCTTCAGATTCTGAAGACATTGTAGGAGGCATGATCAAAGTGCCTCCTACATTCTCCTTCCTTACAAGTTCCTTCTTTTACCCTCCAGATTAGCTTCTCCTCTCTGGAATTCTCTTCATCCGCATACCCATGAGTCTATTTCTCTCTTCACATTCAAGACAAATCACAAAACTCATCTCTTCCCATCTTATAACTTACCACCAACCTAATTTTACCCTCTCACTACAACTCCCTGATTCTATTGCCTACGTTGTGTTTCCAGATGAGTTAAACAACTTTTTTGTTGTTATGAATACCAATAGCATAGGAAAGCCCAAAGAAACCACAGTTAAATCACCAGGGATATTAAAATTGATTAAACAGATTTTCTGTTAATTAGTTTGTTTCAGTGAAACATGCCAAATGTCATCTACAGTGGATCCTTGGAGGCATCATTCACAAATGAGAAGAGCACAGAGGCAGGCTAACAGAATGAGGGCTTGGAGATGCGCATCATTGTACCTTATATGCACTACTTCTGTACATGTGGAGCTTCACTCTCCATATACCACCATATGGCTTTATTCCATTTGCTTTCCATTACAAACACACCAGAGCATGACACAGCAGTGTAGAAGTACCATCTACCAGCATAGCAATGTTAAAATTCACAATTAGTAGCAAAGTTAAAGAGGATAAATTAGAGGACAATCTACTGAAAGACGTGAAGACAGAATAAAAATTGTAAATGACCAAGTGCAGTCGGAAGAAAAGGGAAAGAAATTAAATGCACAGGGAGAAAATGAAGTATACAAGAGAATGTGAGTAGGAACAGGAGGACTGTCAGAATACGGGACAGACATGCATTCTTATGAACAATGAAAAATAAATGGAGTGTAAGTCTATTAATCTTTCACTTGGAGATAAATGATCCAGTTATCTGTGTTAGGGTAGATGTGAGCTGTATATAACAGTATGAGTGTTAATAAGCACAATAAAATGTGTAACAGTGAAAAGTGACAAAACATGATACCTTAAAGTACATCACATTAACAGGTATCTAATGGCTTATCTCAACAGGAGCTAACAGAGTTGCAGGATTCAAAACCTCAAAGAAACCAAACGTCATTCTACGTTCACTTAAAATGTTCTTGGGTACCTATTTTGCAAATAGCCACACACACACACACACACAAATACACACACACACACTCACCAATAAACTGTCTCTCTCCTGCACACACTCCAATATGCGCACACACACACACACACACACACACACACACACACACATACACACATATGCTCATTGCTGGAACTTGTTGTTATTCATTTGCAGCTAAGGGAATTTGCTCTAGCTATTTTCCTTGACCAAATATATCATAAAAGAAAAATCCTATGGCTCCTATCTTTTTGAGTTTACAGTTGCATTTATTATCATTACATTAAATCAACACTTTTTACCTGAGGGAGAGGCAGTTATGTCTCTGCTGAAAACTTAACAAAAAACATTTCATTACAAATTTAAGTGGCTCTTTAACTTGTTGAACGGATCTTAACACACTAATAGCTACGTGTGTCCAGTGATCACAGCACTGCAGACACATTGGCCATAAAAGGGAGAAAAGAAAAACAAATTTAACTCAGTCCTACTTCCATACCACACGCAGAAGTGCTGAGAGAGCCATAAAAGTCCTTTACACAAGAACATCTCATTTCTTTTCTAAATGACAGATAAGGTCCACTGCTAGAAGGTTAAAACCCATCCTGAATCCTAGGAGCTTTCAGTGTGTTTTGTTGTATGGATTCTGTCTGGCATTACTGATGCTCCCATTGGCAGGGATTTCTCTAGTCATTTTTTCAGTCAGACCAATCAGCTTGCTCTGACAAGTACACAGATAATTCTGTTGATAACAACAACTTAATGCCAGCAGGGTTGGGAAATCAAATCTTTAATCATAGCACTGGCAAAGCACTTGTTATTAATATTATGCTGATATGGTTTGCTGTTAGAGGAAAGGGTGTTCTACGGTTGAGTGGAACAACCAAATATCTTATTTTTTATAAGATGGTCTGAATCAGGCTAAATAAATGCTCCTGTGGAATTCAGCCCTGACCCCAATATAAACTTTACATGGGCATACTACAGCACACACTATACCAAGATGGTGCTGATACAGAAGTGACATACAACATGAATACCAAGTGCATTTATCACACTAAACACACAATCACACCCACACACACATGTACACACACCTACACATGTCCTATACACACCACTACACACATACACACACACACACACACATTTTTAAAGGACAAAAGGTAAGAATAAAGACTCACGTTTTGCTGTCTCCCAGCTCCTCGTAGAGATTGGCTGGAGCTGCAGCAGGTGACTTGCCGACAGGAAGTGCCTTCTGGATACGGGCAGTTTTGGCACACTCAGCCTGTCTCCTACAAATCACGGTAATAACCTCTATGACTTTTAACAGGCCGCCCACAGGCATAACACAAAGTCTTGTTCTCACCGCATGATATATGAGCCTACTAACCAGAGACCAAATCAAATTCCTGTAGGTCACATTTTCTACATGGCTTATTCAAACTGGAGATTTTTGCCCATTATTCAGAACCTTCCGCACAGAACCGGGGTGGGGTCTGAGACGGGCTGGGCCGGGTTGATTATGAGCAAAGTGAGCCTTTTGTACTTTATGATTGTGATGAAATCTGAGAGCAAGCCATTTCTGTTCTTTTTTTCAAAAGAATCTATAACTGCATGAGAATAGATGGTGCGGATGTGGATATTCTTTATTCATCACTGCTGTTCAACCTTTTGATTTGTGTGTTCACATTTAGAGGGCTAAGTTGAATAATGAGGATGTGGGAGTTTTCAGAGAATAATTAATGAAATGGATGAATAGCACTTACTCTTTGAATCTGACGAAGGGGTCCACACATATCCACAATGGGGTAGGAGAGAAAAAGCAGAGAAAAATGAAAAGGGACAAGTGCAATTGTTAGATAATTAGCCCGGCAGTATTACCTTATCAAAACATGACACGAAGACTAAATTAAACAGGAGGACTTCACAGGCTTCTCTGTGGTTGTTCAGAGTTTCTGGGTTTTAATAATAATGTGGACCTTCTTTCATGTGGCTTGAGATGAAGCAGGTTGTAGAGCGTCCCGTCCACCCCCCCACCCCCTCCACACACACGCACACACACACACACAGATAAGAGTTCAGCATGGAGAATAACCCACACTTATCACCCATCTCTCCCTACTGCACTGCTGAGAGACAAATAAGCTCTGGGTAGTGCTCTCTCTCCCTTTGCGCTCTCTCACTTTCTATCTCTCTATCTTTCTACAGCCTCGTTCCCTCAGGCCACTTCTCCTCCCTTCCAAAACGTTTTCCCTCCCTCTGCCGCTCTGCTGTGCTCTCCACCTCCCCTGTGTATAGGCTGTATGGCCTCCCCCCTGTTGCTGACCCCAGGCTTCATGCTTGCTATTAGCAAGCCACACAGTATCTCTCTCCCGACTCACCACGGAACATTATTTATTTAACTAGAAAGCAATTACCCAGAAGACAAGAGATCCACACAGTGTACTAGAGTGATAGAGACACCGTGCTGTTTCTGAAGCAAATATCTAAAATAACTTAGCTACAGCTGACAAAAGTGAGGGTGCATCGTTTAGACAGATGAATGCTTTTCTTTATATTTATCCTATCTCTATGAACAGGTTGAGAAATTGGCATATTCATCATCATAATGATCATGAGCAGCAGGGTTATCAGATGAAACCAGCCATAAAAATATCTTTAAAGCCCAACAGAGCACCTGTCCAGGGCAGCCATGCATGGCCCTTTTGTTTAGACTTTGTTTGCCCTGTGTGTGCAATCAATAGGCCGTCTTTGACAGAGTTTCAACACTGGTCAATGACGTATCTTCCCTCTATATGATCTGAATGGGTCTGTGTTCATATTTTGCAGCACTGCACCTGACATTTTAATTCCACTTTCAGGTAACTCCCAGAACACGACCGGTCCTTGTTTTTATTATTGCCTCTATTTGATTATTTTTTCCCCTTTACAGCCTCTTAAGGACTTTTTTCTTGCTGTTATCGTCCTCTGCTTGGTCATTATGGGGTCTGAATGCAAACTTCTGTAAAGCTCCTTTGTGAATATGTCTATTGCTAAAGGTGAGACACAAATAAAATGAACTGGATAGAACAGTATCTGCTCTGTGGTGCCCTACCCTGCCTGTTCACATCTATTTATACATGCCTGTTAATGCCAGTCTGAAGTTTAGATCAAGGTGTCTGTGTGTGTTTCCTGAGTGACTAAGTACCTGCACTATGTTGACACAATAGCTAATGACAGATGCAGTGACATGTGTGATAGTCGCTTCTCCTCATGTTTCTCTTTCCCTCTCTCTCTCTCTCTCTCTCTCTTTCACACCCTCTATCTCAGTGCAGAGAGGTTCTAAGGCAGGGTGAGAGAGACAGAGAGAGAGAGAGAGAGAGAGAGAGAGAGAGAGAGAGAGAGAGAGAGAGAGGTACTTGCTGGATTCTTTTGAGGCTGGCTGAGGTGTTACGGAACCGGGTGACAAGCAGAGAGAATGTGGCGGATCTGTCACAAATGGCAGTAATTATTCTGCTTTCACACACTGCCGGTTGGGGGATTAGCCTGCTGGCATGGCTAATTACAGAGAAAGACCCAGCTTAATACCTGGCACACAACCCCACCATTCCCTCCCTCTACCAACATCCATCACCTCTTTCTAGTAAAAGCATCCTTGACTCCAAGAACCACAAACCAATCCAGTTCTAGTACCCCAACTCCAGTCCCTCAGGCAGCCTTGCTGACTGCACACCATTGTAGTCCTACTACTTTACCTGGTGGTGTTGAAGCTAGTACTCACTGTTTGTAAGTCACCATGACGATGAGGATGGCAGGGATGCAGCAGAGGATGATGATGATGGCGAGGGCGAGCAGTGCCCCCTCCGTGTAACCCACAGCCTGTGCAGCCTTCTTCACTGTGGCCACGATGTCAGGTGAGCGGATCTCCAGAATCCTGCCCCCCTCACCCAGATACGGTTGAAACTCTTTATTAATGTCCAGAATCTTGCCATCCAGAAACCTGGTAAACACACGCAAATCATTAGTAATGTTGATGCAGAAAATGAGACTCAAATTCAGTTGTTTAGATTCACAAAATGAAAACAAAACAGTAAGAAAATACCTTTATTTTTAGACTGATGTAGTGCCATTCACACATTTAATATTCAACTGAAATAGCTTTACCATTCAATTTATTCTGAATTTTAAAATGAAATGTTCATGTTAAATAAACTGTAAATGAGCAACCAATGGATAATGTATACATTAAAGAAAGAGCAGTTAATGCATGAACTGCCCTTATTTAGAGAGGACAAAAGGCAGTAACATCAAGCACATCAGAATTGATTGATCCACATATCAACCTGCAGAATTTCTTCAGAATTTTCTTTTAAATTGCTTTTTTCTAGTGATGCTGAAGCTCGGCTATATATGAGGTTTGATGTTCGTGATCTTGGTCATTATGCTTTAAGGGACATACAGAATAGGAATATACAGAATTTATAACAATTAAATAATATCTTAAGGCATCATATACACATGCATGATACAAATATAGTCAAGTATGCTTCGAACATGTAGGGTTTTATATATCAGTAGACAGACTTACAGAAACACAGACAGACAGATATTCAAATTTGTTTCCAAAGGAACAGGACTGTTTGGACTGAGGTCCTTCAGGTGAAGTACTTTGCTTGCTTGCATAGCTGACAAAGGAGCTCTGTCGTATTTTTCTTTGAAAACCTTGGGCACGTCACTACAATAACTACATCTGCAGCTTTTACTACAGTTACTACATTGCACTTACTCACATAGCTCAGCAATTGATGTGCACCTGTTAACATTGTACACTCTACCCTTAGTAAGAACGTGCATCGCTTGTCCTGGGGGCCTTTCAGCGAAGGACATGGAGGATATGCCCTTTTTCAAGCCCTTTGAATTTCACAGTTGAACAACAATGTTAAAAGCTCTACTGTCAAAAGAGCTTTTCAAACATTTCCAGATGAAACACTATCATCACAACCATTTTATCCTTCTGTTCCCTTTGGTAAATTATTCACGTTATTAGTAAATAAGTTTTTTTTATTACTTTTGTACGTGACCCCAATTGTGTATTTGCAAACTGATCAAAACTAAGCATACCATTTACTTCTAAAAATGTCTTCTGCACAAACGCAGTTATCAGAAACATTCTGTTTCAACCAAAACAGATACAATTAATTACAATTACATTACAACTAATAGCGTAATGTTGTTTATGTTCCTCTGTTCACTGCAGATAGGCTGGTTCTATAAGAGTTATATTTAGTGCTTACTTGAAGAGCTCTTGGCGAGATATGGCTCTGTTGGTGAGAGGGTCAATGGCGTACACCTGGAGGTCTGACTTGCTGTAGTCCTCCAATGAATATCCTTCTCCATGCCTCCTGGGCCCAATAGATTCCACAATCACTTTAGCACCAGGGATCTGGTCCTGTACATAGCGCTCCAGAATCCTGTAATGAGAAGACCAAAAGTTTAAATAGATACACAACCATAACACACCATGAAAACATCTACACCAGTATTCATGTTGATTAATTAGGCTGTTTATGCCAGTCAACTGAGGAAAAAGGCTAACAGCATCCCCAAAGCTACCACACTCCCTGTTCATTCCCTATCTGAACTGCTGCCATCTCACAAACTTTTCAGGAAAATATGATTATGAGAAATATCATACTATGAGTACGCACACACACACGCAAACACACAAAGGGCTATGACATAAGAGTTACCACTCAGAAATACAGAATCTACCTATTTATTTATATTTTTTTAATATTTTAATTATTAATATGTGTTAATATTGTAATAACAACAGCCCCCCAAAAAGAGATAAAGCAAAGTGCTTCAAAGGACTTAGACAAACAGACATCAAAAGGCTGGGCACATCTGATGTTTTTAGAACCTTTAAAAGTCCCCTGTTTAGCATATACGGAAATTTCTCAGACCATTAAAAATGCAGTGAAGGTGAGCACCTCATAAAACTGGCTGAGCGAATGCCAAGCTGTCATCAAGGCAAAGGTGGCTGCGTTTACAAATCTAAAGAATCTATCAAATCTGTTAAATAGTTTGGATTTGGTTAACACTGGTTTTTGTCTGTTTGCTTATTAATCGACAGGTAGCATGAAACATGAAACAAGAAAGCTGGTCAAAGGCTAACATTGTGTTTCCATTAAATGACATATACTGGTGCCAGTGGTATAGACAGGAGAACTGTTCACCAGTGAACAGTTTACAGAGCAAGGCATAAAACTACTGCTGAAATGCAAAATCCCACGATATCAACAAAGGAGCTGAATGATCCTGCACACATGTGGCAAACATTGCTTTGTCCCTGAACAGTCGATTCAACAGTTTGAAGAGCCTGGTTTGTCTCACTATTGAACCACTGCAAAACGTGGTTACAAAACAAGGATCGTTCCATTCTGGGCTGTAAGGGGATGTTGAATATCTTATTTTATATATGTCATGTTTTCAGTTCTGGTTTGCCAGTTATTGTGGCTATCCCCATGGATTGTTATTGTTGATGTGTGTGTTCACTTTTGTTTCTCTGGGGATTGTTTCGTTCCTGTTATACCATGTATTCTGGAACCATGTGTTATACCATGTATTCGGGAATCACTTTTTAATATGAACTTGGTTCCAAGGCTTCTCTTTATGGATTTGCCCTCAAAAATATTTCTTATCTCTGTGTGTCCAACACTCCGCTATATCTGTATTCTAAATGGACATATTCATTATTGTAATAAGGTCATCACAATTCAGACTTTTCCAAAAAATGAGTAATAATAAGGATGGAACACATTATATTCTAAAATAAATTCTTATCCTAAGTCAAGAACACAAATTATTTACATGGGTATTTTGTCTAGTGGAAAAACTTGAAGCCAGTGTCACAAATAAATAAACATAATTCAACAATCTATCAATGATATGTCTTGACAAAACAGATTCAACTTACATTCATAGTTGGGGGAAGCTCTAGACAACATGCAAATGGAGTACAATGAGTGTTTATTGGAGACGGTGTTTAGTAAGTGTTTAGTGGAGACGGTGTATAGTGAGTGTTTAGTGGAGACGGTGTTTAGTGAGTGCTCTCAGTCAGGCTGGACATCTACAACTCTTCATCTATAACAGTTCAGTTAAAGAACAATCACCTGACCAGTTGGTCTTTGTTCTCTTCCACTACGGTGGGCGGCACATTGGATACCACTACCTGCATGTCCAGTGCATTCACCACAGACACCTGAGAGACACACACAAAGAAAGAGAGAGAGGGGGGATGTTATGGAACTTCAGACTCACTTGTGTTGGGCAGATTTTTCTGGTAACAAGCTGCCATATGGTGTTCTATTGACCTTCAATTCTGCTCACAATTAAGAGCACAAAGACTGAACCCTTCTAAACCCTTCCCTCTATCACTGCTCCTACAGTGGTCTACACTGAAAGCAAATTAAGGCATGCAAGCCTTTGTCACACACACACACGCACACACACACACACACACACACACACACACACACACACACACACACACACACACACACACA
>JAOXYF010000009.1:7807953-7848514 GCA_028565775.1 Sternarchorhynchus goeldii
TATATATATACTCAACGTATCCTCTGCTATATCCACTGCAGCATTTGCTAAGACTTTACCTTTAACATGCACATTTGTGTCTTACAGTCTACTTGTTTTACTCTGCTGCCATGATGAGGTGATGTACATTAGCGAAAGGTAACTGAAGTGGAAGAATCAAATTGTGAGCATGAAACTCTCATTGTGTTTCTGCTCTTTCTTCTTCCAGAGAATTACTTCATTGTCCAGAGAATGACTGATCAACACGACCACGACAGAAACAAAATCAACTAATACGGAACATAAAGGGGTTATTTTCTCAAGAAGTTCAAAGAGAAAACTTTAAAAAAAAGGTCCCCCTTCCCATTTAATGGTCTGTGACCACATCAGACTCCGAAGTTAGTGGTCTCGTTTTGGTGAAACGTACCAGTGGACCCAATCAGGAGTGACCCTTCCTCTCAGAACAACACCAATCACAACCTCCTGGTGCATGGAGCAGCAAGCCAAAACAGGTCCTCCATGTACCACAAGACTAAATAGTCTTGTTCACATAAGTGCCCTCAGCCCAAAGCTCTCTGGGGAGAGCTTTTCATCGGCGCTACTTCCTGTAGTGTTATTACTAGTGCTCTGTAGTTCAATCATTCCCATTCAAGACGTTTTGTTGCGTCAAGTCTGCACCCGATACGGTCAACTACTAAAACAAAAAGTGATTGGGTGCAGTAGCACACAGAGCAGCAAAAGAAAACAGAGCAATCGCTGAGCTCTGGTGCCAGAGGCGCTAATGCAACGCCGCTTCATTCTGCGGCTGGGTCTCCTGCACAAAACCAGGAGCCACTCCAGGATGGTTCTCCTGTTCCTAGGGAGCTTCGGCTCACTTCACAGGGTCTTGCACAGACGCTCCACCATGCAAACACTCAGGAGGTGGAGCTTATGATGAGGTCTTTCTTTTTATGACAAAAGATCCAAGCCGATTCCCTAATGCTCGATCATTCAGAAGCGCCTAGACTGGACGTGTGCAGAGCTGAGGGCGGGCAGCGGGGGGCTGAAACCCACCGTGGATTCAATATTTTCATTTCCATTATTTCTGATTCATACTGAGATCTTATAGTTTTCATTACCATGACTAAAACGCAAGTGCGTGTGCGTGTGTGTGTGTGCTGCAGTGGCCCTCGCTCGCTCTACCTCACTCACCACAGCCACACACAGTTGCACGGCGACGTCCAGCTCAGCTGGGCTCGGCCAAAGCGCTTCTGATAAGCGACAGCACCCATCAGCGTTAAAATACAGAAAGAAAAAAAATGATCTCCATTCCCTGCACTCTCCCTGTACAGATGAGCTCAGAGCGGAAGCTGAAAGTACCTTGAGCTTGGAGACAGACCTTGATCCTTCAGTTGGGGGCTGCTATATGAAGATATTAATAGATTACTGAAATAACAGCACTCTTACTTAACTTAAAGAACACAGTTCTGTGTTAGAATGCGATGCCTGTGGGTAACAGTATCTTTAACACTACTCAACTCTGTTTCTGCTTCTTAGATCAAACACACACCCACCCACTCCACCCCCACATAATGCCTCCAACTATCCATAAGAGGATACAGATAGCAGAGTGCGTACAGACACACACACACACACACACACACACACACACACACACACACACACACACACACACACACACACACACACACACAAATACAAATATAAAAGAAATAGGAGAAGGCAATGTAGAAAGACCTCTCAGTAGGGGGGAGTGGTGAACCTATTTGTCACAGTTAGACTTAGAGGTGCACAGAATAAATATGTATACAAAGCCTGCTCAACCTCCAAGTAGCAGTACAAATGAGAAATATTCACTGTCAAACAGCTTTTTTCTTCCACTATGCCAAAAATACTACTGCCATGTGGGAAGACACTGGGGATCTTCCAGGGCAACAGTACAAATGAACACCTATAGATCAAATCAGATAAACACTCAGGTGCACTAACTCAAACCTACACACATACACATACACACATAGACAAACACTCGCACACACACCTACACACACACACACACACACACACACATGCATGCTTTGCAACAATTCTCCAGTCTGAACAATGCTATTCAGCAGAGTCATTCCCCTCTGTAGGACAACGAGCTCTTGAGTGGGATTTAAGTGCATTTTCAGCCTGCATGCAAGCAAAAAACCCCCACTCTGCCTAAATTGATTCAGAACATTAACACTGCATTATTAAGCGCCTGCTGTTATTTGCGGCAAAGTGTGCTTTAATATGTGTGTAGGTGGGTGCACACATCTAACTAATTGGCCTGTGACAATCTTAATCGGGTGATTCCAACCTTGTTCCGCTTTGATCCTTTTAAAGCACAGCAATAAAGTTTTAATAAAAGTGCTCAGCGGGAAGGGGCGTACGCCCCGTTGTGGAGCATGCACGTTGGTAAAGACAGGAGCGAGTGTGTGTTGCGGGTGGATTGGGTGGTACACACAGCAGCACAACCCCCTGCTGTCTTCCTGCAACAGCAATCAGATCAACCACACTGGTGCATGCATACACACACGCACACACACACGCACACACACGCACACACACACGCACACACACGCACACACACACACACACCCAGAACAATCTAGCAGCCCTTACTGAACTCCCTCAATTCAAAAGGTCACATGTGAGGTCACAGGTTTATTTCCTTATTGATTTATTGATTGATCTGCAGCAGCACTTACTTTTGGAAGGCACGCGCAAGTTGGCCAGGACGAGGGCCAAGGGGTCGGCCTGCACGCGCAGCTCGTAGCTTCTCACCGTCTCGTAGTCCAGCAGCTTGGTCGTGTAGATCATACCAGTGCGGTTGTCCACTCTGAACACACCTACAGACACAACCCACACTGATCAGAGAACAGCACACTGACCAAGAAACACGGCGGAACAGAAGCACAGCGGAACAGAAACACAGCGGGCAGAGGGAAGATCTTTTTTTTTCGCTAATGCTGAGAGTTGTTAAGATTCCTACAGTGAGTGTCGTGTAAGTCTCGAGGGTGTGCCAGAGCTAGCTGCTTCACATAAGAAAAGTCCATAGGGCTAATAAGCATGGTGACAATGAACAATACAGCCGCTGGAAACGAGACCGTCAGCCGGGGGACACGTGCTCTGAGCACACGCTCCCCATGGGGACAGAGCAAGGGCACACAGCTCCACAGACAGAGTCACCGCAGCTAATCAAGGACTCCGCATGGTGGCAACGCTAGCAACTGCTGCCTAAACACAATCCTCTGTTTTCAGCAAAACAAAGAAGGTTGCGTGTGTGGGTGTGTGTATACTGGGTACACTGGAGAGAAGGTGTAGTAGATGGTGGCTCAGAAGCAGAGCTCAGATGTTTGCTCAGATGTTTGCATCACTCACCTTTTTCATTGCCTCCAACAATGGAGTAGAAGACTGTGGTGTTGACGGCTGCTGCCAGGATCATTCCCACGGCCCGGCCCACCGGCGCATTCTCGCTCACTGGACTAAACCTGAGCGTGAAAATTACACAAATCAACATACCTTAATAGTATCTAAATATTCTTTCATTCACTCAAGCATCTCCTTCATGCCTCGTACACAGTACACCAAACTCCAGGCCTCCTTGGCATTTTTCAGCTCCGGCATTACATAAGGTTGCCAAAGAAAGGAAAAAGGCACAAACCCAGCGTGATTAACCTTCACTGAGTGCTCTTCAAGCCCTTCACACTAGCAGTACCTATAGTCTGAGATGAAAGGATCATATGCTTTCAGAGTCACACTAGGGGACACTGAGGTGATGCTGGGGTAATAAAGTGGGTGGGTGTAGATAAAACTCCCCTGTTTTAGAGTTCATGGGAATAGGCTTGGTGTACCTTGCATAGAAGGACACTTAGATGTTCAAGGAGCCAAGAACAGGAAGGGTAGGACATTCTGTCTTATTTAAAGACTACTCCGAAAGAAAAAAAAAACTCTGTTAAAACAATTCTTCCACAGCAATTTCACTCTGTACCGTACTGTCATCTGGTAATGATGCGGAAAATGCTCCTGTGCTTGTCCAGTTACGGCACTGACAGGCTCAGGCAGGCAGATACATTCAGAAGTGTGTGTGGAGGCGGGCGGGTTGGGTGGGGGGGAGACTAGTTTACCAGCAGTCGCCTTCCGCTCCAATGCACCCCAAAAATAAATAATTAAAAAGCACCCAAGTGAGGGAAGGGAGGCCAGCGCAACGACAGCTCCCAGCCCTCTTCTGGACCCACAGGAGTTGGATGCCGGTGAAGTTCTCCATCATTTATCACTGACACGAGAGAGCCTAGGCACTTCTACCCTCAGCCAAAAGTCAGAAGCATTTACATGAACTGCTAAAAGTGGATCAACTTCACCTCTGGTTACCATGGAAATGACCGAAGGCACAAATAGTCAGTGGAGAAGTAGGGAGGGGGAGCAAGAGGAAGTGCCCCGTCTCTGACACACTTCGCACTGCATGCTCACTGCTCCTTTCAGATGAGGCATGCTGAAAAAGAGCGACCGATTGACTGCCTCTCTGGTGTCTCTTATTTTGACACCAGCGCTACAGAGCTTAGAAAATAAGAATAAGGTTCAGGGAGAAGAGGAAAACAGAGGGAGAGATTTCAGGCTATAAACGTCGTCATTGCACTGAAGCAGAAGGAAGGCTGATGTCAACTCGCTTCATTTGCTCGCGCCTTCCACGCTGTATTCCCTTTATCTCGTAAAACTCTGCACACTTCAAGTGCCTTCTAGGGCCTTCAGCAGACCAAACCTTCATTGAAGTTTATTTCGTTATACATCCAGCCTCATGTTCTTCAGCTGTGTGTCATAGGAAACACAAGGGTCAGGGCTCCTTTAGATGTTGGGCCCCAGCTCCATCTGCCACAGGGATCAGTGCAGCACTTGCTATAATGGCAGGGAACCTCGATCACATACATTTAAACTCACTGCGGGCTGCTCTGGAGAGTAATTACTAATTAGCCTAAATGATATTAACTGCCACAAACAAGAGCTGTTACTGAAGCACATTTACACATGCTCTGATCTTCTCCATCAGGGACCACTAACGATGCAACATTATGAACACTTGTGAGTTCATATTAGAATCAGCACATCAGCATGTTGAGAGCTAAAAATAAAACATAATAAAATGTTCCCTTTCAGATAGTTTTGTTTATACAGATATCACAGTCTCTTTTATCACCAGGGCTTTTACAAATGAAGCTTATTAAAAAGAAATCAACAAAGAGTAGTCTAAAAGAGCAGACTTACATGCTCCTTCAAACCATTCACAAAGGGTTCAGGTCTTGTACTGAAAGACTCTAGTCTTCTTAGAAAATATGACATGTGGCTAGTTCCAAAAGCTTAAGAAATCTGACATTTTTCCTATACAGTATCAGACAAAAGTGAGTACCACTAACATTTTTGTAAATATTTTTTTCTATCTTTCCATGGGACAACACTGAAGATATGACACTTTGAAACAATGTAAAGTAGTCAGTGTACAGCTTCTATAAATTGCTGTGTAGATATAGACCCCAAACACACCTCCAAGACGACCACTGCCTTGCTAAAGAAACTGAGGGTAAAGGTGCTGGACTGACCAAGCATTTCTCCAGACCTAAACTCTATGGAGCATCTGTAGGGCCACCCTCAAACAGAAGGTGGAGGAGCGCAAGATCTCTAACACCCACCAGATCTGTGACATCATTATGGAGGAATGGAAGAGGATTCCAGTGGCAACCTGTGAAGCTGTAGTGAACTCCATGCCCAAGAAAGTGCTGGAAGACAATGGTGACCACACAAAATATTGAGACTTTTGGCACAATTTGGCCATTTTCACTTAGGGATTTCACTTACTCACTGTCGTTGTGAGCGGTTTAGACATTAATAGCTGTGTGTTGAGTTATTGTGAGGGCACAGCTAATTTACACTTATATACAAGCTGTACACTGACAACTTTACATTGCATTAAAGTCATGTGGGTCTTCAGTGTTGTCCCATGAAAAGATATAATACAAATATTTACAAAAATGTTTGAGTGTACTCACTTTTGTGAGATACTGTATGTTTATTGCAATAAAGGTACAGCAATTAAATACACAAAGGCCTAAAAAACCAACTTCATTGATGGGTCATTTTTGTCTCTTCAAACATTAAATGTATCTGTGCACCAGCAATATCACTGCCTTTAGGTGAATGGTATTAGGCGATAGTTACCTTTTATCAAGGGAAAAAAAAGACACACACACACACACACACACACACACACACAAGTGTGTACACTCATAGCAGCTGCTGCAGCAACACAATGCTCTTAGGTATCAAAAATACAGCAGCCCAGGGCAAAACAACAAAAGATATAGACAAGACCTGGCATCAAAGAACAAGCCCTGCTACAATGTACGAATGTGTTTGGGTGTGTGTGAGACTGACAGGATTATAAAGCAGACGTGTGTGCCTAGCCTGTTAAGGACTCTTAGTGCCATCATGATTACACAGAACTTCTGGATGCAACAAATTTAGTCATTTCAATAACGGCCTTAAGAACTGCATTTCAACTTACACCCTGAGCACTGTGATATTATTGGGATATCAAATTTTTGCAATTTGATATATCACAGGTTAAAGTCCATGTATGGCAACAGATACAACTGCTAACAGTTAAAGAAGCATCAGTCTAAATGTAAATTTAACAACCAGTTTAAGCTTAAGTTGGCTACATGGAGCACAATACTGAAACACAAGTTCCATTGCATTTTCCGAGCTAGGCAAATAACACGAGGATTGATTTTTCTTTAATGGTACAGAACCATTTCATACTCTTATTATGATATACTACAAAATATTCTAGAGACTTCTGATATTACTGCAGAGTATAGTGTACACTGAAAACAGACCCCAGACAGTAATGAAGGGTATAGGCCTTGTACTGACATACTCTAGCATAAAACATACACATAATATTCCTTCCACATATGGAGATACAGCCTTCACATTGTAATAAACCTTCATAAGCAGGAGTATACCTTTCTTTAGTGGATCACTTTCCTGGTCTTCTTGCTCTAGTTACCTTGAGACCTCAATTTTCCATCAGCACAAAGACACATACCAGCCCACACATTCCTTTAGTGTCCAGCCAAGAGGCTCCCTGACTTCAGGACTTACTGTGGGCATTTACATGTTAAGACTGGTTATGGTTATGGTGAGCACAGTACTGAACATTAAACGGAACTCTAGTTCTGTGTGTTTGCATGGCTGTCTGTCTATTTCACAGGTTGTCTTACAACCTTTCACTGAATGTAGACAACATCACTGGTCCAAGCCTCCTTTATTGCAGTTCTGTTGCAAAGGGTCAAAAGAGCAGAACACTTACAGACTTTTTGGAGATCTGGAAAACAACTTGACACTTTTATCAACAACAACAATGAAAAACAACTTCAAACAAATGATAATGTGAATATGAACGTGTATCAACTACACAAGAGTGTGTGGACATAAAACCCTTTCTCACTATGTGCTGTTATCAACCCTACAGAAGCAGAGTGTTACAGAGGGAACTAATGAGGTCTGTAGAGAAACACTTTTTTTCTCCCCTGCACCCCAAGCCATTAGGGCCCTCTTTCTTCTCCAGACTGCTCTTCTGAAGCCTGTTTTCTAGTCAACGGCCAGCTTTTGAACACTTCCTCCTCACAGAAGAAGCAGAATAGCCCTACAGCCAAAATAGAACCTAGGCCTTGGTCCCAGGACATAAGAGCAAAATACAAAATCATCTTTACTCTTACTGAATTCAAGCTCCTGTAATCCCTAAACACTTGACTAATCTAAAACTCTCCAAAAATCATATGAATAAAAATAACACAACAAAGTCAACAGAGAAAATAGTATTCTGCAGACATAACTGCACAATTCGTTGACAAATATTTATTCTGTTACATGCATACTTAAGCATACTCACAAAAAATCTTAGATAAACATTATCTGACATCTGAGTAAACAAGACACATTACATCTTCGACAACAAAACATACCACATAAATCTTCAATCTTCATCAATCGCCATATTTCTATATCACTATTTCTATATCACTATTTCTATATTGATTTCTTTTAAATTATGGACACTAGTGAATCTAATCCCATGCTCTAACCAATGAAGCTAATCCCACAGTCTAACTAACTTTTTTACACAAAAAAAGGTAATCTAGCATGTGCAGTAAATTTTAGTCATGTTCGAAAATTACAACAAGATGAAGTAAATCAAATGATATTCCACATGAGTAACTGCAGTGTATTGTAGGAGAGGCGGGAAGGAAGCATCCGAACCACCTCAGCTGGCTCCTCTCAACACAGATGAACAGTGGATCTACTCAGAGCCTCTCCAGGATTACAGAGCTCTTCACCCTATCCCTAAAGGAGAATCCAGCCACCCTTCAGAGAAAGCTCATTTTGGCCACTTGAATCCGTGATCTCTTTCGGTCAGTATGCAGAGCTTTTGACCATAGGTGAGAGTTGGAATGTACATTGACCAATAAACTCAACTCCTTCTTCACCATTACAGTGAGTCCACAGCTTTACCTACACTGCACCAATCCACCTGTCAACTTCTTGCTCTATCCTTCCATCAGTCATGAACAAGATCTTGAGATATCTGAACTCTTCTGTATGGGGCAAGAATTCATTCCCAACCCAGAGAGGGCATTCCACCCATGGTCTTAGATTTAGAGGTGCTGATTCTCATTTCTCAAGAAATTCATCACACCCTCCAGGACCCTTGCAATGGAAAAAAGCTAGTCCAGCGTCCTACAGCCAGGGCTGAATCCGAATGGTTCATCTTGTAACTGAGATTTGATTATTAACCAGACTTTGTTCTCCAGTGCCCCTGCATAGACCTTGCTGGGAAGGCTGAGTAGTATGATGCCCCCGATAGTTGGTACATACCTCAGATGGGTTCTTACAAAAAAAGTACCATGTTTACGCAGTGTTGCACTGGTCCAAGCCTCCTTCCACTCAATCCACACTGTACTAGACCCCCATAGCTGTCTCTCCGTCAGGTGACCCAAGAACCAGGCACTCACCAAGGAGCCCCTCCCCCAGGCCTGGCTGCAGGATGAGGCCCCAGTAACCCTAATTCAGGTGATGGGTCCCTTTAGTTTCAGCCATAGGGGCTTTTGTGGATCACCCTTTGTTTGGGTCATCACACAGGACATACCAGGAGCTTTCACCCCCTGACAACTTACCTACTATGATCATGCAGGTACACAAACCCCTCCACCACTGTAATGAGGTAATCCAAAGAAGATACATATACATACAGAGATACATACACTTTAGGTGACACTGAGACATATGCCTGCGATGTGGCTCGCCCCTCTCTCTTTACTCATGCTCCAGACTGAGTGTAGTTTGAACCTGGGGAAAGCCACAGCGAGAGGTGCTAGTGGTACTCCATTCAAAGGGTGTGACTCCCGACGATGACCCACGCAATGAGGTGTTGACAGGTGATGAGGTGTTCAGGGGTGATGAGGTGTTCACAGACAAACGCATGCAGCATGGGATTACTACCGCCCTCCCACGCGCAGGACACCCACCCTCTGGGGCTGGACGCATTCCCACCTATGCCTGGGCTGGCATATGAACATGAACAAAACCATTCCCAGATGCATGACTATAGAAAATGGTGACAAAATTAATTCAGTCCAGATGAAAGATGTGCTTGGACAAGGTTTAACTTAACTGGCTGGTATATTGCTTGTAGTGATATGGATATCTAATACATGGATATCGAAAACATGGATATTTAAAACATCAAAGATGTTTTTTTTTTTTAAAAATTAGCATTTTGTGGGAATTAGTTAGCTCATTAATGCTATACATTAAAAGTGTACAGGAGACTGGATGTTAGATCTACAGTTAATTAGTTTGGTCAACTCTATCATTGCCTCTGACAGTGATTCCACTCTCAGCAGGATTTGTTTACTCAGCCCTGTTAGACAGATTTCTAGGCCTAGCAAAGAATTGCAATGCTATAATTACTTCCTATATTTACATTCTACTCTGTCTGTTTAGTGTAGTTGATTTTGCCCGATATTGATAAATGCAGGGAAGCTTGCTGCAGGTCTATCTAGCTGAAAGCCCCATTACTCTTTAGTTTGCTATGCTAATGGTATCATGTTCAGTGACCTAACACAGCAGCTGCTAAAATTAGCTACAACATTAGTGTTTTAGCCTTGCAGTTTCAGCCTTTTACCAATGCCCACTCCTCCCTCATGCCTAAAAACCAAGCATCAATGCTTTCTATTTATATGTACAGTACAGCATATCATCCCTAATTTAGGGTAAGGTCTACCCTTTGAAGTACCATCACTATGGCAACTGTTGCTATGTGTGGGCATTATTACCTTGAACCTAAGGACTGCAGTGTGCCAGGCATGCTGGGAAGTGGCAGCACTCATGAGGAACACTTGAGGCCCAGTTAGATAGGTCACCATTAAAACAAAAACAAAAACAAAAAAACTTAGAGTTAACTTAATCACACACATTTTGCACTCCCAAAGAAACCATTCCAGAATAAATCTGGGTTGGAATTAGTGCTTTTTCCCTCTTGAAGAAAATGAAGGCTAACCCCTTTACTCTTGTGAGTGACATCTAATTACTCTGGATAGTGTCAACATGGAGTGTTATAGCTTTTCATACCACATTAGCACACTTGATTTAATTAACATCTGAACTTAAGTTCTGGTCCTTTTGTGATGGCTTTTATTAATTGGAATATCGACTTAATATTGACAAGAACATGTTCTATCATTAGATAATTCCCCATTCATTAAAAAGGTTTCATTATAATAGGGCAGTGTCAGCATAAAATTATGCATATTGCACCCTTTGTGAGAAATATCCTTTGGTCAATATTGCATTCCAGTTATCATGACCTAATTGACAGCTGTTAATTAAAAATCTCTCTAGTATGATTTGAATGGAGCTGGAAGACTGTCATTAGCATCATCTTTATTGTAATGTGGCAATTAAGTGATGAATGCCCTTGGTCCTAATGTGATGAATAGTGTCTTCTAGAGGCTAAGGCTGGACTTTGGGGATTTAGGTGAAGGCTGATCCCTGCAGCTTTGGACCCTCACTTTAACACACCAGTTTCTACCTAATTTGCAGAGCTAAAGAGTGGCCAAAGTGAGGCTTCCAGGCCAATCCATGCACCACAGTGGATAGCAGAAAAGCTTGTCAAAGTGCAACAAATGAGCATTGCAAAAAGATTAAGAAAACAAATGCTGTGATTAAAATCAAAAACTTGTTACAAAACCATTAAATCTTGAAACATTCAAAATATTTTCACTGACTAAGATGAAAAAAACAAACAAACAAACAAAACAAAACTCACTGGTTTGAAGGGCATTTCATCAATATAGCAGAATGTCAATGACACATGAGAGCTGGTGCTGGAGGCAGCAGTGAGAGCCATGGAATTAACTACCCTCATGAGGGTCTCATGCCCTCCAGGTCCTTTATTAGAAGCCCCAGTGGCAAATCACATGCCCTTAAACCCTGAGCCTCCCAAAGAATAAAATGTTCAATATTTAAACCAGCTACAGAAGACATGCAGTAAATCGCCGACGTGCCCCCTTAGCTTGTGTGGCGACAACAGAATGCTAGTGCCACTTGTAGTTGCATATTCATACAAAATCCTCATTAAGAACGTTGCGACTCAGTGTGCCTGTGAAAACACTCACTAAATTATCATAACGAGAAATAAAAGCAATATTTTCTTCAAGATTGAATTAAATGTATGTTTAGTATTCTTCAAGAAGGAATTAATTGTACGCTCAGTTTGGAATAATATTTCCAAGTTTAGTGGTAAAATTGATTAACATTTTAAATGCGCAATTTCTCACCAATAACTCCACACCAGAAAAGATATGAGGAAGGGAAATGAATTTTTTCCACCTTAATTGGTATCCACTGAAGCCGAGCAATCACATTAACTAGTCTTACATTTTTCCAAACTTGAACTGCTCTCAGTATGGTTACATAAAATGTTAAACGTTTGATTGACTGACCATTCAACATCTTGTGTAGAGTCAAAGAATTTATTCACATGATCTCCAAGTGCTACCATCACTTATTTTGAAAATAATTTGATGCATCAAAGCTGAAATGTTTAGGATTTGTAGTTATTTGTCACAAGAAAGCCTCCTATTGCCGCTCTGATCAAACCCTCTGCTATCATAAATGCACCATTGCACTGCATCTAACAGCAGCAGAGTGAGGCAGAGTAATGCCCTTTAGTTATAGACAGAACAGCAGCACAGTTAGCCCCACTGTCTCAAGCAGACACTGCTTCACTATGATGAACATGGATATTGTGGTGGTTAGGTGTCTTTCTTCCTGAAATACCAAATATATGACTGGCAGAAGACTCCACAAGCAGCTTGGTCTTGGTCAGCATGTACTGGGGTCAGGGCATGCAACACGCAGCGGTGTGCTGAGGTAACTAAGCTACAGCAAGAAAGGAACGGTACAAGTGCGCCGCCCTACAGGCTTGTCGGACTCAACGCACCGGTACTCCTCTTCCGTGAAGATGGGTATCCTGGAGGGCTGCAGCACCGTGATCTCCACCACCGTCCGATTCAGCTTCATCGGCTCACCGTCGTCGTAGGCAATCAGCACCAGCTACACACAAACGCATTGGGAGATGTGGGTCAGAGGCAGATGGAAGCCACCGCTAAGACAGACACAAGACCAGCGCATGCAGCAGCAGGGGGAGGAGCCTGCGGCCCTTGGGCTGAGCTGGACGTACTCGGAACGTAGTGCTGGGCTCCTCGTTCAGGTTGACTTTGGTGACGACCCTTCCCGACGACTCCTCCACATCAAAAATACTGCCGCTGTAAGGCGACTGTTCCTGATCCACTCTGTAACGTACTCTGCCCGCCGCCGTCCCCTGTGGCCAGACGCATACATCTTTTATTCACTGCTAAAGAAAATACACTGAAATTGCAAATCAGGAAATACAGGAGACAGAATGAGAGGGCCACGGTTTCTCAGGAAAGAAAAGATCATTAAAGAGGAATATGGTACGATATAATGTGAACGGGTGAGCTTGTGATGGCCAGGGCAGTTGAAATTCCAGACCAAGTACTGCTCTTGGCCAGTATTACCTATAAAAGTCAACCGTACATTGAATTGAATTCGTAGGAATTATAATGAGCTAGAGAGACTGAATACAAAAGTCATAAAAGCTGAATGCACAACACACTCTAATTCCTAATCTTTAGCATTCGTTGGTTGTTATGGTTTATACAAATTCCTACAAATTTACCATTGTGAAGTTGTAAAATCTACACCAAAATCCCTGCCATGTTCTCACTGTAAGGACCAAAGCCTGTCATCAGCAAACAGCCTGCCATGTTCTCACTGGACCACAGCCTGCCATGTTGCCTTTGCACAGAGAGGAAATAACTGGAGTGGCTGGAACTATGAGACTCATCAGACTCATACATATAAACATGCCCCCAACCATATTGTTTATTAATCATAATTGCAATACTGGCCTCTGCAATACACAAATGAGTCCTCTAACACATCAGTGTTAATAGCATGCTGTAAATATGCTGTAATCATCTCAGATGTTCCAGATGAGTGTTCTGTTGCTATTTGATGAATCACAACACAAGATCTAACAAGCATAAATCATTTTTTTTTTTTTTTTTTTTACAATTTTTTCATATTCATCAGTGTACTACACTAAAAGAAATCTCACAGTGGCAACACAACTGTCACAGTACACCTCACCCAGTAGAGGAGACACTCCACTCCACTCCAACACACACACACACACACACACACACAAACACACACACAGCACCTTCCTTGCTCCTACACACCTGTTCATTGATTGCCCTCCTTTGTTCTCTCTGCTATTTAAGGTGGCAGGTTCCTGTCGTCAGTGCTGTGCGTTTGAGTTCATCTGTGCTGCTGAGCTGCTGTTAGCCTGCTTCTCTGCTGAGCTATTTAAACACTTTCAGTTGTTATCACTGCTGCTTTCGATATCGCTCTTAATTGATGCTCAAGTTGAGCGTCATGGAAAATAAAGAATCTCTCAACATTCCTTTGCCTCTCACTCTTTCTGTTCTGCCAACATCACAGTAACAAGGTAACTGCAATTTGTAATTTTGTGTAGAACACACAGCTATCTTACCCTTATTCTGTCTAACATATTCTATAATGCTAATTCATTCTATAATACATATTAAGAGCATAATAATATATTATGTTCTAATTCATATAAAAGGAAAAAGTACAAGAGATTTTCTAAATCGTCTCCTGATACTTATGTTACTTACCTCTGTAAGGTATGAGAAATAGTGTAATCTGTATGCCTGCATCATGAGACACTTAGGTCAAAGCACACAATTTGTAAAGCTTACTTACATCACATTTGTCTACCAGATGCAAACAGCTTCTCAAAATGATAATTTACCTCACCAAAAATAAAATAAATACAATTCTTTTAAAGTCTCCTTTTCTTAATTTTAACCAATTCTCCAAGAATGCAGAATACAACAGCGAATCAACAATTAAAAACCTGTTTACACGAGGTTGTGGCAAGCCAAAGGTACTAAAAGCTTTGCTCTCTGCCTAGCCATGCACTGCCGTCATTCAGAGTGCAGTGGATGCTCCAGGGTTTATTTTAGTCAGCGTGAAACATCTCGCTCCATCACTAACTCCAGCTCACTAGCTTCTTCTCCAGGTTCAGCTGTTCCTCTGTAAACATTTTATGCTTTGTGCTGCAGTAAATGTTTGCAGTCATTAAAAGTGTAGGGAAAAAAACATTCCACATTCACACCTCTGACAGCCAAGAAACATAACAGAGGAGCTTTAAAATAAAAGAAAAACAGATGGTATCTGGGTTTTACTGTTTAAGACTGGGTCTCTTTCTCTCTGAGACTAGATTTTCTTTCCATTGGATTCCAGTATAAAATTTAACATAAAAAATTGGTGAATGAATAATGCAAAAGTTAAGATAAAAGCAAACAATGTCAAGACCTGAATGCCGACACACGTACATTCAGAGAGAGAGAGAGAGAAAGAAGAAGAGAAAGAGAGAAGAAGAGAGAGAGATAGAGAGGGTATGAATTTAACCTCAGTTAAACACAAGGTGATGCTGGTCAATGAGGGCTACACTCCTAACTGTTTACTATGGAGAGTAACAGAAGACCAAATGATTAAATGGCCATTAGATGTGCTTGCAGTTTGGGAAGGTCATGAAAAATGCTGATGACAGGACCTCTCATATCAACTGCTTCTAACCCACCACTATGGTAGCACTTGAGAAAACAGCAGATGTTGGAATGGTAACAACGCTGTTTCATTGTTTAATTAGGGATATTGTGTTTGGGACCTCATAAAAAACTTCTATATACACACACCCACGTCCATACACACTCAAAGATATGCACACAACCATACGTAGTCAAACACAGCCACACTTTTAAAGGGTAGAAGTCAGACAGAAGGAATGTATTTCTTGTGTGGCAGTCTTAAAGCAGTCTTAGAGTTTTACACTATAACTGGTATTAAGATCAGTTCAGTTACCAAGTAATGCCGGCAATACAATGCAACACATCTACTGGGCACCACTACACATTTATCACCACCAAAAGTGCTCCAAGGTTATTAACTGAGCAACAATTTGCACAGATTGCCCAATCAGAGCAGTGAAAAGATACTATAAAGGACTGATTGTTTCCCATGTGGGATAAAACTGGTAATTGTTTGATATCTTTGTCTTCCTCCAATGTATTCGGTCCTGAATGGCTTCTTCCTGATCCTTAGCTTTTATTCAGGCACTGGCTGATTTATTACTGGCTGCTACACAGTTCAGTGTGGTGTTGCAGTGACATTCCCTCACAGAAAGAAAGCTTAATTATTCATCCTTTAATTGTTCCCACAGAACCCAAAGACAGTCTGGCACTTTTTATGAGCGCATGGCCTTTACTGTATTCTCTCCAAGCCTCCTACTCCAGGCTCTCCCCTTGCTGTGAACGGTAAACATGAATAAAGTCAGTTTAGTAACACGGTGAGTCGGACTGGGCGTAAATAAACACAGTTGTGTCAGGGTTACAGAAGTTACAAAAGTTTGGCACTAAATGAGGTCTGTCAATCAAAATGTTAAAGAAAAAAAAATGTGTTTTTCTATAGGCACGTTTTTTTTGTTTTTTTTTTACCAGTCTACCTAGTTCAAGGTTATAAAGAGCTTTCAACAGCAGCTAATCCCCATAGCTGCATAATTTTGGCCAAGAACAAGCTTAATCTGTATCTGGAAAACCATATACAGAGACTTTAGCTCTACAGCGTGTGCATGAACACACACACACACACGTACGCACGCGCACACACACACACACACACACACAAAGAACAAGACTGTCAGCCTCAGACTTCAATTCCAGCTGGGAACTCTCGTATTTTGTTTCTATTCTCAGATGCAATGTACAGAGCTTTGCAGCAGTATGCCAATGAATGTGGGCTCAAATACTCTGAGCACTCTGTGTGATGCTGACAGTTACTGACTTGGACAGTTTAACCTCTGGTTCTGAGTGCTCGAGATACACGCGTCCATCCTGACAGGCCCTTGTCCGCCTGCCGTGAGGCACACAGAGGTGCCCTGCTTCTGGGCCTCAGCCAGCTGGCACGCATGAACTGTGGAAGGTGGTGCCGTGGTCCTCTGACAAGCAGCTGTGTCTATTAACATCCATCAGGAGGGCTCTTTTTGCACTCGTGTCTGTATTCCTGTAATGCGCTGCCTGAGTGTGTGTGTGTGTTCCTGTATACTTAAATGCTTACCAGACACTTCATTACAACCAATAATTTTTCAGAAACACTCTGAATATGTGCAGTTAGTTGCAGTGATGATTAAGTTGTGAAAAAAATATTATTTTGATCTGGCCAAAATTTGAAGTTGTGATTATGTTAAAACACCATGTGTGCATTCATGGCCTATATAGTATCATATAGTATATGTAGCATAATATAGTATATATACTATAATATAGTATATATAGTATATAGTATCAAGTAATTACATACCATCTTGTTTCTTTCTTTATACATGGCAATTTTGATATGAAACTGGCTAATCATTCAACTTTGGTAATAATTTAGATAGTAAGTAACATAATAGTTGAGTCCAACCCATGTGTGAATATGCACAATTTATGGTAACCAACCTCTGTATCTTTCTCAGCACTGAGTTTGTGACCACAGGATTCTTGGAGATTTTTATGTGGAACACTGTCCGCAGCACCGCGGTGACACTGACATGCATCACGACTCTAGTGAGTCCGGCAGCAGTGCTGTGCATGATCCACTCGTACCAGTCAGGTCCACAGTGTGACCATGTCAGTGTCACCGCGGTGGTAAGAATAGCTCATGTGCCAAATAACATCCTACCAGCACCGATCCTGTAGTTAGAAACTGATCAGGAATGAGAAGGTTAAAGCGTGACTTACTAGATTCACCAACAGGTAGGTCGCGATGTTTAAATGTGCATCTAAAAAAATGTGCCTGTGAGACAGGCGTATCTACTGAAGTGGCCACAGTGTAAGTGCGATCTATGCATTTCTACTAAAGAAGGATTTGAGTGTGAGGGGGCAGGATATAGAGAGACTTCATATCTTACCATGCATTTGTAAGTGCTTATGAGGTTATGCCCTGCCTTGGGCCGCTGTTATCCATTACACACACACACACACACACACACACACACACACATGCCTCTCACCTTCTGCCAGCCTCACTGACAGGATCTAACCAAGAAAGTCATCTGGAGCGCTAAGACAAGGGCAGCAATCACGGCAGTGTAAGTGCCAGCCAGGCTGCTCTCCCCCTGCGCTCAAACACCGGCACATTACGCCACACACATACAGCCTCCAGCGTGAAGCAGGGAATTAACCAAATTACACAGCCATCTTCTGGCCATCTTGACTGAACAATGGATCTCTACAGGCAAACACAACAACAAGCACCTGCTGTCCACTGCAGGTCTGTGGTGACTCAACCATTCAGAAAGAAAAAATGCTGACATTTTTCAGCATGTGGTAAGAAAATGTGCTTTTTCCTTCGGCCTGTTTTACTTTCTTTTTTTTTTATTGTTGCTATAAACTAAGACTGCTGCCCTTCTTCCAACAGACCTACCAGTCACTTCCCCTCTCTTGCAGTCAGCCAAGGACAAAAGGCTCTCAACATGGCCGAGGATTTCATTCAGAGCCTCAGAGGCAGTGTGAAAGAACGGATCAGCTATGGGTCATGTGCGCCTAATGGAGACGCGGACGGACTGCGTCGTGGCATCGGCGAACGGATCGACACGCTCGTGGTTCGATGTGCTAATCAGGACAAGTGCTGGAAGCACTGGGGACTCCACTGGTGTGTTTCACTCGCCCCTCCTCCCCCTTCACGTTGCTCTTAACAGCACAGGAGAAACCTGGCCTCTGTAAATGGATTGAAGAACTGGAGTGCTGCAGATGCAAATTGGTTGTCCACTAATGGGTTTCACCCTAGCTAAGTGGGTTTAGAAGCGTGTTATGCAATTACATAACACTATTTAACAGCTATTGTGGTAACCTATACATTATAACAAATATCTATATTTACAGTCAAAGAAATGTTAACAGGGGTGCTTGATTAATGAAAGTGCTAAAAAATACAGCCCTTTGCCAGAGTCTGTGTGTGGTTAGCGGTAATAACGCAGGGAAGGACAGGGCTTTCTAGTGAACAGCAGATGCATATGGCTACTTACGGGAGGGTCTTGGTCAGTTGCGAAAACGGTTGCGATGATAGTTCCCTTCACGGCATTAGGGGCCACCATGCCTTTGTAAACAGCCTGAGTGAAGACTGGAGCAAAGTCATTCATATCCTGAAAAACACATATACAAGAAGATGGATTAGATGCTCATATACTACTTACAACACCAATCCTCCAGTTAAAGTCAGTGGTGGGAAGTCTTAGTGCTCCATGTCTTTGTTATCCAGGTGAATAGAGAGATAATTAGCTGGTAGGAAGCGCCATATTTCATTAAAGTACCTGATATTCCTAACACTTTGATGTCACTCAAGATTTACCCAAGACATAAAATAATACCCCACTGTGGACAATAACAGTCAGTGTGTGTGTGAGTGAAGAAAAGAAGAAAGAGGACAAAGAGCTGTACATCATTTCTGTCAGAGTAATAGCAGCATTGGGAGTGACGATGGGACTGTAGAGCCCAGATAACACACTGGCTCTCATCTCTAAACACTGTTAACAGCTCCTCGGTTAGCATGTCTGCAGTGTTGAGTGCGCATGCATGCGTGTGTACGCATGTAAGTTTCTCTGTGGATATCGCCAACGCAAAACAGACATCAAAACAAATTAGATAAGTGTGGAACTGAGCGTGCGGTGCTGGGAAAAGAGTGTGAAGGCATCACTGTAGCTTGCTGAGGGGCGACTGGATAAGAGACACTCACAGCTCCTCGTACTTCATCAGCAGAACACCCCTGTCAACCCCTCACTACACGCCTTCTGTCCCTACCTAGACGGCAAGTGACAGGGATCTCTACACAGACAAAGACTTTTTTTGGGTATTGAGAACAAAAAAACCATCTAACCCGTGTTCTCAGTCTGGAAAGTGCACAGACATACAAGCAAGGAACGAACGCCTTCCATACATTTATGTGGAGGTGTAATAGGTGTCATTCTGAACACCTAGTGACATGCTGTTATGGTCTCGAATACTGAAGGATGTATTAAACAGTGAAGAAGAGATACAAACGGAGAGGGAGCAGACGGCAAGAGAAACCTGATATAAAAAAAAAAAAATTCCGAACAACGAAGGTTCCAAAGAGGGGCAGTGGAAGCTCTTCCCCGGTCTTACCTGTCTCACTGTCATGCAGGAGGATGGATATTCTCCTTCCAACACAACTCCAAAACAGTCCAAACATGACTCAACTTCTTTAGTGATATACTTCACTTGAGTGAAAACTGAGTTTAATTGTTCTAACCCATCTCTACGAAATCTGATGCTTGGCACATTTAGCTATGGGCTAAAGGTGGATTTAATTGGTTTCCTTTTGAAAACATATTCAGATAAGGATTGTTTCTCCGACGAGTTAAGATTTAAGTCACACATAAAAGTAAGCACAGGATTCAAGCTGTTGTTCATATCAATACAAATACTCCACTAATCTTAAAAAAACATAAATGCAGGTAACAAAGGCACCTTCAGTGCGGAACAGTCAACATGATCCATCACCACAGCTTGAGATCTGCTTTAAACTAAAACAGAAAAACCAAAACCAGGAGCAGTAAGACTACAAAAGCACAGTAAGTAAATAAGGTAAGAGAGTTGTGACATCTGTGTCCATTCAGCAGCCTTCCTCAACCCCATCAATGAAGAGCTCTCATATTAGAAAAATGTTAAGGTCAACATTTCTAATGACTGCTTGTTCATAACCTTATAAACAAAGCAAAGTTAGATTTGTAAAGCACTTCAGAAGCTGAAATATTCCTGATTTAAGAGTCACACAAAGGCAGCAGCCTCTCACAAGTATATGCCACCAAATGTATACACATTGCAAACAACACATACAGAAATCGAATACTGCTTGTGTAAAAGCTAATCTAGTGCTAAAAAAAAGTGCTAATCTAGCTAATCTGAAAACAATCAACCAGTGTTATCAATTCCAAAGTTAAAGATAGATAAGAAGCCATATATAACTTCTCCCAGTAATTACATACACTCACACGCATGCATGTGTACATACACACATACCCACACACACACAGACACTGAGCTATAAACTGGACGTGGCTAATCCTTCCATTTTGATCCTGAGGCTAATCTTCTGTGGCACTGGAGAGTGTTCCTGCTCTAATCTGGACATAATTGCAGTCACAATGCTAATGAGTCATTCACGCTTGGTATAGCCATGCCAGCACTGCAGCTCATAAAGAGTTTTATCTGTCACTCGTGTCACCATCATCAGGTAGAAAGCAGGCCATGGCAAGAAAAAAGCCCTTTGGCCACTGTACATCTCTCTAGGTTAACTGAATTCAAATTGATGGGTATTGTGTGAACCCCATCAACACTATTATTATCACTAAATTAACAATCTCAGTTCTATCATTATTTGCCCAAGAGAATGATCTACTCCAAATGAACAGTTCCCCATTTCCTCAGAAAAGCAAGAGTCTGCAGATGTCTAGATGGCGTGGGGGAGAAAGTCAAGTATTCACACAGTATATCTGTGCACTTACTGTAATCCGTACAATTACTGTAGCCACGCCAGGAGGCAAGACCCCTTCATGATCTAGAGCCTCCACCTGGAAGGTGTAGTTGGCACCATCCTGGCCCAGAGCCTCAAAGTCCATGGCCTGCAGCACAGACAGTGCTCCGCTGAACCTGTCCACAGCAAAGAGCTGACGAGCTGCCTCTGTGCTTATCCTATACGTCACATTAGAGATCAGATCCATGTCTTCTGCCTGTGGGAGGGGGTTTGTGGGGACAGAGAGAGAGAGAGACTTGGTTAGACTGTTTATTACAGATACAAAACAGTAGTAGTAGATGACAGATGACAAAATTAAAAATGGAAAGTGGATCAGTCACTGAGAGTCATGAAATCTTCTAGCAAGTTCCGGAAGAAGGGTGATCACAGATGTCTTTGAGACTGAGTGTGTACACACACACTGTGGACGTCAGGAGGTCGGGAGACCACAAGCACAAGCCCATGGATACTATACATACACATATGTATGTGCATACTCAATCTCATGCAAACACACACACACACACACACACACATGCCTGGACACACACACATAAATACACATGGATGTGCACGCACACACACACACACACACACACACACACACAATACATAAATGAATTCAACTGGCTCAAAGCCCATGCCTGATTAGAAAGGATGTCTGGCTGGCAGGCAAGCAATGGGGAGGAAGCTCAGTGCAGGCAGGTCTCTCTGTGGGTGTGGGAACCTTTCAGGATACTCCCTTTGATGCACAGGGAATTACATTCTACACTCATCTCAAAGATTCCCTAGAAATATATAAATAAAGGGATGGCAGGAGCGGCATGCGCAGGCTGAGCGCTTCATCTATCCCAGATTGGAGGCTGTCACAGGGGCCCGCAGCACTCTGACACCAGCCTGCACCCAAGGGGCCTTGGGGTGTCAGCTACGCTAAGATAAAAATATGTCACGAGTGCTGTCATCTCACGCTGTCACTCACAAGATTCCCCCCCCCCCTGAAAACACCTCTGCCTCTCTCTGTCCTTTTACATCACTGAGAACTTACTTAGAATATGACGGTAATTACATTCCGTTTATGTCAGCGTGACAGTCAAATTCCAAAGAGTGTACTTGAAACCAAATAAGTAAACATCAAGAGCCGCATTTTCTGCTTTTTCCACAATTTGCGCATGGCGTTTTGGCCGAGGCTGCCTTGTGCTTTTCAACTGCTGAGTCTGCCGGGCGTATCATAAACATTTGTCAAATTAAACATGGATCCCCCATGGAAATTACAGAATGGGACCCTTCTCATTTGTGAATTAAGACTCTAGACAAGCTCATGAGCAGTGAGCTCTCCAGTTTAGCGTCTTGAAAGCTTCCCTTTGAGAGCCGTTCTAAAAGACCTCGGAAACAGGGATGACTAAATGGATATGCACTGCTCTGATAGGGCCAGAGGCTTTGATATTAAAGGCAGCATTTAAGCACTACATGTCTATAAGGAGGTTGCGAGGGGACTCTATAAAACCTATGAATGGTTTCTGATGAAAGGAAAAGTTTGCAAGATGATTTAATGGACCTAAAATCCGTCAATATGTGTAAAGAAAGTTTATACAAAATACATCAATTACCAGAGAGCAAAAAGTAGCATGAAACAGCAGGCTTTTATAAACATCACCCAAACCTGAGGACCAGTCATACACAGTCAGACTTCAGTAGACTCTGGGCGCTCAGGCTTGGGGTGTGGACATAGCTGAGGGCTTACGATAAGGCGCAGGATGGTGGTGCCTGCCGGAGTGTTCTCGGCCACATTCACCACGTAGATGCGCTGGTTGAACACAGGGCTGTTATCGTTGATGTCCAGCACCCTGACCAGCAGAGTGACGGTGGTGCGGCGAGGATCCACAGCACCATCCGAGGCCTCCACCACCAGCTCGTATTGACTCTGGGTCTCACGGTCCAGAGGCACGGTGGTGAAGATGCTGCCGTTGGGACTGATGGTGAAGAGGGATGTGTGAGTGAGTAGCCGGTAGTGTACCTGACCATTGGGTCCAGCGTCAGGATCTGTGGCCTAACAACAGGTGAAGACAGAGAGAACGGATATAAGGGTGGGAGGAGATGTTCTCACACAAACACACACACACAAAAACACACACACACACACAGAGCCCAGATATTTATGTAGTCTATCATAAATTCCTTCACTATAAATATAGGCAACAGAACAACTGGATAGTGGGATAGAACTCTGGATAGATGCTTGAAATAAACAAATGCTTAACCGTTTCCGGCATAAAAAAACAAGAGTTTAGAACTGAACAGCTATAAAAATGCACTTTTGGATTTCATCACATTCTACTTGTTTATATTTTTCCCCAAAAAACATGCCTTAACATATTTGGGTTCAAAAGGTCAGAGGCTTTTGAACTCAGAGCTAATAATTCATTAAACAATCAGGAATCCAGTGATAGCAAAACTTCCATTCAAAACATCTATGTTGATTGCTTCTTCACAGGATGAAAGAAGAAAACATGGTAATAATGTACCTCCAAACTTTAACCAGCCCTCTACGACATTTGAGTTTTAGTGTCAGCTTGGAAATGAAGACATGAAAACCAAATTTTTGGAATCTTACAGCAGTGGAAAAATGGGGAAAAAAAAAACAGATAATCGTTGACACTAGTGCTGAGGGAGGTAGAGTAGTTCATACTCTTGAACAAAGGCCTACAGGGATGACGTGAAAAGCAGAAATGAAGGAAGCCTATTGACACTCAAAGAATTTCCCCCTCAAGTTAAGGTTGTTTTATGGTATATAGTAAATCAGTCCACAGCCCTCTTAAATATATTGACAACATTGTAGGGGTCTAATATAATAATATAATAAAATTTGAAAAGATGTTCAAAAAACAAAGAGCATTTTGATAATATTAGTTCAGTAGGTTGTGAATAGAGAGTAGTTTGCAATATGAATGGGACAGTTCATGTGCATGCAGGCCCAGTACAAGCAAACAGATATAACAGGTTGAGAAGTGGTCCTACTAATTCCACTTTACAATAATTACAGTAAGCAGAAAGGTGTGAAAGGAATGTGTTTATAGAGGGAGACAGCGTAACTGTATATATGTGAGGGTGTACCTGTGAAAAAGAAAAATAATGTGAGAAAGACAAATGGGTTTTCCATTCACCTCTTTATGTGGATTTAAAAAATGCATTAAAATATCTGAAAGGAAAAGTCAGAAATGTGAAAAACACAGAATAGTACAATAAAGGTCTTTATGCTTGGATAAGGTGGAAAATTTGGAATGTCAGCAAAGACAAATGCAAAACATTTTTTTCCTGAATAATTGATGACATTTAGGCCCAAAAGTCATATGATACAGTTTTAACTGACAATAAAACTGTAAAAAGTGCTCTACTAAAAGCAGATGTAGGGTTAAAACTCTACATTATGTGTTTGATGGTCACTTCTTTGCATGCACAAGGTAATGACCACCGGGCACTTTGAATATTTTAACATTAATCATGTTACATTATCTTGAGATTATTTGCATAATAGATGGAATACATTCATATGTTTAACTGCCTACTTTTCAGAAATGTGCTTAGCATTTGTGAAACTTTTCAATGGAAACCCAAGGAACGAGAGAGAATGATGATTAAATAAAACAAAAAACAAACAAACAAGAACAGAAAGCATGGTATGTTCAGTGTAACATCCGAGTACTACCACAGTTGGGTGCACTCATGAATGGAAGGAACGGTTGGTGAGATGGGCTGCCAGACAGACAGTTAATGCTGAAATCCTGTCAACATGAGCAAAATATATTTAAAAAAAGCATTGAAATTAACGGAAGATCAAATAACACCCTGATAAATAAAATGATTTCAGTTGTGAGAAATAAGCAAGCTATCACTAATTAAGGTTTGTACCAAGTCTTTAAGAATTCTGCTAATATAATGTGTGACTGTAAGATCCCACAGTATATACTCTCTTCAATAGTTATTTATTAAATATGTAAAGACAAAAATAAACAGACAAGCAACAGACATACTGTAAGTGTTCCTAAGGTTTCTAGAACAACATTGTTGAAACCACAGCTTTCACGATTATGAGAATGAACTCTTGAATGGCTGTTTTATTATGCTATATACAGTATGTAATACACAAATCGACCTGACAATAAAATGAGACCTGATCATTTTATAAATAAATAACAACTCATAAAATGGTCACCTAACTATGTTTGATGGCATAAGATAATTTCTTACAAAAATACACATTGTTAAAACCAAATGCCTTCAGCACACAATTTCTTGACTCCAATCTTTTGGTGGTTTTCAATTTATTTAACACATGTCCGTTGCTATTAGGCGTAGAAGCCTATTGATACATGCCCTTTAGTAACACACCATTCACACTCTGCTATTAAATGACAGGTTTGTTGAATGTATGCAGACACATCCTAACTATGAAGAAAATGTAGGGGAAGAGACTCTGAGTTATTTCTATGTGTGTGCATGTAAGGATACCCATAGCACGTGTGTGTATGTGTGTGTCTGTGTGTGTGTGTGTGTGTGTGTGTGTGTGTGTGTGTGTGTATGAAATGGTGTTATGATGTCTAGTGCAGTAGTATAGCAGCTAGAGGCAAGGCAATGCTTACTCGCTATCCTGTTGCACTCTCTCATTATAGCTTGCTGCCGTTGGCAAGCCTATATAGTGATGAAACAGCATGGTTTCTTTTTCATGGTACATTCCCTCTCCATCACCAAGGCTCCTGCCAGGCCTCCGTGTTGTGATGGGAACCTGGGGAAAGCAGTCGTCTTCTGGGCTAATATGTAGGCCAACATCTGGACATGACCTGCCATCAGCCAACCACCATATGATTATGGCCTGACTTCATACACCAGTGAGTCACCCACTACTGCAGCAAAAGTCCAGGAAGAAAAAGTCTGAACTTTTTCTGAAAGAAGAACTAAGGGAAATTAAACTTACACTGAGATTAGAGGATATGGTGGATCTGCAATGAGCCTGTATCAACTCTGTGTTCTATGAAGCAGAAGTCTAAACCACTGCTTATGCCCACAGAAAACATCAAGGCTGGTTTGATAAAAACACCATCAGCAACCTGTTGAGTAACTGTGGAATGCTCTACTGGAATGCACTGGAAGACCACAAAATCTATGGAGGCCCTAGCCGATATTCATGAAGTTAATTGACAGAAGGTATTGAAAGCATACCTGCAGAAGTGCTGAAACATTGACCAAAATATCACCAAGGTCTGGGTTGATCAGAACATTCCCACCAGTGCAAGGATGCAAACCCATATTTATAAAACTAAAGGTGGCAAATCTATTTGCTGTAACATAAATCTTTATTTACTGCTGAAAAGGTCTCATCCAAGGTGAGCTCTAGAAGCAGGCTTTCACACAGCTTGGGAGTCATATGGCATGAATTGCATACCCTGCAATGAAATGGCTTTCAAAGACCAACTCTCCTTGAGCCACCTAGCATCAGCTACACAGACTTGGAGATGTTGTTAGGATGCTTCCACATTGCCTTGTGCCAAAGAATGCAGGACCAAAAAAAAGAGATTTAAAGGTCTACTGAAATCTTCCCTAAAGGTGTTCAAAATAAGGCCGGAGAACATGAAACGTGGTGGTGCTGGTTGTGCCACATGGCGGCAGTGTTTAGATGGGACACGCAAGTTAGAGGAGGAGAAGACAGCCAGTGTCAAAGAAGGAAAGTTTTCATGCCTGCTACCAGTACCACTTAAACATGCTCCATCTGCAATAAAATCTGTAGTTCCAAAATTGGACTTATCAGCCAGCAGGGAACTCACCATTAGACAACAGTGGAAGTCATCATCAGACACTATGGGATACCCTGAAGCAAGCAAGTATGTGCTGCAGACAGGTAGTGCTGAAGGTGGCTTGAGAGCCTAGTGGGATGCGTGTGTGTGTGTGTGTGTATAGCTGTGTGTATGTCTCTGTAAGTGTGTGTGTATGTAATGTGTGAAACTGTGACTGCCTGACAGTTTGGGAGGAATTGTACCTTTCCAAACTAAGAGAACAAACTGTGTCCAGCCCCCATGTGACACTGATGAGAAAATATACTTGTGTTTTCTCACCAGAGACAGTGACAAAAGAGGAAAAGGTCCACTTGTAAAGCATAATACACACTAGAATAATTTATAATAATTATTTCATAATGATTCACTAGTGAAAACATAGTATCTAATAAAGATTCTACATCGTGGGATTAAAATAGGTTATTTTGTCCTTGTCGATCATAAGTGTACAAATTAAATGATAAAGACATCCAAGAAAAAAAAAATCAAGAAAAGCTATCTCATTGTATAAACAATGGAAACACTGTATCACGAAGAATAGGTTGATGTATTTTCCATTGATTACAGCTGTAACCAACCAAAGCCTGATTAATGTAAGACACTAATTAAAAAATCCTCAATGTTTAATGATGCAGAACAAAGCTAGTCATCGGGGACAAGCTTTAAGGTGACTAATGATTCCAATTTACTATGGCTTAATTGGGAAATAATAAATGCAGAAGTGATATTATTTAAAGAGCTTCTACAGAAATGGCAAGTGATATACAACATGAGGAAAATGTAACCAGGACCTCAAAAACATAATCAAAGAAAGATTTAGCAAAAGATGAATCTCCAGTGTAAAAATTGAACAGGTATGTACAGGATTGTTTTGTGGAGACACTTACCAAGACTTTACCCACAGAGACATTAGCCCTCTCTTCCTGTACAGTCAGGTTCCTAGGCAGGGTGAGGTCAAAGGTTGGGTCATTGTCATTGACATCTGTGACCACAATGTTGACAGTCGCAGTGGAGGTCTGCAGATAAAGAGAGTATGAGTAAGACACAGAGGTTGCCTGAAAAACCTTTAATGTGGTAACTTTTATGAGGCCACACATTATTTGTATTGACTGCAAAAATTTGCTCATAAATATGTTGCTATACATACTGCTTATATACAAACTACGTATGCAAACTAATATATATATATATATATATTAGAAAATAATCTATGACACTGAAAACAAACAGCTGTGATCATCCCATATGATGGAAAACAATAGTCAGAAAGTTAAAAAGTTAGAGAATAAGGAAAGTCAACACCAAAGTTTAGGGACCCCTGGATCTCTGATCACTAAGCTGGAAGAGTGGATTTCAGTGTTAAAAAAAAAAAGTTATGTAGACTTTTCAAAGTTTATTATATTTTTTAAATTTAGTCTGGCTTTCAAGCAATGATTTTCTAAGAATTGATTCCTAGATATACATAATCTCAACTCAATATATGTTTGAAACTATTATAATGCATAATGAGCAATTCAGTTTCACAGTTGTCTAATTTTGGGTACAACCTGAGAAAAAAGTTAAAAATATTGGCATACTTGTGGCATGCATTCAGAAAAAGATACTTTCAGAGTTTACAGAAAAGACCCAGAAAATATTTTGATGTCAAAATGTTAAATCCAAAATTAAAACTATTCACAAAATAGTTTAATTGCTTTTTTAAGAAGGTAAAGCGTTTAAATGTGTTATATAATGAAAAATTATATTTACCTTGGTATAATTGAATAAGGAGAGTTCAGGACATGGGACATACATACTGTGAACCTCAAACTCTATTGTCACCTCCTTCATGTGTATTCATGTGTATAAGCAAAACATCAAGACTCCAAAACTCCAAAATCCAGGAATTTTAGTACTGACTAATATTTACGCATCCAGCATTTGCATACACCAGCCCACTTTCTAGATCAGGTAAAATACACATAAACTTACAGAGCGCAAACTTCAACAATTACCTCAGAGTTGAGACAATATAAACCTTTCAGCATTTGACAATGAAGAGGGGCAGTTCCAACTTTATTGGCATCACATCCATAGCCTGTAAGATGCAATTTTATCCACTTTTTGTTGGTTGAAGCCACATCATCTTACATTGAAAGTGTCATAGAAAGCTAACAAATTTAGCTACTTTATTTTGTGTTGTTGAGACTGAAATGAAGAAACTAGATCGTACAGGTAACATTTGTTGCTAGCAGGCTCCAGTTAACTAGCTAGTTAAATAAACTAGGCAACATAATTTATATACAAAGATATTCATTTTATTTCCCTACATTTGTTGTCATAAATCTACAATATAAAATGAATCTTGTCAGTCCCCTTTTAAGGTAGTTTTTTTGTTTTGTAACTAGTTCAACAAGACAAATCTAGGATAGCTAGCTTAGTTTCTAAGATATCTAATCTAAAGCTAGCTTGTTAACTAACTCTGTCTTTATAGCTAATTTTAGCTTCACCACATCTGAAACGGAAAGGACTGCCAGTTGACAAGACAATTAATATGATTTGTCTGAGAACTGACATATCCCCCGGTGCAGGCTCAAACATACTACTGGATGTTTTTATCTCTCTCTCTCCCTAGATCGTCTCACAACTAGCTCAATTTTGACCTGTAGATTCTGTGAACCATCACAAAGTCTCACTGTAAACCAGCCAATTAGCGCAGAGCTTATCAATTATTCATGAGCCCACCTAAATATAATATAATATAATATAATATAATATAATATAATATAATATAATATAATATAATATAATTATACATTTATATTATAACATTTGTATTACAGTGTTTGATAAGAGCTCCAGTCTAAAATACCCATCTGAGCATCTAATCAAGGTCTTTAGTGCCAGGAGTAAGAATTAAGGCTGATATATTGTTTAATACCCATTTAAAATCTCAGCACACACTGTATCTCTTTGTGTGTGTGTGTGTGTGTGTGTGTGTGTGTGTGTGTGTGTGTGTTTGTGCATGTGTTGATAAAGGTGAATGCTATTGGTCAATGGCCTCTAGGGCAGAACATGAAACTCAAAATCACTGAACATGCACACACAGCCACACACACACACACACACACAGAAATATATAACATATTGAGATGCTTCTCTTCATAACAGAATCTTTTCACCAGATCTCACAATCTCATAAATGGGGAAATATGGAAGAGTCCCTGAATGAAGTATTAAATGTCACCTTCCTGTGTTCAGCATCTCGCTCCCATCATCCTTTGTGTTCCCCAGTGCTCCTTCATTATATGTTTCCAATTCCATACACAGGCAGTTATTAGTCTTAATTGCTTGGTGCTACATTGAACTCGTAATCAACTCATCTTCCTTATCAACTCATCCAATAACCACCAAATCCCAAATTCATAGTAAGCATATGTGAGACAGAAGGCAGAAAACACTGTTACAATCTTCTCACACGCTAAAAAAAAACCTATTAGTGGGATTTTTCCTTTAAATATCAGCAACATTTAACAGCATTTTGCCGAATCTCTCACTACAATATAAAACCCATGTCTTAGCTTTCGTGTAGCAAGTAAAATACAGTCTACTACTCTATGCGTTACTAACCCAAAACACGGTTCCCAGACTGGCCTCAGCGCTCCTGTGCGTGTGGAGAAGTGGTCATACTTGTGCCAGTAGGCCTTTGCGTGTCAGCACGGGCTCTTGTCCTTTCAGAGGTAATTATGCGTTTTTTATGCATGACTCAGGTCTGCCACTGCTCCCTTCAGAAAGGGCTTTGATAAATGAGCTGCTAGTATTTATTTATCATATGCACATATCTGCTTTTGCCCCTCCCCCCCACTAACATGAGTGCAGTCAAAGCTGTTAAATATGTACTCTTAAAAAGATGAATGCATTTTAAAAGCACATGGATTTGCATTTAAGCTCATATGGTAAAGAAAAGACATTGCAATGTTGTCTGGCAGCTACGAAAATGTAAAATGAAATAAATGAATGAGCATTATTATGATTCCAGCCATGATTCCATGGAGACATGTTGTGTGCGCCTCACATTAATGCCATGATGCAACACCAACATTTACATTTGAGTTAAAACACATGAATTAAGTTTGTTGCATTATCAGTTTTAATACTGAAGAGAAGAAAAGGAGACAAAGTGAGAGAACAATGAGGAAAATTAGCAGCTGTGAGAAATTGGCCCATTAAGATGAATGATTGAATGAAAAGATTTTCTTTCAGTCATCAGGGATTGGTAGTGGAGGTGTGTGTGCATATAGTGAAATGCACAGGTGGTTACTAGTCACACCGAGGCCACCTCACTCCAGGCTTCTATTTCATATGTCCAGAGAAACTGTGCCAGTTTAGATGCCCCAACACTTTGAAAAGCCCAATGAATAATTTATCAAACAAAAAAAGTCAATGAACCATAGTGGTTTACATTCATGTTTGAGTTTTAATTGCGTTTGTGTCCAGTGCGATGAAGCCATGTGAAGTTGTGTGTGAGTTTAAAGAGCTGGTGATTTTAAAGACATTTACCCCCCCTGGGTGTCCATCAGAGGCTGTGACGATGAGGTGGTATTGGTCAGTGGTCTCTCTGTCCAGTGCCTTTGCCAAGAGCAACAGACCTATACTGAACAGAAAGATAAAGAAGAAAATTCCCACAGTTACATCTCAGATCAGAAAGAACTTCCCCTGCACAGTGAAGACTCAAGGAAGTGAGCAGAGAAAGCAAACATAGTACCAAAGTGGTACACAAACCACACGACTTGACAGCAGACCGAGTTTTTTGTGGAATGATTTACGGAACAGAATCCCTGCTGTGCAGAACATTCCTCCCATATAAAGCATTAGTTAACAGCCTGGTAACTGCAGAAGCAGCCCCCTAAAGTCAGTATCTACACTCTCCGTGTAGCGGTGGCTAAGACTGGACAACAGCCACGGAACCCCTCATCACTACCTCCATACAAAACAGGAGCATCATAAGCCCTGCTAATGTCTTCATGTATATTAATGCAGGCTGCAGCAAGGATGGAAAGAGGCCCAGTCTACACTAAACGTGTTCAGCCTGCACAAACCCACCTCATAGTAACCATTAGAAAACCCATAAGGACAATACTGCTACCATTACACAGAGTGCACCGCCCTTGAGTAAAAGGTATATTTGTGTGTGTGTGTGTGTGTGTGTGTGTTTTGTTTGTCTGTGTGTGTGTGTAAGATTGTAAAGAGCAAGATGTTGTCAGACAGGCTGGATCTTGTTAACACTGCTGTCACTAGGGATAGTTTGATAGAGGAGATAACTGTACTGTGGTGTGTGTGTGTGTGCATGCGTGTGTTTGTACGTGTGTGTGAGCATGCCTGTTCACAAATATGTGTCTGTGTATGGTTGTGTTTGTATGTGTGAACGTGTGGTTGTACACTTGGCACATTGAATTGTACCACTTTATTCTCCCAGAAACAGATCTTCTCTCTCGACGCTCCATGATAGATTGAAGCTGTCCTCAGTAGCTCGTAAAATCACAGTGTAAAATAAAACAGCAATGGCACTATGTCTATAGCCTCACAAAGAGGCTGCACTGTCTGAGAAAAATTTATTTAATTTTATCTCTTTTTTTTATTACCATCTAACTGCTGTGGTTTATCCAGGGGTGAAGCATTTTGTCCCAGACAAGCTGCTTCTTACAGTGCTAAAACACTCCCTCTCCTGTTATTGACATTCATGCCAAAGTTCCACCTTCCCCAGGAGTTCCTGGTTCTGCCCTACACAGTGATCACACAGTCTGTCATCACTAACTGCATAACCAAACAATCTGGTGCAGCTCTGCCACCTCACATGACCTACACAAAGTACAGTGCATCAGCAGGTCTGCAGAAAAGGCTTTAGATGCAAAACTGCCAAATCTATATAACCTGTTTGCCAGCAGCAATAGGAAATGTGCAGAGAAATTCACTGCTGAGCCCTCACACCCTGAGCACCACCTATCTTGACTCCTCCTACCTCAGGGAGGGGCTTCAGGCTTATGAGGGTCAAGACTACCAGTATTTTTCTATGATTGTGACAGGGTGAAGTACTGTTTTTAATTAGGTTATGTGTTCTATATCTCTCTCTGTATCCTGCACATTGTGCAGTATTATTTTCATACTCATACTTTTTAATATTTATGAATCTTTGTATTGATTTTTTTATATATGAATTTGAATGCATGAATGTCAACATAATGATATCTGTGTGCTCATATGATTGTGTGCATAGGGAATGTAGGAATGAATGCATGTGATTGCAAATTCTGCTGGGTTCTAGGCAAGAGGAGAGGAGATGAGAGGAGAGGAGAGGAGAGGAGAGGAAAGAAAACAGAGAATAGAAAAGGGCAATAGTTAAAGTTCAACAGCTGTGTGAGCTCTGTGCTCAGTTTTGCCATCACACAGCCACACATCCCTCTTATTTATGTGTTTATCCTAGGGACAGAACATGGACCTCTTTAGTTTAATATTTAATTCCAAGTACCAAGTCTTCCTCTCTCCCTCTCTCTTTTTATCTTCCCTGTGCTCATCTGAAGCTCCTTGCCCACATGTCTCCGGCTCGGAGGTGGGAGCAGAGGGGAGAGAGGAGTTCAGAGCACTGAGGAGATGGAGATGAGGGCAGACAGACGGAGGATGTACAGAGGTTGTCTGCGAACGCTGACATGCCCGTGTTGCGTGGAGAGGTGCGGGCTGCACTACAAAGCCACTGCGTTCTCCCCCATAGTTTCCGTCTTTACTGCCGTCGCCTCAGAGCCTCAGCGAGAGCGCCTTCACCACCTCCTCTCCCACTGTCACTCTCTCTCTCTCTCTCTGTGGGTTGTGGAGAGCAAGAGCCTTCAGCAACATCTGAGGCAAGCTGCATGCCTTCAGTATAGCGGGCAGAGCAGATCCAAGCTAATTGGCCTGGTACCTGCGTGTTTCCTAGGAGAAGCTCTAAAAGACAAACATGACCCTTTACAGGTGCCAGGTTACCAACATCTGACTGGAAGATGGGGAGCTGCTTAACCAGCCAAAATCATCAGTATAACTACTGAAGTAAGGGAGTCTATTTTTGTAACTGAGGTTTGTTGGGTTCTTACTGATCCACCTTACCCAAGCTTCTGCTCGAGATTTCCATTCACTTTCCTTCGCTTTGCTATTCCACCTAACTCTCCCAGATTCGTTGCATGTTCCTTTCTGGTTATGCCACATAGTATCTCAAAGAGGAAAGAGTAAAACTACATCTTCTTTAATTTTCAATGTAAGCAATTTCTTACACATTGAACATCCAGTGTCATTCATAGCTAAGAGGATTAAGGATGTTGTTTGAGCTCAACAGATTTCACTGGCATCTCACTACAGCAACTGTCATCATCTCTAGGGTAAATTTCCCTAGCGCTGCAGAGGTAGTTTATTAAAAAGAGGTTTTTTTTTTTTTACCCACACCCCACCCCATCTTCCCCACCCCCTAAAACACAAACTGCCCCATTAGTTCCATATCAGGCGTTGCTGCTAGCACAATCCGCACAGGCTATGTGTGAAAATGCAAATGACTGTCACTTGAAGAGGATGCCTGGGGAGTTTTAATAGGAACACCACCATGGGAAGCGCCGAGTGAGATAATTGGACCTCAAGACAATGAACTGAAACTTATTCACATAAGTTCACATTAAACAAGTTAAATCAAGTAGATAAGGTGCATACTGCAGCTGGCTTATTTCAGCACCTGCACTGCCAGCCACTTAAGCTCAACAAGAGTAAAAAAACCCAAACAAACCAAATTCACCAAAATATGCTTTCTGTATTCCATATGGCAACTCTGCTTCTTCTCATTTCACAGTTTATGAATAGAATGTAAAAATCAAAATAACAGACGTAACAAAAGTACAGAAAATCGAATCGGTACAGTAATCCTAAATGATATATCCTGTATTACCTGGACACTTACGTTTGAGAGAGGTTGAATACCTGCTGTGGATCACCACTCTGAATACGGTATGTAATTGGATCAAACTCACGGTCTGTAGCCTAAAGGAACACAGAAATAGAGTCAGATGACATGGATCATACCTATTTTATTTCGGTAAATGAGCTAATTCCTAATCCCCCCCCACCCCCACCCCCACCCCCGCTGTCCTGTTCTTTCTGAACACCGGTTAATAAGATCCACTTTCGCCCACACTTTTCAGTCTCTCAGGTGGGTGTTCAAGATATACATGCGAGAGAGTTCTGGTTTCCAAGTCACCTTTAAGTCACTGATGGAATCTTTAAAGCATATCAGATATTCTTTGGTCAGCTATTCAAGCGATAACACTTTGAATTTGCTATGGCTGTAGTAAAACTAATAGCAAAATAAAACTAACACAGGAATTTCTGAGCATTTGTATATAAGAAAGTAGCGGTTGTCATCCATAACTGTGAATATGTTCTGACCTGCAGGTTGAGGAGTATGGCCCCTATCCGCATGGCCTCACTGATCTCCAGGCTGTACGTCAGCAAAGGGAATCGTGGAGGACTCTGGTTATTGGGTGGCAAAACTTCAATATAAACTGTAGTTATGGAGCTCCTGTAACAAAGAATAAATAAGTAATTCACTTAGCTGCAAGGAATCCTGAATGACATTACCGGTCAGTAATGTTAAACGATAAACATTTTTAAACATAAATCATAAAAGGATGAACAGATATAACTATGAAGCTATGTACGTCTAAATGAAAGAAAGAATATAAAACTAGTCAGGCATAGAGACAGATAAGTGGTGGCAGGGACTAAAGCAAAAATTAGAGTGACTAGTGGGATAAGGGAGGAAAAGATCCACCTCCTCTCGGCCACAGGCGCGTTATCTGCCGCTCGGACGGTGAGGGTGTAGATGCGGCCCATGCTCAGACTGACCCCCGGGGCTATGCTGATACGGCCCGTGCGGTTATCGATCACAAAATCCCCCTGGTCGCCCGCCAAGATGGTGTAGGTGACCAGCCCATTCATACCCTCGTCTGCATCCTGAGCAGTCAGCTGGTGGAATGAAGGAGACAAGCACAAGCCAGCTGTTTGTCACAATTTCAGCAGTTTCAAACATATCTGAAATCTGAATGCCATGCTTGCCCTGTTTGAAATACGTATGTGGATTGATTGATCTTCTTGCAAGATTCATAATTCTGGAGCTGGACTGCAGTGAAATGTGTTTAAGGTGAGAGAGATCTGTCTTTATGTAGTAAATTAAGGATCTTAAGATGGTAATAGTGGATTTGCTTCAGACCAGTGAAAGCAACTGTCAATAATCATGTGTCACTTTTAGGAAAACACTGTCAGAAGATCTGCATTTCACATGCCAGTGAGTACCTGCTCAGTGTGGAAGACAGGATTGCAGGGTTTTGTGTAAAACATAAGCTCACAGTCTCTACACGAACCACATCAGTGCTGACGTGAAGAAGCTACTAGAGTGGTCAAGAGTTCAAAATTCTTTCCTTCCAAGAGAAGGTGTCAGTCAACTTGCAGTTGGTAGAGTTCTCGTGACTCGTGCTGAAACTGCATGACCTTGTTGCTTGGTTTCCACCCTTAAACAGCATGCTTTTAGTGATATAAAAAGGGAGCGATTACCATTACTATCTCAGAGGTGCTCAGCATTCAGGTTTATTGATGTGAAGCGTACATGCTAGGTCTGAATGAGATTTCAAAAAAATATTCCAATCTTGATTAATAACTAAAAACATGGTAAACAACAATAACCACAGTGTTGTAAATTCTTAAAAATTCTTAAAAAGTAAATTCTTTTTTAAAATACCCCTTCGAAGTAAACCTTACCTTTCTGAATCAGTAAACCTTACGCTTCTGAATCTTTTACTTAAAAAAGCAAATGCTGCTCATACCAATTCCGCGTGTGAGCTGAGTTAGCAGGTACTGTAATAAACATATCTTAATACTGATTAACTTAAGTGTCAGTATTACAAGAACACCTCTGCCAGCTGCTAGTCTCATAACGTCCCATTTATCTCATCCCAGAACCCTGCAGGACTCTGGCACTATCAATTCATACCATCACCCTTACTCTCATTCAGCCTCTGGGAAATACTATTGCAAGCAAGACCAGCATAGGAAAAACCACACCTTTATCCGTACATAACCATGAATGTACAAGGAAATTCACCCTGTGGAGATTCCTGGTTTGCCAGCAGGTGACCAAGAGAACATTCTGAGAGGGGAATTTCTTTTTCCATTTTTCTTCTTTTTAATATATTTGGTAATGAAAAACAGTGATTGTGTACCTGCTTATTTGAGATTGTGTTAATGTTTGTTGGGAGGCAAAAATGCTGCATTAAGTGAACGATTAAACTCATAAGTCTCACCCTTCCTAATTAAACATTTATAATAGTACTTAAAATATGTTGTAAATGAGATTTTGCATCCTCATTCATGCATATTGTCACTGCTGTACAGTTTACTGGATGTGTTGGCTGGCAGGAAGTTAAAGAGATTTCTTTAAATGTGGAGCTCATGGAACTTCAGAAGACTAAGTTATACAGCAAGAGTGCCAGCTCTGCCTTTGATCCATCTGATGAGGTACCCGTCATACCGCTAACACTCATGCACTTCCTCAGCTTGGCTGAAGGGTCAGGCAAAGAGCTAATAACTATTTTCATCGTGGAATTTCACAACGCTTCAACATAGTGCCTTCTGGTTGGACAGGATCTACTAGTTAATATTTCTCTCATTTTCTCATTATGGTTTACCATTACTACACCAAAGCTGGTGTAGTAATGGTAAATTCCACTCTCCTGCCATTCCAAGTTTTTCTTCAGGCTGAAACATTTCTACATGTAGTATGAAGCCTTTGTGTGACAGGGATCTGCTCACCTGTATTACAGAGTCGCCTGGCTGCATGTTGGTGTATACCTCCTTGGTGTAGGACAGCTGAGAAAAGGTGGGTGTGTTGTCATTAGCATCAATGACTAGTATGCTCACTGTCACGGGGGTGCTCCGCTGTACACCATCAGATGCCACTATCTGAAAGATGAATGGGAAACTGTGAGTGAACACAACTATTGGGCAAACTGTGACCAGATTACTGACAAACATGAGTTTGACTGCTTGGAAAGCGAATTCAGTATTAATGCCTAACATGGCACCTCACTTTTAAACTAAAGAACGGAAACCGGAGGAGCTAGCAACCTGCTGGGAGGGCAAATTTCAGAATGAAATTTGAAGCAGAACATTTGAGCGATTACATGCATCTGTGAATAAAACTATGTGGAACTACTGAGGGAAAACACATAAACCGCTTGTTACAGAAGCCTCACACAGCTTCAAAATGCATTAGGCTTCAATGTGCACTTGACCATAGGCTTCTATTCCAGCTTTTCCCACCATGGCATACGAGTCAAAGGCATTGGAATTGAGCTCCAAGCTCAAGTCTCCAAGCAGCAGTGGTGTTCTTAAGCACATTCCCCAGAGACAACTGGGTGTAAGTGTGGGCCAGAGCTCAACAGCTCCTTTTCCTGCATCAGGGACAGGCAGCCTGGAATACATAAACACATGCATTTGCGTATTCAGGGCACGGAGCTATGGTTACTGGAGATAGCTTCAGGCTAGCAGAAACCCCACAGCACCTGCGTGTGGCATGTGCAGCTAGCTGCCTTTTCTTCATGAATTTGCTGATTGCCAGAGGAGGCTGTGTGCGTGAGGATGCCGTGAATCCAGGTCACCTGGTGGAGAATCTTCTCACCTCTGGGTGATTTCTACATGATTGTCGCTCAGGCTTTTAGAAGAGAAGTTGTAGAACACCAGCTTTACATTCGCGTGGTTCTTTTAACCTGGCACATGCTGGAAAACATAGTCGGACAGCTGGGGAGGAGCAGAACTCTGACAATGGCTGCTGCTCTGTGCTTGAGACAGATGCTCTACAACTCTGAAGGTTGGTTCTGCTTTGAATTTGCTGAACTTATCCGGAATGAGATATTACAGTATTTCTTGTAAGGGCTTCAGAGATGCACTCTTGTAATTGGATCTTTCAGGGACATTACTGAAGACGTGGAAGGGAAAAGCTGTGAAACTGCAAGGTTGTGGCAGCATAAGGATGTGAATACCATTGGAACTGTGGGCCTGGTGCTCCAAAAATCTGAACTTTAAGTGGACAAAAGGAACAGCACAAAAATAACAGTGAGCTTAAATATCAACCAAACAACCAAAAAAAAAATAAAAAAAAAATCCTACAATTCCCATAATAACATGGTCATTATTAAAATGGAAAAGAGGCTGATGCACCATCGTCCACTATAATTAGGCATAATTGTTCCTCTCCACTCAGGAACACAATCAAATAATTTTCATTCAGCTCTTTCTTCAAAAATGAAATCACATGAAATGCAAAGGTGCTTCTGTTCTATGTTGATAAGCAGCCTATTGTTGAGCCTACCAAAGACATTATTGCAGGTGATTAGGTTCCAATTCCCTACCATCAAGCATGGAAAGAGTCCTTTTTTCCAAACAAACATGTCTATAATGATGGGGACCACAGCAGCAATTACAGAAGCTCAGAACCCTGTGGTTCCTCTGGCCTGCCTGTCCATTTGACTCTTTCCCGTAGAGCGAGGCTGGTGGGAGGAACAGAGGGGCTTGAAGCTGAACACTGCTCAGGAGCCTGAACCCTCTGAAAAAACCAGCCAAGGAGCACAAGCTCCACATGCCATGCCATCCCTTCTGTAAAATAATTATTTTGTTCTTCCAAGAGAATACTGATTGGTGAAACATTCTCAAAGCTCCAAAGTTGTTATTGGCATCAAATAAACCTCAGAGGAAATAATAACATTCACATATTTTTTTTTTATCCTCACTGTACATCTTTTTTTCTATTATTAAGGAAGTCTCCGAGACAGCGGTGAGCAAATGTGTGTGTGTTTGTTTGCTTATACCGTGAAGGTGTAGTTCATCTGTGTCTCTCTGTCCACAGGCCTGAGCAGGGTGAGAAAACGTGTGATTCCAGAAGAGGTGATGGAGAAGACAGAGGTGTAGTCACCTAGTGATATCTTCACCTGTGGGTCTTTAGTCTTTAAGCAAGAAAAAAAGTAATATCTTAACAATAACAATCTCAACTATCAGAAAGGAGGCATTCTTGGTTTTGGTCACTCCATAGTTGCTTGGTTGGTACTTTGTGCATAGCGTTTCTGTAAAACCAGGAAATAAATCAGATATAACAACATTTCTAAAGTTCCATAGCAAATACAGTGGAGGTGGAGTTTAGTTAAAATAAAGATAAAAGTTTGTCAACATGGTCAATAGTAAATTCGTAATCTGATAAATATCTATATTTATTTGCTTTTTGACTCAAATTGGATTTTCAGTTTCTCAGCATGCCCGTGATTGCGTAAACACACTTGCCAATGTCTGAAATGGCAGTAGACAGGAGAAAGAAAGTGATAGATAAAGAATGAGAGAAAGGA